>WEKX01004744.1:104009-197543 GCA_013390025.1 Pitta sordida
GGCCCGCTCCGCCTCCTGCCGCGCCCGCTCCGCCTGCACGGGGAGGGGGCGGGAGAGGGAGCGATGAATGAGGGGAGGATGGGAGGGAGAGACAGAGAGAGCTGCGTTAGAGCCACCCGGTGAGCGGCCCCGGCGGGCAGGGCCAGGGCCGAGGGGGCAGCGCGGCCCGCAGGTGTGGCGGCCTTTCCCCTCCCCTCCACACGCCGAGCCGCCCCTCTCGCCTTTCCCCCCCGCGCTTTATCTCCTCCTTCTGCCAGGGAAGTGGAGCAACTCCACCTCGCGTGCTTAAAAAAAACACAAAACAACCCCCAAACCCACAAGCCCGAGCTCTGCAGGCGCCGCGCGGCAGGAGCAAAGCCCTTGAGATGGTTAAAAACACCCCGCTAAATAATTCAAGTGACCTGAGATGCCTTTCTCTGGGGAAGAGAAGGGGGGGCTGTGTTGGAGCCGGCAGGCTGGGAGCCTGCAGAGAGTGCTCGGATGCACCTATTGACCGCAGGAGCGTGATGGCTAAAAGCCAGGGGCTGTACATATATATATGCATTAAATTTATATATATGTTTTTTTAATCACAGCTTTGGCAATTGCTTCGAGACCAATAAATAGCAGCTCAGAGCGCAGGCCTGTAGCTCACAGCCCTGACCCGGTGCCACCACGACCTCCAGGTACCTCCAGGCCGGGAGAGACATCTAGGGAAGGGAAGTCCAGAGGATAAAGGATGTGAATTCCTGCTGGCCTCCAGACATCCAAAATTAAGCTTATCAAGCTAGCAGGGTGGGAGGGAAAATGTGGTTTATGCTGTTGTTTTACATTAGCCTCACAAATAGATGTGTCTGGGTTTATGGAGAGCCTTGCAAACAGCCGTGTAAAGTACATCGAAATCTGTCGGTAAGTATTTTTAGAGAATAACACCTCACCCGTCAGGGTTATGCAGCCTTCTCTGGCATGGGATGTTAACAGCTGTTTGACATAGAATAGCAACACTACGGTATCAGAGGAAGACAAGAGGGCAAGGACTGCCACACAGAGTTAAAATAATACACAAGTTTAGAGAAACAGACAGCCATTACCCAAGCTAGAATCCAGCATACGGAAAGTTCGCAGTTGCAGACAACTTAGACTCAGTTTTACACTGCTTGTTGGGTATGGTTTATCCAGCATCCTCATGATCTTAATTTTGGCTGGATCTTAAATTATGGCTTTGAAGAGAAAATCTCCAATTACTAGAGCTCTAGTACTAATGGGTTAAAAAGCTCTCTGAGGGTTTCTGTCCAAATACTGGCCTAAACTCCTCTTGCCTTGCCTGTGAATCATAGCCTGAGGTGAAACAGCTGCAGGGAATTACAGCAAACAGAAAGGAAAAGAATTAGTGTGAAGCGGTCTTTTCCATTTTTAAATGTAATGTTTATGTTTGAAGCTGGAGAATACTTAAGAAGGGAACCCAGTTCCCCTCTCTCTAACAACTTGTAAGTTTCTTTCAAAACAAAGACAGTGTTTTCCCCTTAGGGATTCATTTGTTTAAAATCAGTTAGCAGTGACACCTTCTGTTGCTTTTGGGAAAAATAGTTTCTCCAGGTATTGCATTCTTTTTCTCATTTTTTTAACATCATACATTATTTAACGCCAGTATCTATAAAAAATGTTGAGTAATTGCAAAAGGTTATGATACAGGCACAAATATAAATCGTTCACTAGGACAGATGGTATTTGGAAGGTTCAGTGTAAGTCTCAGAGCTGGGACTGTTATCCTTATGCAATATCAAGGCTATTGATAGGTGCATAGGGATAACGTTTTGATTAAATATTGTATTGCAATGATCCTTGAATGAAAGGGTAAACTACATATTGCTTATCCATGAGAAACACCTTCTGCAGATGTTTTTTGTTGTATTTGCCTATAGCTGTGCTCCTGTTTTATCTCAGTGCAGAGCAAAGCATGCCAAACTTATATGCAAAGACAACAACAAATATACAATCACAACTGTGTAAATTAGTGGAATCAGAAAGGCACAATTGTATTACCAAGTATCTTGAAGTGTAGGGAACTGCACTTCACACTCACAAAACATTTTTCAAACCTCATTGGAAAATTTCCATTTCTATTTGAAGGAGAGTTTATTCTTTGGATAAGATGGTTTCAGTTAAGTGCAATATGTGTTTCATTGGCCCTTTGGGTCAGTTAAGTCTTGAGGACCTTTACATTTCTTAATACAAGGAACCCTGAATGTGTTCAGTTCCTTAGTGTATGTAGTTCTTCTATACTTTGCTGGCTTTGGCAGGTCTCTCCTCTTGGTTGATGACTTATTGGTTGTGCCTCATATGCAGTCAAATATATTGAGTCAACTCCCTACAAAAACCAAACTCTTTGGCAGTACAAACAGGGTCAGAATGGTGGTGCCATCAGGTATCTTTAGTTTAGGTGTGATCCAGCTCTCCTTTCTGACTCCAGCTGTTGGGCACCATTGCTCACCTCGTGTTCTAAAGCCCCAGTGATTTCAGAATTGTCACTTGTAACAAGTAAGTGATTAATTTAATGTTTTAATTAAAAATCACAACCCAGGATTTTTGAAAAGGGCTGTTAAAGGAATTGTTATAAGAAAAACAGAATTTCGTATTTATAGGAAGATATTTCTCAGTGATCCAAACCTGCTCTGAAGGAATTGCCCTTCTTAAACAAAAAAATGAGAATTACTAGTATCCAGGGGAAATGGTGTCCTAACAGACATATCCAACTCCTTTTGAATACGAGCTAAAATTTGCAGACTGTAGTGGAAGTCAGGTTGTTCTCAAGTGGGCCAAAAGATGTGTTAGTTCTCAGTATCGTTCAACCTAGTTAAGAGGCAAATCAACTGGAACAAGGAAACAATGAGCCAAAATTGGACTCCATGGGTAAGCAGGAGTGTTGTAATCCTTGCCTTATTGTGTATAATTTTTTTAACAGGCACTGTGACTGGTGAAGGATTTAAAAGGGTACTTAAAATAGCACGTTTGGGCTGTGGTTCCATGTGCATTTCTGCAGGACTAGTAATGTTGGTTTAAGAAGCTCTACCTCAGCTAGTTGTTCTCTTTCCTGCCCCACCCATTCTGTGGTGTTCATGCAGCTGTTTCTGCAGATGTGAGACAGAAGATCAAGCTGAAAAACACTTACTCTTTTCCCTCAATTATTTTTCAAACAAATCAGTTCTCCAGCCTGGTTTATCAGAGGCCTGCACAAAAATCTGTGCTGGCCTATTGGAGTGGCTACACAAAATTGAGAATTAATGGCCTTGAGCGGCTTAAACAGTGCTGGTGAAAAATTAGAAGATGCACCCTGAAGCAGCATTGCACATATTTATGGGGAAACTGTCAGAAATAACAGAAGTGTTTGAATTTTAAATAACAGGTGAGGCAAACCAGTTGAGGGGAGATAAAGGGCCTTGAACAGGAAGGGAATTAGTTTACGGTTGAGACTGTAGAAAACTCAGAGTGAGGCAATGAAAGAAAGGGAAATAGAAGGCCCTCCTTTCAAAGTATGTATGTAATTTTCCATTTTCTTAGAACTAAAGGAAATATTACACCACAATATAATAATAATAATAATAATACCATTATATTTTAAAAAACACAACTTCAAAACTTCAACAATGTAAACAGCACGTCTATGGAGTTAGTCATTATTCTATACAAAAGTCTGCACTTACATCTTCCAAAATTCAAATGCTAAATTCTATCTTTGTATCTTCACATGATAATGAACTTTTTCGGATGGGCCTGCCATAAAACTGGAAGATTTACATGCTGAAAATTCCTTTGGTCTGAGGAGCTTCCACTCATTGTGGAGCCAGTCTAGGCTACTCTTCCCTTGCCCTGCAGCCTACGAGACATTCTGGGTGCAGCTGGGAAGAAAGTGGGTTTGCCTGTGTTACTTTCTCACATTATTCCCAAAGTGTTCCATCACACTCTTGAGACTCATGTGAGTTTTCCTCAGTATATTCTGCTTAGACAGAATAGTTACTGTTCTTCAGTAACTCTGTCTCAGCTGTCCCCAGGAGAAATTAGATGCAGCACTGAATCTAGGCCAGAAAGTGTACACAAAATCCAATAAAGTTAATGAAAGTTAACTCGCACATGTCTGAGAACAGCAATTGTTCCTACCAGTTAGAGGCCACATCCTGCTATTGTTCCATATATCAAACCTCTATTGAAGTCTCTTCTAAAAAATCTTGTACAAAAATCATCTCAGGATGTGATACCAGCCAGCAGACAAAAGGTTTTGTGACATGTTGTGTTACTGGAATCTTGGCCCAGTTTCATATTTTGAGCTATGCCATAATTTTACCATACAGTGAATCCAATCTGTGTTATTTTAAAATTAATGTTGTTTTACAGACGTTTTTCACTCTTACACAAACTTAGGATTTGGTCCTGTTAAACCATCTGTGCATGGAGCTTGCATTGCAAAACTGGGCATTAGTTTGGTAAAAAAACCACACAACAAAACAATCAAACAATTGCTACCAAACAACTGGTAACAAAGCAAACAATCAAACAAAAGCTACCACTAAATGAGCCCCCCAAAACAAACAAAAAAGAAAGGCAAAAAATCACCATACATTCTAAAATGTTATTTGTCAAAGTAAATAATCTAAGACTGGACAGTTTTTGAACTAGAGATAAAAACATTAAATGTGTCAATGGAGTCAGAAAAGTTATTTAATTAAAAACCTAAGGTTCAAAGCACTTGTAATAACTGAAAGGTGAGACTGGTAGTAGCTTATTAATAGAATTCTTCTTACTTAATTCTGTGAGCTGGAATGTTCCTCAGATATTATTTTAATGCAATATCCTCTCCTTTTTGAATGTATTTTTCCTCTGTACAGTGATAAAAGGAGATGTGGCTTACATAGCTGCATTCTCAGTATAAATTCACCATGGCTTCATTGAGGTCAGTGGAGCTACAGCGATTTATGGCAGCTGATACATTAATAATAAGCCTTAGGACATACTTTCTGACTTGGTGGTTTGTAGTTGGTCTCCTTCACAAAATGTTTTCCGCCGCTGTAGAGCAACCATGTGTATTAATGGTGTTTCTCACTTCTGAAGAGTCAGGGCTTTGAGTTTTAAGTTACAAAAATAAATGGGTGTTTGTTCACCCAGTGCAGTTGTACAGACAACCTTAATGAACCCTGGCAACAATCAAATAGGACACAGCAATTGAGGGGTATTAGGAAGAAAATGTAATCATCGATTTTCAAATGAGTGAGCGAATTAGGGGGATAGAATGGATGGTCATTTTTTGCTATGAATTAAAATCTGATCTGGACACCACAACTAAATGCCTGTGTATTCTTAAGAGTTGCACTAGAGCTTTAAACATCCCAAGTGGCCAACACTTGATTTAATATCTCATCTGACAACATCAGAGTGAAACGTTCATATAAATTTAGTCAATGCAAGGAGCAGGAATTTCAGAAAAGAGGGGAATGTTAATAATACTAATTGATTGTTGACAATGTTAATTGATAAGGATGACTGAAATGCTTCCATATAAGAAAGGCAACAGACATATATGTATTTATAGATGTTTCTTTTCATGTGAGAACTGTGTTGAGCTTCCTTTGTAAGATGTTATGTATTTAATTTTCTTGTGAAATTATTTGATTTCTTCTGGCTGCTGCCTTTGCTATCTTTTAGTACATGTTATCTAGCTTTTGGTGTGAAGGAATTCCACCTCCATTCTTCTAATGGCCAGTTCTTAGGTCAAGTTCGTGCTCCTGTGCCTTGGTATTTTACACTGCTCAGATAACATTGAAGTTGTCATCTCTCTGTTCCCTTCAGGAAAATGAGATTTACTGCTCTTTTCTCCAGAGACTGAATCTTTAATCTTTGTGAGCAGTAAAAGCTCAGTGAATCCTTCTGCTTGCCCTTTACCATTGTGACTTCTATAAAAGAAACTGTGAATCTTAATATGGCCAAGAACTGCTTCCACTGTTCCAGGTGGGAACATCTAATCCCTTGATATTGAGTGGTTTTAGTATCACCTAATGAAATACTTTGGCTGTTGTTTTGAAAGATTTTTCTTTAGGTACAGTAGACTATTGCAGCTTCTAACAATATGCATGGCACTTGTATTTCTCCTTCTTCAGTATTGTAACATATTGCTATTTATTGACTGTGTATTTTCCTTAGAAGTGTATCAGCATTTTTTATACTCAGTGCCTAAATTACTTAACCTTACATCTTCCAGTGCTTCTGATCTGTACGTATCACCCTGAATGACATGTTGATCCTCCTTTCTGTGACTGGTTGAATAAAATCACCATCTATGTCACTTTGGTGCACATATCTTTCTCTTTTTCTGCACAAAGGAAAAGCTGACAAAGGCCAGTGTTTTGCTATAAAGGTGCTGGTCCTCCAGCACTATCAACTTGTAACTGCTAAAAGCACTAAACATATTGTCTTAAAAGAGACTTGAGATATAAATAGCATGTTAGTTAATAGCAGGTGTTACCCACTGTGGCAAAAAGCCAGCAGGGCTTAAGCAAAACCCTTCTCCTTGCAGTTGTTCCTCTCATCATTGGCAGTTTGTGAGGGCAGCCTCAGTAGGGTTGATGCTCTGGGTACTTTGGAGTCACCTCTCACCCTCACCCCTCCCTGCTTTCACATATTCAGTCCTGCAAATTCTTCTTTTTTTTCTTTTGAGTGTGACAGGAAAAGACAAACAACTCATGAGCACCAAATCTGTAACTTTTTCTTGTATCTTTATGACTTTGGGAGAGACTATCAAGCCTGAACCCCAGCTCCTTTTATTCTAGTTTCTGAATAAAATTGAAACTGTAGGAACTGGTAGCATTTGGTATCTCATTTAATCATAGTTACATATTCATTAGTTCTATTGCTTCCTTTCTGTAGAATTCCCGTTCTCCAGCACAGTATTTTCTAATGGACTTTGTATTGCAAAAGCCACTTCTCCTTTCACACATATCTAAATCAAATCACTCCATTGAGGCCAATAGAATTTCACTGTTACAGAATGATGAGTTGAAACCCAGGCCTTTTAAACCTGTATTTCCCCTTGTAAACTGATGAATGATTTGTCAGTTCCTAGGTCTCCTGAGCTATCCTCTGCTTTCAAGGAAAGTGAGATTTATATAGATCTACATCCATCCCCAGACCAATTTCATTAAACAAAACTTTATGCCTTCTCATTCTTCTTATCTCTCACATTTATATTCTCACTCGAGGGAAGGGCCTTCAGGCTGCCTGCTGGGGGTGATAATTTCTGTCATGGCTGTTTAATGTACAAAATAAATGTTACTCTCCTTTTGAATAAAAAGCAGCTGATAAAAATGTAAACTTCAACAAAGTTTCACCCAGTTCCTGGCATAGGAGTGTTACCCTTTTGTGCACTCTTCCTTTTATTCACTATTTCTGATACTCCTTTTTTCTCACTATCCATATAACTCAGTCTGCCCTTATGGTAAGTAAAAGCAGGTCTTTGTTTTTAACATGATCATTATTTAAATAAAGTAAAATATATTTTAAAAGAGTAAAATAAATAGTATTTCTTCAAGTGTGAAAGAAGTCATGGCATTCAGGAAGCACTGTTGCTTATTATGCTTTCCTACTAACCATATAAAAGATGAAGTAACAGTCTTTAACATCTAGAAATATCTGTGATCATCAAGACTTGTATCTGAGCTTTGGTTTTCATGTTTGTTTTTCTCAATGATTTCTTCATGGTTAATATAATATTAATAACCTACTGACTGCCACAGATTGCAGAGGGTGACATATTTTGGTGTAAATATTGTATATTTGATTGAGGAAATTACTGTTTCCATCCCTAACACTAAAAGCATATCCTTGTTACTTCAAATGAAAAAGCAACTTTCCTACTTGTGTATTTTAAAGTAAATGTATAAATATATTAATCTAATAGTTCCAATTATAAATGGGATTCTGGGTTTGTTACCATCTCCCTTTAAAATATGTCTCTATAATAATTCATTAATTTTGGTTGGCATTTCTAAAGAGCATCTCAAGACTGGGAGCTTCCCTGTGGTGTGCTTGGAAAGAAGCCTCGCACAGCACGTTAGAGAAAAGTTTCTGGGCTGTCCATTCGTGGGGTGGGTCCTTATAGCTAAGATCAATTTAGATTAGGGATGTAAAATAAATCTGAAAATAATTTAATGAGAAATCTCATGTATTTAACTCTGTGGGGAAAAAAAATCACACTGGAGTCTGAATTCTCTGGTTTTGTGTTGCCTACTTTGTGATTCTTTTCACAGATCAGAGTCCCACTGCCCAGTGTCATCACATTCAAATCCTGCAGTGACCTCTAAGTCTCTCACCTCTAAATTTTCAATTGCAATAGAACAGCTGCCTGAAAACTGTTGTGGTCACCTCATGAGTACTAAAACATTCTTTCATTGAACTGTTTTTGAACATTACATATTAGGGTATGGTTTGCTGTATGTTAAATCCATGTGGTTCAAGCATTGATGCTCATAGAATAATACATCTACATTTTTAAATACTTGCTCATGGTAATCTAGTTAATTGCATTTTGAATGGAAGACTCACAGCTTATCAAAGGTACTTCTGTTTCCAGAGGTACCCCTGCTCTAAGTCTAGTTCTTTACCTGGTTAAATCAGAGCTCAAAGTCATCAAAGAAAAATAGTACATTTGCCCTTTGATGAACAATTACCAAGCATTACATGTTCAGAGTAAAAAATGGGTAACATTTTATTTTATGAGTCCACTAACTAATAGTGAATTAGAATAAAACTCCTGTGGGAATACATTTGACATTCACATGAATAACAGATGAGTTCATTATGATCCCCTGCTTATAAAAAGAATGGCAAATGAATTCATAATTATTAAGCATTTAAAAATAACACATTCCCCCAAAAGATACAATTCTGCATTAAATACCCAGCTATAGTTCAGCTGCAGGGCTTTGAGGAACCTGAAATGAAATGGTAGTACAAATGATTTGGTTATTTGCCACCTTCTTTAACTGCCTGGTAGCCAAAGTAATGAAGATTTGTATGCTATTTAATGCCTCTGAATTAATTCTGAAATTTTGAGATTAATCTTACTTCCAAAGCTGAGAATACAGATTAGATACATGGTGCATGAAAGGATTATGCTGGCTGTGTGTATAAAGAGGAGGATTACAGCACATATGGCTACTGACATGTACTCATCATATAAGTGCCTGTGGGCATCTCATTTGAAATATATATTAGAGTTGAATTTTGTAGGCCTTCTTTGTTGATAGATACGTTGTTGTATATGTGACAAATACCATTCAGGACAGTTATTTTGCTAGAAGTGACATTCTTAAATACTTGCCAAGCTGTCACATTAGCATACTGCTCACAGCCAGGCAGGGGACAGCTCTTCATGAATTGAACCTCTGCCCTGGGATGACACTAATAGCACAGGGGTCCCAGAGGTTGCCTTGTCTGCCAGGCAGGGAGGGAAGTAAGAGATTCTGAGAAGAAAGTTCAGAGAACAGCCCAGACGACTTGCTGAGGCTGAAAAGGGGATAAATAAAATGCCATTCTTTGAACTACCTGCACCAAGGTAGTGGTGAAAAAGGGATCAGAATTAGATCAAATTAAGACTGTTCTACATCCTGTCAGCATGGAAGAGATGTAAAATTCCTGTGTGCCTAAATCTATACCAAGTTTGTGAAAAAGTGTGTGGAATTATTTGAGAAGTCATTAAATGAAGATAAAATGATGTCTCTGCTTTGGAACGAGGATCACCAGGTGAGCTTTAGAGGTTGTATAGCTGCCAGTGGAAGAATAGGATTTATACACTGCTGAATTACATTTTAATTACTTTTCGTTTTAAAAGTCTGTTGGCACTATCTGATTTAACTTCTAACTTGATCTGGATGGATAGAGTTTGGATGTATGTCCAGACAACAAGGGCTGAGCTGATGCTTCAGAGGAAGGTGAAAAAATACCCAAGCCTAAATCCAACAGATAAAAACTAATTATGCATCAGGAAACTAAGTCCTTCCTGAGGCCTGTGGACTCCTGGGTGAAGTGTGTGGTTTGATTACAATTATTGCCTTAATGCAGAGTTTCATTTATTACAGGTCCCATGAGGACAATGCAGGAAACCTGTTCTTATCTGCGCTGTATGAACTGAGGGCTGTGAACTGTGGGATTCCTACATTCACAGATTCAAAGACTGAGGAGGTAATAATAGCCATGCATGCCTGTTATGCTACATGCACCTTTTTTCCCTTGAAAGATAAATTCAAGTTTGGAGGTTTTGGTTTGGTTTGTTTTTTTTCAAAGCTGATGCATTATGAATTCATTACTTACAAAACTTTTAAAGTTTCTGTTTTAAAACATTTAACATCTGTCAGAAAGACAGTTATATGTTTATACATCATTTAATATTATAATATGTCTATAGTTGCCAACATTTGAGGTAATTATTAAAATAAACAAGGGCACAATAAGAGAAATGCTGTGATAACTCTCCAACTGATGACAAGGGGAAATGTATGTACTTTTACTTATGAAAATCTTATGACATTATCTTACTCTAACCACTTTGAAGTTAAAACATCAGAAAACCATTTGCTTTAAGAATGTTGGATTAATCACTCAAGTCAATGTCATGTCATGAGTGTTCCATATGATCTCACTGCTGGTCATCATCCAACATTAATGTGCAAAAAATTACCATGAGAAACATTATAAGGTGGGTGTCTGTTCATTACCAACACATTAAATTGCAAGTAAGTTATTCCAATGTTTGCTTGTAGTTTACTTGGTAAAACAGAGTCTTGCTGCATCACCCTTTTGTGGAGAGGGAATTTATGAAGTTGTAGAAAGCTGTAAATGAGACACTTCTGACAAATTCAGAGAACTCTGGTCACTAAGATTATTTTTTGAAAATTAGGAAAGGAAAAGTGGTAGACATGATTTAATATTGGGAATGGGCGAGTCCTGACTAAAAGAATCAGGGGAACAGCCATCTCTGAGAAGGAAGGGCAAATTCATACAAGATTTACTTGATTTTTTTAAAGGAAACAGGTACAGTTGTGAGAAGATTTGAATAATTTATAAGGTTTAAAGTCTAGGCTTCATAACGTGCTTACAATTAGACAAGTCTCAATCTGAATCACCTCAATTTGTGATATGTTGTCTTGCAGCAGATAGCAAAACATGTTTGTTCTAAATCTTATGAAACAATAATTATAGTAAGTAAAGGCAATTGGCAGTGATTGAAATACTAATAACACACTGCATTTCAAACATTTGTTTGAAGTGACCTCAGCCTGTTATTTTACTGCTAGAGAACAAACCTCTCTCAAATTGCATTTGTCTACCGCTGAAATGCTCCAATAGTCTGCACTACCCAAATTAAGTGTAATTGCTAATAATTTATTCACCAGAAGGTTTGCTATTATCAGCTTTGTTTATGTAAAATGTAGATTAAAAAATAGTTCCCTTCCTTGCAGACTGCTGTGCAAATTTCATCTGTTCTTATTAGATGTTATTATCTCATAGGAATGATACGAGCTCCTTCTCGTAACATAAAAAAAGATAATCAAATATAACACAGGACTTACACAAATTTTAGGATTTTAGTCAGCAGAACTCTATTTATATATATTGCATCTGCAGTGTGCTGTAATCTTTTTGTTCTACTTTCAACTACTGTTGCCATAAACATTCATGCTGAGAAAGGAATAAAGCTGGTGAGTGTAATATGCATACACTGTGTATTTAGCAGAAAACATGAACAGAAACCTTTATTTATTTAGTTATTTTTAATTTTGCATTACCCCGTCTTATATCCCAGTGCTGTTTGATGCTCTGATTCCAAATGTCAATAACTGAGACAGGTTTATTAGGAAAACATATATATCCACTGTATCTCTGCACTGTATTAAATGACATAAAATCTCTTCTTGTCTCTTGTGAAGATGTGCTGTTTGCAATTTTAAAGAGATTAAAGTATTTGGACAGCTCTGTAGGAATACCTGTAGAATACCTTTTATCTACTGTTTCGATAAATATCTTTTTCTTTATATCTTGCTGATCCTAAGTTGCACTTGTTTCAAAGGATTTGGGGAGTTCACTTAAAATACATGGAATTTTACTTGGAAAATTTAAAAGAAAAAAAGATAAAAAGCTGCACATTGTAAAGTTTAAGCTACTCGATAGCCTCTGGATGGAACTCCTTCCTTGTCCATGGTTTTGTCCTTTCTCAGTCCTAGGGAATGCACAATATGTTACTCTTAGCCAACAGAAAAGATGTAGGGAATCCAATTAGTTCCTTACCTTCTGTAATTTAGGAGTTACATTCCCTAGATGATTGAAATTCATCTATATACATCATTACATTTATTAACATACAAATGCATTTAGATTTCTTATTTATGACCTTGCACATCACTGCATGTTTATCAGTGGTACAGGAAAATGTAGTTTTATATTAGTTCATAATGAATTTGTGCTTACAAGCACTGAAAATGTGGCACAATATTTTAATTTCAAACACTGCAAGGGAATTAAAAAATCCAAGTAATTTATTTATTTTAGTGGGCTGCTTGGAAACATTTACTCTATTTTTTCCCCTAAAACCTAGAATTTATTTATTCCAGCTTTTTACTTATTTTCCTTCTCTACACAGGAAAATTAAATCCAGAGGTTTAATGCTTTAGATCATATGCTTTCAGGCAACTTCATACATGCATCTGTATGTTAAAAAGTCAGGAAATACATGGCTTTTTTTCAGAGAAAAATATCTCGAGGAAATAGCCATTTCTCTTCCAGAAGTAATGTCACTGTTGTGGGGTTTTGGCTTTGTTTTCCTGTTGTTATTCTGCAGATGAGGTTTAACCCAAGGATTTCTGAAATCAATGGAAAGATTGTGCGCTTAGGATTGAGGTCTCAAGCATGGTACGTTTGGTCCTGTAAAGCACGGGCTGGAAAGGAACATTTTATGCTGGGTCACAAACTGGTTGGAAGGGCGAGCTCAGAGGGTGGTGGTAAATGGTGCAACATCGGATTGGCGGCCAGTCACCAGTGGAGTCCCACAGGGGTCAGTGTTGGGCCCTGTACTGTTCAACATCTTTATCGATGACATGGACGAGGGAATTCAATCCATCATCAGCAAGTTTGCAGATGATACTAAGCTGGGGGCAAATGTTGAACTGCCAGAGGGTAGGAAGGCCCTCCAGAGGGACCTTGACAGACTGGAGAGATGGGCATGCTCTAACAGTATGAGATTTAACATAACTAAGTGCCGGGTTCTTCACTTCGGCCATAACAACCCCATGCACCGCTACCGGCTGGGGGAGGAATGGCTCGAGACTAGTGAAGTGGAGAGAGACTTAGGTGTANGGGAGAAGGATCCCAGGTGTCCTGGGATCAACTAACCTGATCTTAGCACAGATTAGAGCTGTTTAGAGGCAGTATGTGTCCGGAGAATGGGGCGTGGGATCTGTCACACCCATCAATACAGCAGGGCAAGAGTGGAGTGGTGGATGCAGGAGCCAAACCAGTCTCTGGAATTCCTGTGGCAATCTCCCAAGGAAGTCTGGTTTGTGCTGCCCCAGTCCTGCAAACCAAGGCCATGTGGTGCCTCCCTGAGCAGAGCCTGGCTCTGGGAGCTGGGCTGGGAAACCCTTCCCACCTGCTGCTAAACTTGATTCTCCAACCCAGTCAGAGTCTGGTGCAGCCCAGTGCTGCATGGCTCTGCCTGTGCACACTTTGCTGCATAACTTCTAGTTGACTGGAGAGATAAAAATAATCCCTGACATAAATCAACTTCATTCTGCCTCAGGACATAATTTAAATACCTTCTCCTGTGTGTTCTTCCCCCTTTATAAAAGCAGCAAGTTCACTCTCCAGCCCTCACAGTCTAATTCTAGAAAATGTTTAATGAGGGACTCTGCCATGGCAGAGCTATTGCTGCATGGGGATACAAGGAGTATCAGCTAGGGACACAGTGGTGGGAAATAGAAAGGTGTTTTAGAAAGGCTCTTGAGGATTTCCTTTCCCAGGACTGTAAGGCCAAAATGTTGCTTGAATTTGAGTAGAGCTGGACAAAAGTTTTGAATGATTTTTAAATTCTTAGAATAAAAGAGGTTTGAATTCTTAGAATAAAAGAGGACCATTTTTGAGGCTAGGTTGAACTAAAATAGTTTCAATTGAAATAATAGGAAAATTTTCTTAGTTTTTAAAGGAAATATTTTAACACGCTTAAAATTAAATTTTTCATATTTTGAAACTGAAATACCATTTTCCATTTCAAAATTTAACTGGACAAAACTTCAGGTGCTCAGTTCTGCTAATGAAATCGTCATGAGACGCTGTCCTGAGGGTTTTCAGGTGGCCTGTGTGTTCCCAGGTGACTGTCAGTGTGTAGGGGTCTAGTTACTCCCTGTCCTGTAGCAGTGCTAGACCTTGATCCTTGCTGCATGCTCTGCCTGTGCTGTACTCTGATTCCTTGGGAAGAAAAAGGAATGTGTAGGGATTTGTGATTGCAGCAGGCTGCACATGAAAAGCAGGATCTCATAGTTCTGATGGGATACCTGCCTAATGTATCCTTAGCTGAGCATACACTGAGTAAAATACACCTTATTGCTTCCCTTCTGCTTTGTGTTCCTATTCTTTTCTTTCACATTCCTTGTTCTCCTCTCAGCCACAAGTTCATTTCCAACAGATATAACATGTAAAATTTTCATGTAAAGTTACAGAGCAGGTGATGAGAACTCCAGGTGCCCCTTCAGACCCTCATTTTCTCAGGCTGATGTGGGCAACTCAAAGGCAGAGTTTTTCTCACCTGAGGTTCTTCTGCCATTGTCTGTATTGACCCTGTGTGGCTGACCTGGGAGGATGCTCAAGGCTTCCAGAAGGTGTTTTGCTCAGTCATCTTTGTCACTCTAAGACTGTTCACTTTGGAAGCTCAGAAAGCTGCTGGAATTTCCAGGAAAGACTTACCAGACCTTTCCTAAGAGAAGTAAGGTCAGCAATGAAATCAAGGGCCACATGTCTCCATCACATCACCTGAGAGTGTATGTGACTCAGATCTGTGTGCAGGATTCCTGTTTGCTCACACAGTAGTTGTTTGGTTGGTTTGATTTTAATGTATTTTAAAGAAAAGTTATTAGGGTTGGTCTAGTAGCTTTCATCTTCAGCAAGCAAATGACATTATGGGCTGTGAAAAATTATCACTAACAGCAAGCCTCTGTAATCAAACCAGCTAATAAGAGTTTGCAATCTGAAGAGACAAAAATGAGCAAAAAGGGAGAAAAGGAGCACTGTCAGTGCAGTTTTACAGATGGAGAAGGGGACAAGCCTTGATTCAGAAAAGTATGGAGGCAGATCCTGATTTTTAGCCTTTCCAAATGTGTACACTTCAACATACTCTGTTTGATACTGGCAATGCTTTATGCCTACGCAGTTCTAATTTTAACTGTTCTGATTTTTTTTTTACTATCAAAGAGAAGGACTTTTATAGTTTCTCTTCCAACTGATTTTTTAAATACACCGGAGCATCTCTATTCTCAGCACAGATTTTCAGTATACGTATTTTCTGATTTTTGGCAGGTTTTTTATAGGTATGTGGGTTTTTTTCCCCCAACTTTTATTGCAACTGCACACATCCAACAGAGAGAGAAGCAGGGAGGGACAGATTTACATATATTGAATGGCTGTGCTGACTTTTCAATACGAAATAACAGGGTTATTTTACTGCATCAAAGTAAGAGTCTTAGCCTGGAAGGGGTATTTCATTGACGTTGAACTGAAAACACAGGCACAGTGTAATGGATCTTAGAACTGGCTGGACTGTTTCTGCGTGCCTGTGTTGTTCAGTATCCGTATGAAAATCCCGGTGCAGAGCATAAGCAGACTAATGAGGTGAGACCTTTGCTTAGTAGTGTAATCATTAAGACAAAGTCCAGCAGTCAAGCAGTAAGTCAGAAAAATGGTATATTCAAGCTACTTGTCTTTGTCCAACCAGTTTGAACTGAACGATTCAGTGTGTGAAGAGGCTTATTCCTCACATATGCCTTGACACACTCTAGTGGCAGAAGCTCGCAGTGCCATTCAGGTGATGGAGCCCAGTCCGCTTCTTTTCTTTTTGATGCAAAGCAATAATTAGACTGGATAAAAACGTAGGTGATTATTGAAAGGAACCTAACAGTTCAGAAACTACCATTCAAGTCCTGTGCTTTTATAAAACTCATATTTCTTTTTACGTTTTAATATGAAAATAATATTGATTCAGGAATTTCACTTGCTTGACATTTGTGGAGAGTTTTGAGCAACACAGCCTGACCTGCCTGAGTCACTGACGCATGTCCACGGTATTTACACAATATACGAAAGTCAATAAACAGAACCTATCCACAAGTCCTCAGCACTTACCCTTTAGTGGTAATGGATACAGATCTTGGGCAACCTTCTTTTAACTAACTACCATTAAATAGTAAATCAACAGTCACATTAAAAAAATTATATATAGCTAAATTTATATATAGCTGAGCTCTAAACCCAGTGGTTTTGCTGATGGAACTAATCATAAATGATTCACTCTTTTGTCTTCCGAGAAGACATAATGGACCACTTCACTGCCTTAGTTCTCTCTTCGTTTTTTCTGTCATGGATTTTGCCACAGAGTAGCTCTATCTGGTAATAACGTAACAAAATATATGCTTTATCACCACAGCAATTATAAAGATAGTCCAACCTATGGTGAAGTGCCTTCTCTGGAATCAAGAACTTTCTGTGGCAATACTTTTAGTTTGAGTGTGGGCTGGTACTGATCCTCTGGCCTGTTACAGCTTGAGTTGCAGCAGGGTGGAATATCTTTCCGTGTTTTACTGCAATTTACACACTAACATGACTCAAATATTGCACATAGCACAACTCAAAATTTCCCTTCCCCGGGAAATTTTACTATTTTGAAACTCTCATTTCATTGTGTCACAATGAAACAATGTTTTTCCACAAAATGAAAAAATAGAAGCATTTCATTCTGGTTTAATGTTGGAATTTATTATTGTTGATTAAACAACACAAGCAGATTACATGTATCTAAGGCTTGCTCTTTCTGCCTCATTATTCTCTTGTTCAGTGACTCCTTCTATTCTTTCCTCTTGTGAGTGTTGCTTTCTGGTTATCTGGACAAAAAAGAGCCACATAGATATTTTAGACTGGCTCTTGCTGCTCTGCCTCTGAAGCTCTTTGATTTTCTTTTTTTGTAATAACTTTTTTATATGGGAAAGTTACTCCAATAACAGTGAAGCTCAATGTACTGTCTAAATGGAGACACAAGAAAATATCCCTTTCCTCCAGCTTCCTGGAGGTGCTTGCTTTGGGTTTAAGTGGGTAGTTTTTAGGCTGATGCAACTCAATATTGGAAAGATGCTGACCTGAAAGTAGAATTGGAGTGAACAAGTAAATCTCTCATTTCAATCAACGGGAATTCTGCCAGTTTATACTGGGAATGAATTAGACCTTGGGTTTTTTGCATCCTTGTTTGACCTGTTGTCCTAACATAGCATTGTCAGGCTAGATATATCATAAATTTGTAGTTGTCATAATAATTATGTCATTATTAGTGATTAAATCGGCTTTAGAGGGGTTTTATTCCTTGTCTTGTTGCCAAGTTCCATGAGGACACAAACTATGAGTTAGGTTGGAGCTCTGAATTCTTTTTGCTTGTGGAATGGACAAAGTACATTCAGGACCAGCTACCTGTTGTGCATTCATACATATCCACATGCAGCCCAGTTCAGGCAATACATTATTTCTTCTCACTGTTCTGTAGTGATATACATATCTAGAAATGGAATGGCATTTACCAGTCTCTGGGAGCTGTGCTCTCTGGAGATCTGTGCTTCTGTTTAACACAGCTGAGGGAGCCCATCCTTGGGGAGCAACGCACTGCTCAGTTAAGGGCAGCACTGGGCGATGTAGGTTTCATGGATCCCAGGATTATAAATATTCCTTTACATTAATGTACGTATTTGGTGTAAAACCTAATACAAGCAAAGAATAAATCAAGTAATCAGAAAAAATAACACGGCAATGGGTGAGTGAGAACCCAAGAACACTACCTTGAGAGATTCAATTGCTTGTATGTAATGAGGCATCAGTTGCTCACTGGTTGTCTGGACTTTGTAAAGCTTCAGTGTTCATTGAAGCAATAGTCAGAGATGAACTGTTCAACTTTTGATAATTAATGTGCTTGCTTTGTCCAATTTTGCATTTTAAATGCAAAAAAAAAAAACCCAAAAAACCCCAACCCTCGGGGGGTTCCTTGATGGAAGAGGGTTTGTCTCTCTTTAAGACACAAAGGGTCAGACTCGGAGCAGAGAAGTTATATTCTAGAGAAGATTTGATTAGTTTCAATGGACAACACAAAAAAAATTAACTAAGCGTATAACTAACTTGATTAGCTTTGGGCAAGTCATCTCAGCCATACAGAGGATTTATATCCTCTGGTGCAGTCAAATGAATGTGACTTCCTTGCACTCAGAGCCAGTTCAGATTCCAAAATAATACAGCTCTTTTCACTGCTAGGTGAATAATGGCTATTGGTTGACAGATTCTTCCATCTGTTATGCCCAGACCATACTTTGCAGTGCAGATTTTACTAGCTATGTAATCTGTTATTTCTTTGCATGGTGAGAAATTAAGCTGCCTTCTTTCCTCCCTCTCCACTGGACAGTAAAGAGCTTTATAAAATGTATCAGATGAAGGTATTTTGGGCTGTGAGACTACAGGCTGTTTTATGTGGCTGTGGTTTCATTCTTTTACTTCAAGGTACTAATCCTAGCAGGTTTAATTTGAAACTGTTAAATAGTTTCTTCCTTCGGTTTTAATAGTTTGGCTGCCTTTATGAAAAAGGCAAATTTATGTTAAAATTCAGGAAATATATTATAAAAGTGCATGGGGATTATAAAGGAAGCCAGTGTATTTCAATCTAAAAATTCTGTGAAGTGACTCATTTATTTGCCCCATGACTCTGCAAAGCCACTAGATAGACAAATGCATTATGCAGATAGAGAACTGGAGACAGAGGTTATGTGATGCCCAAGGCCATGCAGTGAGTCAAAGCTGAGCCAGGGTGAAGTTCCCATTTTAGTGTGCCTATTAATAACACCAGCACAGACAAACGACATGAAAGAACTAATTTGGGGCTCTGTGATGTCAGCATGCTCTGCAAGACTGAAATATTGTTTGTTTCCAAAATGGTGAAATTACTAGACATAAATATGACTGGATCAGTATCTTATCTGAAGGCTTTCTCATACTTAGGGATAATAATCTCTTTCTTCTTTCCCAACTGAGGCCTTTTGTTTTTAATTTTCAAACACAAAAATTACTTTTTCAGCTGTTTCATACCTTCAGATTTCGAGGACTGACAGCTTAATACTGCATCTGACATCAAGAAAGACAGTCACAGCATAAATGATTTAGGGATGTGAAGCAGTGTTCACGAGAGCCAAATTCTGTTTGCAATTGTTCTGCTTGTTAAAAGTAGTATTTACATTTAGTAGACCATTCCTGCATTATATTCTTGGAGTTTTACTTTATTTAGCTGTAGATAAAGTTAGTGACTTCAGTTACTAACAGGATGTGGCAGAGGAGATGATACTGCATAATGAGAAGCTGGAATTGGGAGCTGCTGCATGTCATTGATAACTGTCATTCGCCTTGGTGACTTGGGCTGGGATTTTCAAGAATGTAATTTTTAGAGGCCTTTGCTAATGGTTCTCTTCTTTTATGATTGCCAGTTTGATCATCATATGTGGTAATATAGTAGAACCAAAGTCAATCAAGAATCAGCAAATCAAAGAAATATCCACTAGAACAGACTAAAGAGAGGTTGGCATATTTGATGGAGAAGGTTAAGGAATCCATTGCAGATGTGTTTAACTGGACCCAATGTCCAGAAAGCCAAAAGATGATGTCCGGGATTATATCTGTCTTGCAGCCTACAAAGCATTATCACAGAAATTCATGAAAGCTTCATGACAATGGTTTGCTTTCCCAACTAGTTTTAAAGAAAATTATCAAGAGATTTAACTCAGTCTTTATAAGGGTAATGTTTTAAAGTATCCAGCTTACCTATTTCAACCATATTACTTATTTTAGCAATAAATTAGATATTGTCAGTACCAGAAATCTGATCTTTCCATGCCAAGGATTTATTTCTTTTCAGTGCAGCTAAAGCAGAATTACCCAGTGAACTGTTTCTCATAGCCACTATTTTATGAAGCCTCAGACACATCATCTTTAAAACATATCTCTTTGATGTATTGTGCTCCCTGTTACTCACTGCTTCACAATCTCAAGATAATTGAAATACTTGGATACTATGGAATATACAGTGAGTGATTATGGGTTTAGGGATAAAATTTCAATCATAAATTTTGCAAGGATATCTTTTAAAAGTTATTTTGAAAAGAACAGCCATCCATTTCTAAAGGTTGATGGGAACAGACATGTTGATTTCTGTTGAAGGCTGCTCAGAGCCTTCTATTTATTGATACATACCACAGCCTGTGGAAAGACCTCTGATGTATACAAGTCCATCATACTGTAACCTATATGAGAGTTGTAGAATCTAAGTAGTAACTGGGTTATGGTACTGGCATAGTTTTGCCAAAGAGGTTAGCCTTGGTGTTTGAGGTTGGTTGCTTTGGTGTCAAACAGCCAGATCAGTCCAGATCTGATGATACCTTTACCAATAGCCTTCATATTTCTGCCTCATTTTTGTGGTGCACATTGATCTTTCTGTGAGTGACAAGAACTACATATGTAATATTCCAAATATGGGCTCACCCATACTGTATGATGCCATCAGTGCTGTATTGTCTCCAGTATCTCTATCTTTAGTGGTGTACTGTAAAATGCTTTTGTCTTTTTCTCATGTGTATCACACTGGGAAGAGCTGGGTGGAAGCAGCTGCACTTTGTCTGTCTCTCTGCACACTCCCCCAGGATGTCCTGTTACATCTCCATTGCTCTGTTACTCCCACCTTGCCATCCGGCCCCTCTCTCATCCTTCCCAAGTAGCCCTTACTACATGTCCTGGTGCTTCTCTGTTATTAGAGGCTGAGGTTGAGGTTGAAGTGAGAGCCAGAAATAGGCTGTGGGATGATGTGGGAAGAAATGGAGATGTGAAGATCCAAGCAAAACAGGCTGCAGTGCATTTCATCCCTCTGCTGCCATCTGGGAGGAGGCTGGGCAGTGCTGGTGCTGCCAGGGCTCAACAGCTACAGGGAAGACAAAGCTGAGCTCCTGGCACTAGCCAAGTGTCTTCCTCCTCACACACAAGCCTGCAACTTGTCACCCAGGCTGCTCCCTCATTTGCTTATTCCTGCCTTCTCTGAGCCTTAAATCCCTACCACATTTCCTCTCATTTCTGCTACTCTGTGGTACTCCTCCTCTAAAGTGATGCTGCCTCCCTACACACTCCAGCACACTGGCAAAATCTGTCAGTATTTTGTTGCACTGCCCTGCCCTGTACAACTATTAAAATTCAGACCCAGTCCTTGAAGAATTCTTGTATTATTCAATTGTTGGTGGTCATTCCTCTTTTAACACAGTCCCTCAACTAGATTTAATAGAATTAGTGTGGTGCAAAATGACAGCCAGGAAAAATAAAACTCTCCCTTCAATTTTAATGAAGGGCTCAGGGATCTGGCAAGGTTGTTGCAGTTACTGCACGTCAATGGGGCCATTGAGCCTATGGGTGCTTTTAGTCTAGCCATTGGCAGAGTACTGCAGGACCAATTAACCGTCTTTAAACTGATTTTTAAGCTAATATTGAAAAGAGTTAACTTAAAAAAACGTAAGTGGAAGAGCATATAACTGACCAGTTACCATGGCTGTGCTCATGTACAATATCCTATTGCAACTTTAGCGTGTCTGAGGATTTAATTAAAAGTGGAGGAACCCACTTCTGTGATATTCTGAGGAATAATTGTGCTGTTGACTCATGCTCTGACTCCAGAACAAGTTCTACTGTACATCAGTGTGAGTTCCACTTTAGCCATTGCCTGTATTGATATCCATTAGCCCTTTATATATACATCCTTGTTTCTGGGCAAGGATCATCAAGTATGAGTTATAGAGAGCCTGGCATCACAGCTGCTGCTGAATTATAAATCAGTACATTTATAGAGTCAGTTGATCTTTAGTATCTTGTGTGAGACTGATTTAATGTATATGCACACACACACAAATGTGTATTAACAAGGCATAAGTGTATCCTCAGTTGGAAAGGTCTGGAGTGTTGATAATAATCATGGTCTATATTCCTTCTCTAACGAAGAGGAGGGTTTCAATTTCCAGAGAGCTCTTGTATGCAACAGTTTGTTTTAAAAATAAAGAGTTAATATATATCCTTAGATGACATCAGCTTTTTTGTCATTTGGATTAGGTATGTCCTTTATGCACATACTGTGAAACAACAAACACTGTCTTTCTAATAATAATTTTTGTTGATGGCACAGTTTAGTATGACATTATCTAAAATGAATCCAAGCAACCACCTCTTGAATGGTTATCTGTGCAGGTGTAATCATTGTGTTGGGTACACATTACATACTCTCACTGTACATATTCCCCAAACACTCAGTTCTGCACGGACCTGTCCTGTTGGTAAAACTTCCTTCAATTGACTTCTGTTTGTGCTGAGAGTAACTTTTTTTTTTTTGAGAGAGAAATAAGGATATAGCTTCACATGCATGCCTTGTAACCTGTCTAATGACACATCAGCTCCCCAGTTAAGAGTAAACAATCAAAAGCTTTGCTAACTTTTAGTGAAACGCGTCTATCTTTCTTCCTGTGGTCTCTGGGAAATGTGTCCAGTCTCAAGATTTCAAACAAGCTGAGTGCCAACATTTGGGATTGAGTATAAAATGAAACCACAGACTAAAGGACTGATTCCCATTTCTTATTCAGCTAATTTAGTATCAGTGACTTCAGTGAAACTGAGGCAGAGAATCACCAGCTGGGGGACAGAGCCAGCCTCAGGTATCAGAAGTAAGGTTGACAGTATCACAGAAATTGCCTCAAAATTGTTAAGAGGCTTCCAGAAGCAAAAATACCATTATCAGAGCCTGACTTTAAATCTACCGATACCCGTTGAAGTTTTCACTTTTTGCTTCTAGTGCCCTGAGTTGTAAGTCATTACATGCTGCATGGCTCTTTTTATTTTTTCTTCATTCTTTGCAAGACCAGAACTCTTCTCATACTGAAAATTCAGCCTTGAAGACCTTCATTCCACTTGTATGCACAGGTAGCATTTCTTTCATCCCTCCATTCGTTTTATTCATCACTCAAGAAATATTTGTAAACTAGAAACTCAACAAAATAAGTTCATAAAATACTATCTCGATGACTATGCTAACTTTCGTTTATGCTGCAGACTGTAATGTCTAAACATCGTGACAGGAAATACTATGGGACTACAATATCTTACTATGCTCCTCTGCCCGGGCAGCTCTCATTGCTGACTCTGTCCCTACCTGGAGTGCAAAGTCAAGCTTTCTAAAAGCTCTCCTGAAAGGACAACAAACACTAAATTGCAGTCAAACATTTGGATGATGTACATTAAGTCCTCAGGGGAATTCTCTGCAATCATTGTATTACTGAACATGAAAGGATAAAGCAATTCCAGTTTTTCTAAGAAGCCTGAAGTAAAAGAATCCCTTTTCCACTTTCTTTCACCAGAGATTAACAGAATTTGGTTGGTGCATTGGTGCATTCCTGCAGCAGTGTGTATAAGTAAAATGTCGCTAAAGACGTTAAGCTGTTTTTACAAGTATTTCAGTAAAATAGTATGTCCTATAAAATTGGAATTTCACCACTCTTGCAGAGGTTACTTGATGCATTTCTGCGAACAGATAAATGCTAGTCATTTTAAGAACAGCTCTGTCTGCTGCATTGGTTTTATGCTATCAAAGCTTTTGTAGTGTTCGTGTGCTGCTCTGTGGCAGCCTAAAGGTATTCGAGCAGAGCTGGTACACAAGGCAGGGAAAAAATGTATTTGCTGAGCTAAATAATGAGCCTAAAAATATACCTTCAATAGGGACGATCAGGCAACAAAAATATCCACAGTTTCAGTCAGGATTGCAAATTACAGATGTCCAAAAGATGCTAGAATGTAAAGAAAACAACCCCAACCCCTGGAACTGATCAAAATTAGTGTCAGTCATTGATTTCTAGAACACACAAAGAGACGGTGAGTATAAATGTGTTGTACTTACAAGTGCTGAGGATTTTAGAGAATGAAAATGGAGACCAGGAGCTGGAGACTGCCTGCCATGCCAGCAGTGTTGATTTGGAAGCGATGGACACAAATAAACGTTCAGCAAAGCTTCAAAAGCTGCGAAGCAAGGCTAGCCAAAAGTGTCCATGTCCTTACCGTGCTGTGGCTGGCAGGCAATCCGTGTCTGGGAGCCTTCAGTCCCTCTAATCAGGCTCCGGGGATTTTGTTTGCAAGAAAGATTGTCCTTTAAGTGATGAGTGCAGGAAAACAGAGACATAAAGAGAAATGAGCAAATTGTACAAGGCAAATAGCTGCAGGTCTTTAGCATGCTCCCTGCGTTTTCCTGAGCTGCATCTGCAGTAGAGAAAATATCCCCAAAATAGCTCAGGCTGCCAATGACTTGCTGAAACCTGAGAAAGAATTGCTGAATTTAAAGATCTGGGTTGCTGTGGGTGTGTGATTAAAGTGAGAAATCGCTGGCAGGAAGAACCTAGGATGAAACCACATGCTTAAGGAGTAACTTGTGAGTTCAGTGGTACCAGAACATGAGCTGACCTCTCATTTCCCCCTCCTCCACTCAATGCCTGTTAACCCTTAAGAGTACAGTGTGGAAGAAAGTTCTGCAATAGCAGATGGAAGAGGAAATACGATTTTTTAAAAGTTCTTTCAAATGTAATATTTGTGATGTAGTGAACAATATTGTTTAGAAGTGCCCTATTTTCTAAATTTCAGAGCAGTCAGGCAAGCTGATGTTTTGTAGAATTCTAACTTGTGGAAAGCTCAGTCTTGTGTAGGGTATATGCTAAATATGTATCCCCTTTAAGCTGTTTGTGGTCCCACAGAATGAAAGGGATTTCTGGTAAAGTTTTCAGGAAGGGAGGGAGGGAGGAAAACAATATTTTAGCAACTTTTCTGCAAACACCGACTTAAGGACTATCAAGAATTGCCAGAGTGTTTGGCACAAGCTTAAAGGAGACACTGGTATCTCTATTCTGTGCCCAGAACAAATTACAGTAGCTTAAGGACTATCCGAGGTTGTTCTGGTCTGTAAATGCTCCTTGTGGATCCCTTGTGCTCACACAGATCACTAGAGCACAGTGTACTTTAGCTCCAGGTCTCAGCTTGCTCCCCAGCACTCTTTAATGTTAATTCCCTGATCTAGAAAGAGAACAAGAAGCAGTTGGCACAAAGCTGGGTGCATTGGCTTGACATCAGTTCAGTGTCCCAAGGAGTGCCAAAAGTAACCCTCAGTAACCTACTTAGTCCAGGGCATGGAGTAGGAGCTACTCCCCAGTTTTGTTTGCATTGACACGGAGAGGGGAAAAGGCTTCAGCGCTGTAACTGGTTTAGATTCAAGCCACATGGGACTGGATTATGAGAAGCTGCTACTTTGGAAAGCAATTGTGCATCCGAGAAAAGAGCTGAATATAGCCATTATTTCATAATGTGCTTTTGGTTTAACATCAGTTTTCAAAATGTGCCAAAGAATTATGGCATCTCAGGGAGAACAAAATATACTATGTGTGATGTGCTTCAGCCATAATGGTGAGTGATCACTTAAGCATTTTGGTAGGACTATCGACTTAACTTGATGAAGCTGTACTTTTTAAGAGTGTCTGAGCATTTCATCTTGAAGATGCTGTGAGTGTGTAAATGTATTTAAGTATATACGGGTAGCTGTAGTTTCACAGTCACGGTAATAATACGGGGCTAATGAGTTAAGCTTTTGTCCTATGAAAATAAATAAGGATTTAAATTGCACAGGTACAAACGAAAAGGTACAAAGGCAGCTGAGAATACTCAAATATGAACCTCCCTTTTATAGGTGCTTTGGAGGAAATGGCCCATCATCATGTCTTTTGATCTGTCTACAGTTCTAACTGTTCTGATCAGAAATGTCTCTCTAGGAGCTGGAAGTGTAGACAATCCCTGAAGTAGGCTGGTCATTTAATTTGTATTTATACCCTAGCAGGCACTTTCTGAAGTGCTTCTGCTGATCAAAAGGAAATGTAGAATATTATTCTACATGCCACTGAATGTTTGTAACTGTGACAAGCAGCAAATAAAGAGAAAACACTGCTGAGCCTGCAGATAAGGCTGATACTCCCCTCTGGAGGAAAAAATTGCTGTGTTTTAATAATTTCCTAGTTAAACGCTTAGAAAGCTCAGTTCTTTGTATAAACTGCAGATCTGCACTGTTTGTTTTTTTAGCTACATAGTTCTAGTGTCATGGTAATTTAGTATGAGATAAAGATCTATGAAGCCAGATGGCAGCTCACATTCTAACAGCCACAAATTGCTGAATTGGCACGGGAAGATCAAGATATTTATCAATTCACTATGATTACTCCAGGTCTCTCATTCCTTCTCTACTTCTATCTTAACTATTTAAGGCAACCTAGATAGACATTTTAGCCAACAGGTGCTAATTTTTATAGCGTCAGATGGTGACTAAGAGCAGTGATCAAGAAGGGAAAGCTTCACTCTATAAATATAAATATTTTATCCATCATACATATTAGTGACATAGGAAAGTCTCTACTTCAGAAACCTTTATGTTTCTATTAAGCCAGAATTTCCAGGTTCCAAGAAGTTAATGTTTCTCATCCAAAGCACAGATATCAAAATTGATGCCACCATCACTAACAAAACCTCCCATTATTTCATCTGAGTTACTGCTTTGCTGGAAAACATATTTGCTGAAATTTGACCAAGTTGGATGACATTTTCCAGCAATCAATAGTCAAGGTAGAATGAAAAGGTGGTTTGCTCGACCTTTCAAAAGTGCATCAACTTTATTTGGCCAGAACAGCTTTTAAAAAGCCATTTTAGTTTCCAAGGCTCAGACTGGACATGTCTGTGCAGTGTCTGCATTAGTCTCTTTAAATGCTCAACTGCACAGGGCAAGCTCAGAGGAAATGAATTCACACCAGGAGATCCTCTAGTTGATTAACCTCACCCTCAGTGGTGGATGTCAGTCACGTTAATTGGAATCAATACACAGCAGTTAAGGGGGCACAGGGATAATCGGGCAGGGCGGGGACAGGCCCATCAGTTCTTAAAATAAGCTATCTGTTAACAACTTACAGTGGCAGTGACAAACCTTCCCTGCAAAGGAATGCAAAGTTCCAATTTAACACACAAATAAAGATAATTTGGCAGCACTTACCTTACGATCTAGCAATAAAGGAAACAAAGTGTTAAACTGAGCTAATACACCATGATTGGGGTTATACACGGTGTTGGCAGTACATTATGACTCGTGTTGCAGCATTCACTCTCAGACAACAGGCAGGAAGCACTTACAAACATCCAGTGTTGGTATTAAAAATGTATCTCATAAATTTCATGGTGAGCTCAGGAAGTCTGATTACTAATCTAAAAACTCCTAATGCAAACCTATGTTCCTGTCTTAGAGGCAGCAAGTGATAATACAAAAGACTTTGTAGGCATCTTTTTCATAAATTAATAAAACCTAAAGCCAGTGGTAATGACGAATAGTGGGTAATTCATCATGTCTGGTGCACTGCTAGTGATTCATCAGCATAACACTATCATTAGTGTCTGTGTGTTATCGGATGAACTGTGCATTAAAAATGAGATTCCCCCCCCCTCCAGATGAGATAATTAATTCAAACACTTTTTGTCTCTCCTTGTTATGAAGAGGTTGCTAATCCAACGCAGTAAACCAGTGCTACATCTTGAACAATTGAAGACTTAGTATTCAGAACCATCCTCTCCTTGTTCTGTTCTCTCATTCTTGAATTTCATTAGTGCTGAGAGTCTAGATTATAAAATACATATATGCAATAATGCATATTTTTGTATTTTTTAACTTAAATATAACTAAGGCAAAAAGTAAAAAGAAAAGAGCATGACAGAATTCCGAGCACAGAACAGATGGATGGTTTGGCATGGAGACAAAAGCATTAGCATACATTCATCGTTCTTATAGTGAAACCCTAATGCCTGTGGTGCCTATCAAATGGATACATGGAGAATGTACATCTTCTGCTAAGCATGATGCTTTATATCCTGATACCTCTGAATGATCTAACACACTTGTGAGAGTTAAATGTTAGAATGCTCTTGTCCTTTTTTCTTCAACTGATTGATTTCTTTAGTATCATATGACTTGAGTTTTGCCTGAGCACCCAGTGTAAAGTAAATAGTGTCTTTTGTCTTTCATTTCCCTGAAAAGAAATGGAGAAATACCTGAAACTAGTGCTGTCCTGCCAGGACTGACTTATCTGTGAGCCTACCGTGAGCCTGCTGTGATCTATAAATCATCTGCTGTTGTGTCTGTCTGCACATCAGGGTTTGGATTTGAGCATCCCATAATGTGTGAGAGTTTTGTGTGGAGGTGTTGGTTGATCTAGAGAAACAAAGTCCTATTTCTGCCAGTGGAATCAAGTCACCAGATTGGTGTGGGTGTAAATGAAAACTCCATTACAGGAACTTACTGAACAAAATAAACTGGAAAATGCAGGTGAATGTTTCACACACTTCACTGGGCAGGATGCCACCAATTGTTTTTCTTATGAGATACTCTCTTGTTCAGGGAGCTCTTTGGAGCATGAACTTCAAAATTATGTCTGGTACATGTAAATGACTGAAGTAGGAGCATTTCCAGGGGACTGACAGACTATTACCTTTTTATGACAATGACAGGGTTGGTACAAAAGTGACACTTTGCATTATCCAAATCTGTAACCATGATTTGAAATAAGGCTTCAAATGCCAGCCTGGTATAATAAGTAGGAAGGGAAAAAGCACTGTACCTGACACTGAAGTATGAAAACTTCAAGGAAGATCTTACCTAAATTAACTTGGAGTCAAAAAGACCAGGGAATATCTTAAGAAATGTTAGTGACTTGCAGATTCTGTCTGACTTGTTTGAACAATAAGGGTCCAAGTATGACAGGACAAACTGAGGTTAATGGCTTTGATTACTGCAACTGTCTTTTCCACATTTCTGTACTGCAAGCGATCTGTAGCTGGCCCTGTTTTTCTAGGCAAGGTATGAACATGTGGAAAAGACATAATTTTGTGACAGGGATTTGAAAATTAAAGTCCCTTCCTGTACCTGACAACTGACACAAGAGCTTGCTGGAATGTATTTCTTCCATTTTAGCTAAGGCTAACTAGCCATAGTCAGTTGCTGTTATCTACCAGAATCTCTTTACTCATTATTTCTCTGTGGCTCATCCCACCCTACTCTGTTCCAGATCCATTCTGTTGCCCTGTATTTTGGTTTTGTTCTTTAGTTGAAAACCTGTTGTTGGAATGGATAAGTCTCATTCTGTATAACTAAAGAAAAGGTGCCAGTATAATAGAAACCATAAAATTGATTTGCTTCTCTACAAAGGACTGGCTGGAAGATTTTCCTCATAAAAATTCTTAGCAATCAGTGAACAAGAAAATAAAAAGGAAAACAAAACAAAATCAGAGGAAAGCCACAACCTTTTCTTCCCCTAGGCACTGAGTTTCTCTTCAGTTGTCATTGCAAATTTCCACAAATGCTTTTGGCACCATTTCAAAAATTCTAACTCTGTGCTATGGGTTTTTTGATTAATGACTAGTTCCAGAGATTTCCTCTGGTGATCCTCACATGAGACATAAAGAATTATCAATGGCCTCAGCAATGTCTGTGAGCAGAGTATATCAAGGAAATAGTTTGCTTCCTTGAGTTTTAATGAAACATCACTTTGCATTCCTTGCCCTGAGGTATTAATTTAATACATTCTGCATCTGCTTGGGCCAAGCATTGCACGTTTGTCTTAGCAAAGTAAGAGAATATACTAAGAAATTGCTGTTAACAACCATCAAATCCACACTTACTCCTGTGTTATGAAATGTTAAATTTAGCCTTACCATATGTTGGTCAGTTTTATATATACAACAGTATAAACTACAGTACTCCAAAGGAACTGACTCTTGGATACTAACAGTTTTATCCCAGATGTTAGGAAAAATAGGGAACAAGAATGGGCCTCGTTCTACTTCACTGCACATCTGTAAATCCAAGTCATTCTTTCTAGACTTACACATTTCAAATGCATGTAGAAGTTAGTTAAGATATTTGGCACATCCTCTCTTGAGATGAGTTTCACAGTGATGAAAAGGAAAGATACTTTATGTCACAGTTTCTAAATTGATGGACTTCTGTGAAAAGAGTTAGGGCTTTAATGTTGAACTTCATTTTACTCTGAAGTGTACAAATCAGGAAAGGCTCTATTAAAAGTCAGCTGCAGCCTGAAGCCCATCAGTGTCATCCTGTTTGATATGTTGGCTGTGGAGAAAATTTGCTATTGCACCTGCTACATTGCCTTTCCCTTCTCTCACCGTCATTATCTGTCTCTGTTTTAAGATGGCTTAGAGGTCCCTCTTCTTTAAACATACTTTTTATATCTCTGCTGCCTGCAGTCAGACTATCAAAATAGCCTGGCAAAGTGTGCATGGAAAAACAGCATGGCAGTGGGCCTTTGAGGTAGGGTAGTGATTTCATAATAAAGAAGAAGAAAAGAAAAAGAAAAGGAAAAAACTCCAACAAGTCAAATTAAGAGGAATAAAATACAGTGTTTGAAATTAAGGTTTCCTGGGGTTTGCCATCATTCCAAAATTTCCTTCTCTTCAGAGACTCCTTGATACTCTTTCTGTCCCTTGGAACACTTTGATCTTCATCTAATTTCTCCATGGAAATAGTACTTGTGTCAACTTGTGGTGTTTTTCCTGTGGTAACCAAACATCATTGGTAGCTACAGATACTCCTGAAGTTTTGTATTTCTCAGTCTAGAAAGTACTGTTAATAAAAGACATTGTGTTCATTAATATCTTGAATCAGGAAAGCACTGAAGCATGTACCTGAAAATAAGTATACATTGCAATAGGATTTTATTTAGGATTGTTATGACTACATTTAACCATTCTTTTAATTCAGTGTAATTTTCCCAAGTTTTTTTCAGTACTAAGGCTTTCTGGTCTCTGTAAACTTTTGATTTCCAGAGGTGAGATTTTGCAGTAGCTGAATCTAATTGGCTGGATAGTTTCTCCATTCCTGTCCAAATAGCCTCCCAGTTTCAACACCAGTTTATCTGATGTGTCAACTGGCCAGCACAGCTTCATAAAATTATTCTTTTCCTTCAAAAGTTTAATCCCTTGGTCTTTTCTCAAGAAAAATTTCTCATGACTACAGTAGGAATTTTGCCTGAGGCCTGTAGAATCTTACTTAACTGTGCTATTTCACAATTATTGGTTATAACAAACTGAAAAATTATCCAGTATGAATCCCAGGGGATCTAATTCTGACCTTTCGGCAGACTGGGTGTGGACAAGAAGCTGAACTTTTCAAAAAGTGTTGTTATTTATATTAAACAAGGGAAATAATTTGGTGGTATTTTAAGAATGTCCCACTGGTTAGTTAAAAAGAGAAACTAAAAAAGTAATCTTTAAAAGCAGTTCCACATAATCAGCCTCAAAGTCTATGGTACAGGATTCCTGTGTTATGGTTAATAGAAAAGAATATTTGTTTGGACAAATAGAGCTGGAAGTTTAATCTACTGATTTGTTCCATGTAATACATTTTTCCACTACTGCAGCATGCTTTTCAGTATAAACCCCTCCCAAGATTTAAATTTATGGGGAAAAGGTTAATGGAAATGCTTTGAGTTTAATATGAAGTTTCCAGTAGATGTAAAGTAGGAGTTTGCTGTAAAATGAAATTTCAGTACACTGATGTCCCTAAGGCAGATACATTACCACACCTTCACCTCTCATGTGTTTATTTAATGTCTGATATTTAATGACCGACTTTGCTGTTCTATTTGGGCAATACAAAAAACTCCTCAAATACACAGCTGAGGTATTCTAGTGCGAAGTGCCATTCCTGGTAGTCACACCCTTCCACTTGGGCTGTCTACAAAAGATAATGGAAAGAAAGAGGGAAGGAGGGGAAGGACATGTAGGGGACTATGGCCAACTTGATTTGCCCAGCCTGTGGGTGCTATAGCTGTGGCAGCCTAACTCAGCCTGGGGGAATGGCAGGGAATGGAAACAGGGAGTAAAAATGCATCTTACTCTCAGTGTTTCCTCAGCTCAATTCGTATGACAGCAGTGATCTTTTTCTGGGGCCTTAAGGAGTATACTCTGTAAAATACGAATTTCTTTGCCTTTTGAATTATGTTTCTATTGATGCCTGACCTTTACTTTGCTATAACTTTCCAACTGTGCATCGTTTCAAAGAACAGTTTGGTCTTGCAGGTATCTGAAGAGCCTCCCTTAGCTCAGTGGCTGTCAGCTCACCCAGCTCACAGTTACTGTTTTGTCAGCATTTCTGGCGCTTTCCTTGAGATGTCCTTTTTTTTTTTTTTTTCCCCAGAAAAATTGTGTTTATTTGTTGTTTGTAATCATGGAAGCCATTTAATCAGAATATTTAATTATGTTTCCCTCCATTTCAGTACTGGAGCCCGTTTGGGTTAGTTTTAATTTGAACAAGATTTTCTAAATTAAGCCCTTTTGCAGTGGCTTTCAACTCAATTAAAGAGTTTAGGTCAGGCACTTGGAAAAGTCTGTAGTCTGTCTTTAGATCTTACTAACTTCAGTGGTACCGTTCAAGGTGCCTTAGAGGTGGATGTGCCTAGGCCTGAATATCAACACAGGCTTTAGGAATTTTCACGGTATTCACAGTAGAGATAAGGTTGGAAAAGACCTTGAAGATCATCTAGTCCAACCTATAATCCAACTAAACCTAACGGATTTTATCAGGCCAAAGAAGAAATGCAGTTATAACTATATGTTTTGTAACTGCCCTTTAAAGTTATTAATTTATTTTTTTAACTTCAATGACTATGTATTTTACTGACATCTCAATTCCCAGGTGGATTGAGTTAGAAGCAGAGAGTGATCACAGATTCTGGGGGAAAGTTGTGGGAGGGGCAAAATGGGTTAGGATATATCAGTCCCCATGAGTGAATCTCGTCTGGTTGGGGTTTATAATTCCAGCCTTGAAATGGAAGATGCTCTGTACAAATAGTTCCAGAAAAATGATGACACCCTTCCTTGGTTTTTAGAGGCGTAAAGAGCCACTGGTGGAATCCATCAGCACCAGACTGTTTTCCTTAGAGTGCAGTTTGCACAGAGTAAGCAAAGGGCTGGAGCCAGACTCCCTTCCCAGCAGGGAATAAGGTGCTCTAATGGAACAAAGGTTATAGATCTTTACATACATATCGTTATAAAGCAGTAGCTGTCTCCAAATATGTTTAACTTTCACCGTTGCAAGTAAGTAGCCAATTTTGCTGTTTCTATTAAACTATTGAAGAACATTTTAAAGCACATTTCAGGCAAACAAGAATCATTTCTGAAAGGAAAAAACTTGTTCTGAGCAAACCCTTCATGAATGCTGTGCGCTGGTTTTCGGCTGCTAGAGGGCAGCGTGGTATAAACAATGAGAGGACAAACCCTTAAGGTCTGTGAGCATCTAATCTGTGTTTAAACAGGTAGGATATCGAGGATATCGGTGATTTCTGAGCTATATGATCAATGTTTCATTAAAAAACTATTTCTACTGTGATTGTTGTCTCGGTGATGTTAACAGCCATACGTCAACATTTCCCCAGTTTCTTTTTGGCTCATTACAAATGCTTTAAAAACAGTTGCCTTTGTCACATTTTTTGTTGCAACATCTAACACAAGTAAAGAAATTATGAGATTTTAAGAACTGTTCCCTATTTTATTTACTACATGGTGCCCTACTTCCCCAGTAGATGGCACCTGCAGAATATTTACATATTGGCCCCTGAAGCAGAAAACAGTAAAGTATAACATTTATGAGGAATTATTTATTTATTACCCATGTGTCTTCCTTTGTGTTCTGTCTCAGAAAGGTGCTCCTTGCTATTCCTTATTTTGCTAATGCAATGCTAGCTGTATGTGCATTTTAAAATGAGTATAGAATCAGTTTCTGCACAGTGCTCATAAGCCACCAAGCACTGGAACAATACTTAGAATAAATTCTAATTTCAAATACTTGAACAATTCAGTTTCCATTTATAAAATATATATTATAAAATGTAAAGATCTGAAATTCCATTGATTTCAGTAAAATTATTGAACTTTTAATGGCTAGAGTTTTTTGTGCAGTAGAAATCAGTCTTTTAAAACCTGGCAAATGGGGCTTTTGGGTGGGACATCTTTCTTAGGCATTTAAAAAGTAATTGGGAGCTACTTCTGGATATTTAGTTATAGTTGTTCTGGGTGTTGCTGCTTTCAGCCTCCTGTGGGGATTTATTTTGGTTTGACTGTTGTTCATTTAACACATTTCATAGCAATAGGCAAAAGGATCTACAAAGCTGCCCTAAGTTTCCCTCAGCTAAACTTGCTCTCAGGCACACTCCCTCTGTCTGGGAAAGGCTGGACTTCACATTCCAGCCCTGACCCTGACCATGCACTTTGCACTGAAAAGCTGTCGGCGCGTTCAGCGTGGAGCTGGATGTGAGTGAGTGATTGCTTAGGTTGAGTTTATTGTGCCAGAAAAGTTCCATTTCACAGGAGAATCCTGAATATCCTTTTAGGGAAGCTTTATGTACTTGTAAGTTAGTGTGGATCTAAGTGAAGATACCAAAAGTAACATCACTCAGTTTCTTCCATATTGTCCCAGACACTGTCCCTACATCTTTATGTTCTACTGACACCCTTCCAGAGCCAGGAGGACCCAAGAAAGCAGGTTGTAGCATGGTGGGGATTAGCCTCTTCTCTCAGGGAGCAAGGGACAGGATGAGAGGACATGGCCTCATGCTGCACCCAGGGAGGTTCAGGCTGGACATCAGGAGGAATTTCTTCATACAAAGGATTGTCTAGCATTGGAATGGGCTGCCCTGGAGGTGTTCAAGAAATGACTGGATGTGACACTTAGTGCTGTGGTTTAGTTGGCATGGTGGTCATCAGTCAAAGGTTGGACTCAATTATCTTGGAGGTCTTCTTCAACCTAAATTATTACTTGATTCTGTGTCTGGGATTGCCAGTCCTGCTGCTTGGGCATGAGGCAGTGCAGTGCTGAGGCAACCTCCTGTGACCTGCAGCAGCTCCTTCCACAGCCAGCAGCAGTCTTCCCATTTCATACAGCAGGACCTGAAACAGGATTTTGGTACTTGTGAGGTCTTGTGGGTTAGGATAAACTTTCCCAGGGAAGGCCACCCCATCACTGTTGTGTAGTTTCTTCCTCTTCTCCCCCCTGTATGTGCCATAAACCAACATATGCTGGCAAGAGGGTTTTGGAGCAGGTTCTGCACAGTTATTATCTCCAACATGTTTCTGCAGGGGTGAGCAGCAAACTTCAGTCTACAGGCTGGCAATCCTCTTCCCTTTAGCAATGCTACAAACAGTTCATTTTTAAACTCTATGCCTTTATTTGCAGGCTCTCAGTATGAAATTTCTTTTGGTTGTTTGTCTAGTTTTTGGTTTCACAACTAAAGAACAAAAAACACTTTTAGACCTGCTTTAAAACCTTTTTTTTTTCATTGTGCAGCAAAAAGCAGCCCAAAACACACAGTACTGAATAAGTCCAATTATGCTGCATTCTTGTGGTTGAGTAAGACACAGAGCAACTAAAACAAACTAACATAAACAGAGAAAGCCAAATTAAATACTTAGATTTGTATAGTGCAAGAGGATCCTGGGCTCAGGAATGTAATTCAATCTTTATTTATTTTTTAAGTAGGCAGTGCATAAAGTAGTTGGGGATTTTTGCAATGCAACTCTAAGTTAGTGGAATATTTTTGACTAAAGAGTCAGCTCATGCAAGCGTTATAAGGGGACCGAGTGTTTGCTCAGCATGCGAGAGAGCTTTGACAAATCTAAAGAAAGGGTCACTGAGCCAGTCATGGCTCTTCATAATGTAAAAGCAAATTATCAAGTGGACACCAAATGGGTAGAGAGAGTTTGGGTGTCTAATGGGCACATACACAATCTGCCTAGCAATGGAAGTGTGAAGTCCTACTTGAAGCAAAAATGATTGTGGTATGTAAGGAATGCAGATGTTTATCTATATATCATTGCCACTGGGCCTTCTCACAGCTCTCCTAATAACTGTGCTGCAGTTATTAGGACAAGGGACAGAATTCTCAAGCTAGCAGACCCAAATGTTTGTGTTGAATTTAAAAATATTGTTATCCTGAATTATATCAGCCTATCAGTCTATCGAAGAAATGTTTAACCTCCTGTTTTCCTTTCCCCCTTTTTTATTTTTTTGACTCTCTGTTTTCTTCTCTTCTGCCTCCTCAGCTGCTGCATCAAGTTTCTGCATCAGGTTTCTCTGGAGTTTTTGTCCTTTAATATTCAGTCTGCACAGTCCCCATATAAAAGGTTACCAGCCTTGTCTTTTGCTTCTACAATTAATATTGTCTTTATGTTGTAATCCCACTTTAGTTTGCTGATCAGCCTTGTGACATCTCCAACTCTTACGATACATTAGCCAAAATATTAAGATGCTCTTGTTAGGAACAGTGGCTCAGCTTTAGCTGTGCAAATGCATTTTTAGTCCCTTGTAAGAGACTAGGTTTTTATATAGCAGTTTCCACAGAAACTACTAGAGACTCAATTGTTTTGAAAATCAGGCCCATCCTTGGAGTGTCTACATGTGGATACATAGGCACTTTATGACAGCTGAAAAGTGACAAAAGCTGATATTAGAGTTATTATTAGTTATTTCCCCTCTTGCCCCTCTGGTTCATATCATGTGTTGTTGCTTTGGCACCTATGTTTTCAGCCAGCTTCAGTGCCTGAGTGGCTTCCCCACTGAACCAGTCCAGAAGTGAGCTGTCCTTTGGCAGTGATTCACTGATGTCTTCTAAACAGAATCCAAGACTCTGGGCTGCTCTCATCTGTCAGCTGAAGGTCATGTTGTCTGTGTATGTATGCCAGGGTTACTCAAGTCATGGACTCCAATATGGATTTAGAAATAAGGCAGTTTTGCCCAGACATTGTGTACATCTCACACAAGATCTCTTTTTTTTTTTTTTCACTGATTGTGAGAACTTTTCCCAACACAGATCCTTCCCACAGGCTGCAGTTTTTCACAAACTTTCAGTGTTAATCCCTCTCATGGGATGCAGTCCTTCAGGAACTGGCTGCTCCCATGTGGTTCTCCTATGGGGTCACAAGTGTAGCCAGAAAACATGCTACAATTTAGGTTCCTCTCTCGACAGGCCCACAAGAGCACATTGCCAGGAGCCAATGCGCTGTTATAGAAGCGTCTGGGGCTGCTGCAATTCATGACAGGATTGTCTTCTTCTCTGTGTCTCTATTTCTTTTTGAGGGGCAGTTATTTCTTACCAATGTAATCTACACTGATGAGCGAGAAAGTCAGTGGATAGTAAGCATCCTAAGAGTGTAAGACTGCGTATGGATGATCACTCAAGAGAGAAAGGAAAATGGTTTACTGGAGTATATGTGAGATATAAAAATTCTCAGTTTACCTGGCCTCTTCTCTACATTGAGATCCAGTGAAGGTTTAGACTCAGATCTTAACAGAGCTGACAAAAAGTTTGTTGCACCTGTTGACACTGCAGGTGCAGCACATACAATGAGGCAGGACATGGACACTTCTCTGTGGGTATGGAGAAGTGCCAAAAGTTGTTCTCTCTGGAGTACTCAGGCGTATACATAGGCTGAACAAGCCAGTGGGCTTCAGACTTTAATGGATTTGTTGGGCCTTAGTAGGATGCATGGTTTTCCTGCTGCCTGCACAGGGGAAAGGAGTGTGTAGCACCTGGCTTGTCTGGCAGCACTGCTTCCTCTGCAATGACCTGCCTCCTGATAACGGAACCTCCATATTCTACCCAGTGGACCATGGTAAAAATTAGCAGAGTAAAATTGATGTTCATGATTTCCTCCTCCTGTGCAGTATTCCTAGCAAATTTGGTATCTGAATTCCTAAAGGGCTCAATTCTAGATGTAATTACCAGTTTGTGGGGGGCTCACAGGATGTCCAGCATAACCAGTGCTCAGGGGAAAGTCATGGGAACAGCTGGAGCCTTGCTCAGAGTAGAACTCCATTCTGTGAAAGGTAATGGAAAACTTTGCTGCTCTGTTTTGGTGCTGAGGAACTTGATCTATGTGATTATTTTTATTCTTTTCTGTTTACATTCTTGGTGCCCTATTCTGAATTTTAGACATATACGTGCTTTTTTCCTCTATCTCCTATGAGCTCCTGGATAGAATTCTGCTAAAACCACAGACAAATGCAGATGAAAGGTATATGCTTTTGCAAGAGGTCTGTACTCACGCTGTCACTCTCTGGATTGAGATCGCTCTCGTTTATGTATGTGCAGCTGCTTTCTAATTAAAGCCCACATCTGCCCTGGCTTTAACACCAGTCAAATGTAGTGAAGCCATTAACCCTCTCTGTTACTTCCACCCCTTTGTCCTATGGGCACATGGAAGGATAAGTGGATTGAGAAATGAAAAACCAAAACCACAGTTCTCTCTCTTGCTGGGTTTATGGTCAGTACATCTAAAGAGGGAAGGGCATGGAAGCCAGGTCTCTCTCTGTTCTCTCAGTCTTAATAAGACTCTGGCTTTTAGTCTAATTTAGCACACATTCAGGGCTGGGCTGCAGTCCTTTATTCTGCTGCCCAAAGATTTTTTACATTATGTCTGCTTCCAACCCATTTAGTTTCTTAAAACCCCTGACAGGCCCCGGGAATGACATGCATTTGTTAAGTAAAGGGGGCTACCCTGTCATCCATCCACCCAAAGTAACCCTTGTGTCAAGGGATGGAATCCTTAGTAATTTCTCACTTGTTCTGTGTTGCTTTAGCTGTACAAAAGGAGAATCCTGCAGTCTGGCCCTGGAGACTGTGCTCGTTGCTCACATCCAGCTTGTAGAATTCAGGAGGCAATGTCATCCAGAAGGGATTTTTGTATGACTCTTCTAAATAACAGATAAGATAAATGAATACAGATTAAAGCTTTCTCTCATTTCCTTGGGACCACGCAATAAAACAGGGAATCTGTAATATGAATTAAAAAAAAACCACACCAAAACTCGGCAAAAATGATGGAAGATTTGACCTCATTGACTCCTTGAGCACTGTTTAAACTTTAAAAACTGAATCAGCCCAAGTTCATGGCTTATTATACAGGCTGCTCTTGATAACTTCTGAAACTTCATCCAAATGAACTATTCAGATCCTGGGTGGAGTAACACTAATGGTGATGTAACAGACCTGAGGTCAACGCATCTCCTCCCAGTGTGTGGTCTGTGAATAACACATGGGCCTGTGGGTCCCAGAAGCAGTGATCTCTTTGTGAAAGAATTTGACAAAAAGGGTAGCTGTATCACAGTTAATACTCCCATTTCCTCAAAGAATCCATTCACTGCAAGGGAGGAAGGAACATGCCTTTTTAACATTTGCCTTTTAAAGTGCACTCAGAAGAAGGCACCCTGGCTGGCTGGAGTTGTGGACACCTGAGGAAAGTCTCTATTTGAAATGAAGGCCTGCAAAATATATTGTAGTCAATGTATGATGCAGGTGGCTGACAGTTTTTAAAGGCAGATATTTTTGATGCCTACAAATGGATTTAATTGTAATGTGTGAGGGATGTATTTCTAGGGATGTGAGTCTCTAAGAAGAGATTGATAGAGGTGATACGGTCCAGAGAGAACTGGACTATGGATTCTGGAGAATGAGGTAAAAAAGATGAATACCGGCAGCCTTGTGGCTCATGAGTAGTCTGTTTTCATCACATTAGCTAATAATTTTTTTATTTATTTATTCAATTGACATCTGTTTTCTGGTTTGATTTGGAACTGAATTGGATAAGCATGTTTTCAGAGATGAAGAGCATATATTTTCATATATTCTTCCTGGTCTGGTAATAAATATGAAAATGAATAATGAAAAACGAATAATACAATGCACTTTTTTCCCTTGAGTTTAATAATTCATAATATGGCCTCTGATGTAGTAATTTATACACATAAGATGACCTTGGCAAGTTAGGTCCCTGAGGAGATATGTCTGAATAGGCATGATTTAATAAAATAAAAAAATAAATGGCTGTTCTACATATTGCTATTTAACAGAGAATGAACTGAGGGTGCACATAATCTTTAGAGGGATGGATGGGTTAGTCTGGGTTGATTTTTATTAAAATGATCCAAAAATCACACCTGGTACCTCAGTAAAGGATCCCAGACTGAAAAGGACTTACTCGTGAAAGAATCCAACAATCTTAGGAGAACAGCCACTTCTGTCCCATGGGCAGGGAATCCTGCATGATCAGGTTGTGTGATGTTTTGATTGTATAGCACCCTTTGAGAGTTTGCCAGTATCAGACTGCAAACATGGAGCTGCTTTCCCCCAGGTCCAAACACTTACAGGAATGTGAGGTAGTGTGGAATAAGGATATGAATAAAATGCAGCAACTGGGTTCCTTTTCTTATTTTAGATAACAACCAGGTCAGCCCCCATAACATAAAGTCACTCTATATTTGCACAATGGTCATTTTCATATTGCAATAAATAAAACTGACCTTAAACAAGGAACGGAATTGGCAGTTTGGAAGATTTCTGACTTGATGTAGCAATAACAAATGTCTCTGTAAAAGTGAAAATCTGCTCCTTAGGTCTTCTGTGACTTTTTAAATGTTGCATAAAGACTTGATTATGAGACTTCTGATCTTTTGGGGTTGATATTTATTTTGGGGGAGAATATGTCCTAGAAATTTCTGATGCTTTAATTTGCTAAATTCAGTGTGTTACTGGTACTGATTTTTTTGACAATTGAAAGTAATTTTGAAGACTTTTTCCAGGTCATGTTTTCAAGTTTCAAAAGCTTATTGTAGGTCTTGTTTTGAGTTTTGCTTCTATATTGCAAGTTATCAAATCATATTTCAAATCTCCTATCCTATTTAGAGACTGGCTTTGGACCAAAAATGACCCCTTTATTTGCCCCTTACTTATGCAAGGAAAGTGTATCGTCTTCCTAATGAACAGCTGCATTTTAATTGTGTGTTCTGGGAATAACCATCAACTGATGAAATACAGTCTGCTCAGCCTTCAGTGAATGAATGCAATCACCACTCTTTGGTCACAGAAAATCAAATTTGCTTGCATCTCTTTTGTCTGGAATGGTTGCAGTAGCATTCCTCAAAGGAACATCATTGGAAGGAGCTTGGTCTCTAAACCACGTAACCCAACAGCAATCCCCTACCCAGTCCTATCCCTAATTTAACATGGCCCTATAGTCAGGGCTTTTGTAAATACAAAATGAAACCTGTAGAAGCACGAAATAAAGAGAACTGAATCACAGAATATTCTGAGTTGGAAGGGACCCACAAGGATCATCGAGTCCAACTCTTAAACAGCACCACTGCCTCCCTGGCGGGAATCAAACCCTGGTCTCCAGCATGAGAGATGGGGACACTCACCACTGTACTAAAGTGGATTTTTAATAATGATAAGCATTATGAAAGACAATTCCGTATTTCAGAAAACTGATTTTCTTGTCTCTGCCCTTGAACTGCCATGAAAAGTAATTATTCAGACATAGCTAATATTTTTTGACGATTCTTATTATTTTTTTTCCTAAGGCATCAGATTCTAGAATAAATTGATTCTACAAGCATCTTCATTTACAGAAGAAGTTCTTGAGCTCCTTGTTGTGAGAAAAACTCAGAAATACAAACCTCAAAGACTTAAAATCTGTTTAAAAAAGCCCAAGGTCAATTAAAAAGGGTATTTGGATTTGACTCATTTTTTGAATGCTTGAGACCAACAGTCCTTAATATCTCTCAGATTACATTTCTGCTTAATTATATCCCTTCTGAAATTGTACGAGACACTGAAACTGTAGCAGAATGTGTCCAGTCCCAACTAAAACCAGTTGGCTCCACAGAAATATCTGTTCATGTATTGCCACGAGGAGTTGCTTTAGTGAAACAGGGCTGAATCACAGAGCTGAGACACCTTCTTGCAGCTGCTGAATGCAAAGGCAAATATCCCCACAACACTGCTGCTTTTATGAGACTCTTCCAGTGCATTTACTGCCAAGAGCAAAGAGCTCCTTCCTTCAGCCTTTAATTGAGCTGAGCTCTCTTTGATTCACCAGTTAGTTTTGCCCAAATCGTCCCAGTGTGGATCAAAGGATTATTGTGTGTAGATATTAACAACTAACATTATTGATATTAATGAAGAGACACACTGTGCTTACCATCTGCAGACGTTGGAGTGGGTGGGTGAGATGGGTTTGAGGGAGTTGGAAACAGCTTGATTTTTTTCCATTTAGTTAATTATGAAATAATTCTTAAAACATATACTATTGACTAATTAGGCCTATGAATTTAATGGGAGAGAAGACAAGTACAAAACCAAACCAAAACAAAAACAAAAAAGGAGGAACCCACCCATTGGATTTTTAGGTTATATCAAATTATGTTTAATTGCTGTTGCTACTAGAAGGAAACATTTTTATATAACTATTAAGGTAATTTTTGCAATTTTAAATGTTCAAATTTCAATTGTCATTTCAACACATGGCAGAGATTGTTGCTTCTGACTTGTACAAGGTGAAGAATACTTATATATCCTGCATCAGCCAAAAAATCTATGGTTCAAAGGAGGGAATATTTGTGTGGGTGTTATTACTTACCTTTTATGTCACTTATTATTTAATATTTTCAGTTCATAGGCTGTTACATTTTTAAGTTTTTAGAACATCTTCATCGTATTTTGTTTGGGGAATTGCATAGATTTTTTTTTAGTGTTTCTTTCTGCCTGCTGCTGCGAGAAAAGTATCAAGATTTTTTTTTATGTGCTAACTGTAACCGAGTAGCTTTCGTGATATTTTCCTTGTTTTGAAGAGCAGAACAGTCCCCAACCCAAGGAGAATGCCTGTTAGCCTTGGCTGCTGCTAAAGCTGGAGTCTGTATCTAAAGGGAAAGCTGACTTAATTTGCTTTCTTACAGATCATGTGGCATCAAACCTAGACAACATCAGGTTTGTTTGAATGCAGATAAAGAAGAATCATTTCTAATCACTGCTAATTTGTGGCAGTTTCTGGCACATAGGAACAATTTATTGTTATGATTCTTTAAGAGAGATTTTTGTGAACAGAGTCTGCATTGTCTTCTTTCTCCGTGATTCCTCTTCTGTCATCAAGCCCTCATCTTTTCTGGACACTTTGTTTCATCTCCTTTGTTTTTTCTTATGTTAGTTATCTGTTGTTTTCCTTTTTCTCCTTCCTAGATCTCATTGTAACTGTACATCCTTGGGTCAGCAGGACTCCCTTACTGAATACACAGGCACTGCCTTGCTGTGTTCTGCAGGGAACCTCTGAGTTGCAGGAGAGAACCAGTGCTGTGATAACAGAGCAGTATCTTGTGTCCTGGTTCTGCAAGGAACCCTGCATCTTCCTGAAATGCCAGGACAACATAGCTCAGCTCCACTTGAGCTTGGATTTTCTTCAGTGAAAAATGTGGGACACTTGGGTGTATGTGGGACACCTATTGAATCTCACATTGGGTCCAGGACTTTTCTCTCCTCATCTACCAAGGTGAATTACCCCAGTACTTGTCATGGTCCATAAACAGCTTGAGTTACTCAGGAATTACAGAATCACAGAATCATTTAGTTTGGAAAAGACCTCTGAGGTCATCAAGTCCAACTGGTGACTGAAGTACCACCCTGTCAACTAGACCACAGCTGTGTCCAGTCATTTCTTGAACACCTCCAGGGATGGTGACTCCACTACCTGCCTGGACACTCCATTCCAATGTTTAACAAACCTTTCTATGAAGAAATTCCTCCTGTTTTCCAGCCTGAACCTTCCTGGGCACAGCTTGAGGCCATGTTCTCTCGTCCTGTCGCTATAGAAGTGGCACCAACAAACTCTGCAAAGGAGCAAGCCAGGATAGGAGGGCAAACACAAGCAGGTCAATGCTGTAACACAGCCAGCAGGATGGCTCTGAAGGAAAACCCACTCTGTTCATGTTCTGAGCAGCTGAGAGACCCAGGCTAAGAGCAAGGGGCAAACCAGCCCCAAACCAGCAGCAGTACATTAGAACTTCTTTCTTGGTCTGCACAGCACAAAGGAGACGTCACAGAGGAAATTAGTTGCTTGAGGCTCTGCAGCAAATCAGTGGCAGAATTGAGCACTAATTCTGTGGCAAATGAGTGCGTATGCTTTGAACCACAGTGCTGCTCCATAGGCCTTCCATCAGCTCATTACATAATGTTGGTTATTAACATGACTGTTTTTATCTACCCAGAGCCAATGAACCTTAGGCTGCTTCAGGGAGGAGGGATGCATTACATGAGTATTACAGGATGCTAGAGCTGTCCAAGAACATTTTAGGTCGAATCTATTTGATATTATGCAGAAATAAAAAGACTGCAGGTGGCTGCTCTCTCAGCTTCACCTCTTGACTTTTGGACTCTGCTGCTACAGAGGATTTTCAAACACTTCTATGCCGGGACAACAGACGATGGAAAGTTGCCCAGATACAACTTGTGTCCTACTGGGAGGAGAAGAAACGACCATCTTCATGTTCAACTGCTCTGTGCATGAGTATTTCATTTTGGCCAACAGACATGGAAAAGAAATAAACAAAAGAACTACACTTTCAGTAAAAGCTTCTACTTAAATGGCTTGTTAGAACAAAGGGCTTTCAAGCAAAATTAGTAATAACTAGTAAGCAACTGACTGGTTGTAGGAAAAAAAAAATTAAATGTGGAAATACATTACTGTATATTAGAAGGATTTTTAGTTGATTTACCTAAAAAGGCAACCCATTGTCCATTAGGCTTTTTTTTCTTTTAGTCCTGCTGGAGGGCTGGGACTGAGAAAAACTGTTTTGCATTGCCTTTTTTAAGACTGATGACTCTCATCAATTCTGTGTGCTTATATCATACTTTATGGTAGGGATAATTTCAAGTTTTAAATGAAAACTTCTTATATGAAACTAATTCAGCCTAGACATTGATTTCAGTGGCCATTGGAACTTTCTTAAATAATTCCCAGAAAGGTTTCTTTCATCACTGGTAAACTGGTAGAGTGTGAAAACCTCATCATTTTAGGACACTTCTGCTGTGGACTATCAGTCTCTTTGTTGAAACTGGGGCACATTTCTCTATAATTCTCAATCTTTTATCTTTGAATATTTTTAATATAATCAATGCATTTTCACTGTGATCATAAGGTTTCATTTTTTTTTTAAAGCTGTTAAAAGACAAGGTAGTACTTTTGCATGGATTTGCAACAAACCTTGATGAGTTCCAGAAAAGTGACTGTTATACAAATACAAGGAATGAAAAGAACTTGTTATCTTTAACAAGAGCTTGATTGGATGTAATAAAAGTTCCTTGTTAATTTACTGAAGTTAGCAGCTATGCTGGTAATGAATTTAAAATCAACAACATTTGATCTTCCGCGGAAGCTTTTGCCCCTTTCTCCCCCCCAAAATGTTTCTGGAGAGAGTCCAGATAATTTCCTTTAATAGGGATTAAAACTTTAAAGGAGTGTTGCTTTATAGTGACCCTTTTTGGCAGTTTATCAGAACACTTATGCAGCTGGTAAATGTAACTACAAAATTCTGTGGAGGGATGACTATTTTCTCTTAAACAGCCTCTCCCCTCCCTGCCATGGGCAGCACATTGTTTACAGCAACACTGACAAAATAAAGAATCACAAAAACGAGTTACATGAACAGGAAAGCTTTGATTGTATGGGAATAGCTCCAAAAATGTCTTTTGTGTAATGCATGTTAAATGAAGTCATTATCTTAGAACTTTGAAATAGTTCTACCTAAATAGACATAACCTGGTTTTTTAAGTAATTATGTTCCATTTAAGAGTTCTGAGAAATTGCCTGTGTTTTTAATGTGAGTTAGGACTGACATTCACGTGTGTCTCACACAAAGCCTATTGAAGTGTTGTGCTGCATTTCGGGAGGCTTTCCTGTTGACTCATTTTGATTTTACAGTCCTTGTTACAAACTGGTATTGTTGAAATCAGTGTTTTAGTGCTGAGGCAGTTGTACCTCTGCAGTTGTTTTGTTATTTTTTAAAAAGTCTCTCAATCACCTCTGTATTCCCTTAAGTTCCAACCCCTGCCAAGTACTATCCTGGTCTACGGGGGTGAACACCAAGAGCAGAGCGACAGATGGACAGGGTAGACAGACAGCCCATATAATCCATTCTATGCTGCTTTTATAAGTCTATAAAAATGCAATAAAGAAAAGGGTCTCATTAGGTAGAGGCAGGGGGCTGATTGATTTGCAGGCCACACTCAGTTTACAGCTGCCTTCTGTGTGAACATCCACCTTAGAGTGTGAGTTTACTCTGTTTGCCATGGCTTGTTTAGTTCGACTTAATTTACTTCTGGTAATGTTGAGCGTTTTTCATGTTTTTGTGGTGACTTTCACCCCAATTTGACACCTAAGTATAGCCCCACTCTCATTTTACTCTGTAGGAAAAAACCCTTTAAACTAGAGGCCAGGAGAAAAGCTGAGTGAAATGCTTCTACCAAGTGTGGGTTATCTGAGAAGGCAGGAGCTGCTTAATTGAAAGGGAAACTTAATACTATCAAAGCTCTCGTTTCAACTCACATGTATTTGTCTGCATTGCAACAAACACCACGTTCAAATACTGAAAGAGGCTAAAAGAAAAAGATTCTGTGCATGATCTCAAAACAAGCCGTTTTATCTTTTGTTGTGGGAGTCTTTCTAGGGAAGAGTTTTTTCCTGTAGAAGTAAGAGCACGTGATTTTTAAATTACAGTTAGTTTTAAATCTCCCAGTGGGGCTGAGATCTGGCTGTGTCAGTGCTGTGGTTTTCTTCAAACCAGGCCTGTTCTCGGTGCTGCCCAAGGCTGCTGCAGGTGGATTCAGGGAGAGGAAACTGTGCCTGGCCCTGCCCTGCAGAAAGAGGAGCGACAGTGCCGAGGCCCGGGATCTGTTCTAGTCCCTCCTCATGGATGTGGAGACGGCAGCTCCTGGCTCAGCTGCTGACCTGGGCAAACTGCATTAGATCCCCCAGTTTCAGTTTCCCAGTCTGCAAAATAGGACCCAGGATCTTTGTCATGAAGAAATTAACAGTGTCTCTGTTTCAGATCAGTGTCCAGTGTACTTTGTATCATCACATGAAAAAAGATCAGTCTTGAATTCAGTGAGAGAATTCCAGTTACCATTATAAAATCTTCCACAATGTTTAAGATTATTAAAGTCCATTGGGAAATCCTATCTGAGTACTTAGTTCAATCTCTATTATTATTGTTATTATTACTGTTATTATGTTGGTTGGTTTTGTCTTCCTTCCCACCACTTCCTTTTTCATTCCAATGAACACACAAGTGACTCCCATGTGATACAGTTAACCATAAAACTCATCCCGAGTCTTTGATACTACACATGGTACCCCCACAGATCTGATTCTTCAAAGCCATTTACTGGGTTTGAGGAGCCAGTTTCTGGTAACTTTAATGGGGATTAGACATCCATCCCCTAAGGCACCTTTGGAAAATCTCAGCCAGATTCTTTATGGCTCTTCTTGCAACAAAATGTTTATCCAGTTATGTTGCTGCATTTCCCAAAACTCTGCTGACCTAAAACGAGATATCACAATCGATTTATACTGTGTTCTCCTTTTCTAGAGAACACTGACAGCCTTCTCCAGAAAACTGATTTCTTTCCATCCTGCTCTGAACAATGGATATAAAACCTGTGTTACCTTAAATATTCAGGCTTTCAAAACAACACTGCTGAATAAGGGGTAGGGAAGAGGAGAATTACCTATTCCAAGAGAACCAAAAAGCAAGAAACCCACGTCCATTTGCCATTCATTGGCATGCATCCCTTGGATTACCTTTCTCACTCACTGCTATCCTTATCCGAAAAGTCTGTGGGAAAGCAAACCTCAGCTCTTGTATTAGGCAGATACTTAGAAATATCTGCTCTGCAAACATTGCCTTTGAAAAAACTAATACGTTTGCCAGGTATATAAACAAAAGTGTTCTCCGTTATGGCAACATGGATGGCTGCTAAATTGCATTTAAATTGTCCTTGTTTAATTTATGTTCTGTGCTATCTGCCATGTATATATCCCTAGTTATGTTTTTGTCAGTTGTGTTTCTTTAAGTGTATTACAAATTTATATTTCCCTCATAAAGCAGTCTGGAAAAGGGCATCTGTAGTGGAAACTGGTTTTAGTGACTTGACACTTTGGCTCTTTTATGTTGTGAAACGAGTTTTAATTTTCTTAACATAGGCCAGGCATGGTACATAAACCTCTTCCCCCCCAGGGAGGCTTTTATGTCTGATTCTTTTAGTGGCAAAGCTTTTGAATTTCTCCCCTTGATTGACTTGATTATGATCTTCCCAGTATATATCCTTCATGTTGATGAATTCCTGGTAGGGATCCTCAAAGGAGTTTACAAGCCTCAGTGCTAGATGAAACAGAAGAATTAAATTATCCTTGAAAAAGCTGCTACTAGAGAAAACAGGAAGTTGAATATTTGGGCTGCAGATTTGTTAATTCTTTGTGTGTCTAATCTGAGATCCTGGAGAAAGGTGCCTTTTTAAAGAATAGGTGCTCTGAGGTTTCTGCCAGGTGACTCTGAATTTGCACAACCAGAACCCAGCTGAGAATGTGGGACAACCTCCCCTGTAAACATTGTCCTGGCTTACCCTGCTCTTGTGCTCCGTTAGTGCAGGGATGGAGTGGATCTAACCATCCTTGATGAAAGTCTTTTCCTCACTTAGCAGAAAATTGTTGGTGGAATCTCACTGCTACAGGGAGAACTAAGCAGTGTGTAGGCAGCATCTTACAGCCCTGACAAACTGTTCTGGCAGAAAAGACGTTTGGAGTGTTTGCATGGCAGGCAAAGTCCTGTGCTACTCAATATGCCCCATGGGAAGAAGCTGGATTTTGCACTGGGAGATAGATATGTTCACATCTTCAGAATATGGTGGCTTCCTAATAATTGGTTCTTGCAGGTCATTGCTGCCCAGCTTCCATTTGCCTGTAAGCATTGCACACAAGAATGCAGCTCTGGCACCTCCTCTTCCTTCTTCAACCCCCAGTTTATTGCTGAGCATGAGGCCATAAAGTCTGGAATATCCTTTGGATCAGTGGGGCTCAGCTGTCCGGGCTGTGTCCCCACCCAAGTCCTTTCTCACCCCCATCCTCCTCACTGGTGTGGAACAGAAAACGCCTTGACTCTGTAAGAATGGTTCAGCAATAAGGAAAACAATCCTGAATTATCAACATTGTTTCCAACAGCAATTGGAACCACAGGCCCGTACCCACTACTACGGAGAAAATTAACTGCATCCCAGCCAAAACCAGCAGAGTCAGGAAAAGAAACTACGTGGAGAAAGGAAAGGTGATTGTAGTACTTTTCACGAAGTTCTTTGCCATCAGAAAAATACAGTTGAGGCTTTTTCAGAAATTAACCTGGATAGACTGGAGTTATTTAGACGGAACTGGAAGGACAGGCAGGACAGAGGTAGAACTGCATGAAGACAGGAATAAATTTCGGGCTTGATGTCTATGTGTATAAATTCTTCTCTAAACACATAAAATAGCAATAATACTGAAATGCAAATACAGGAAAGCATGAAGCCCTCAGTGAAGAGCTTTCCCTCCCTCCTACACCAGCTTTACAGCTCTCAGCTGTTGCTTGTCGTTGTTAAATGGTCTGAAAATTGTCCAAATTTTATGAAAACTGTCATGACCTTTTTCTTGACTTGACAAATAAAAGGATGTTTTTTCAGGGTGGGGAGAAGTGTTATTATCCATAGTGAAAGCAAGTTTATTTTTTTAAACTGTTTTAATGGCTGTTGTTTCTATTTTGGTAGATCTGTGTATGGAAAGTGATGCCAGAATGCTAACACTGCATCCTGCCAGAAATAATTTCAGATTTGCTTCTTTCTTGCTGTCACATTATAAAAATGAAATGATTAGGGGTTTAAATATTGATTTTCTTATTCACATAAGTTTCTAATCTATTTTTAACACTGGATTCCTGTGTGTGGTCTCCTGCCACAGTGGTTTCAAAGGCTGCTGGCAGAAGAAATTTTCTTTTTTACCAGCTTTGAATTTGTTGCTATTCACTTGATCAAAGAAGGAGAAAAACAAGGTTTTGTTAAGACCTTGGGGTGCAGATAGTTGCTGGTGGTAGCTGTTTGACATTAACATAGTGGCATGCTTGTATCACATCCATACCTGTTTTCCTGGGGAACCTCTTCTGACTTCCGCTGCATATCGAGGCAAACCCATGCTACAGAGAACTGGGGTTGTTTTTCTTTCCAAGTCAAAAGTGATGCATTTTATAAATGGTTCCAAATGAGAATCAGAACATATTTAATACAAAGCTATATTTTCAGACGCCAGGACAAATAAATTAATGTGAATTACATAAAAATAACTTCAGTGGGAAAACTACGTTAGCCACATTTCTTTAGAATTTGCAAGCCAGAGAAACATACAGTATGAGAAAATGGTATTTCTGTATGCATTTTCTGATGAGATTCTGATATTTCCATTGCTGTGTAGATATTTTCAGATTCCCCAGAATAAAATCTGGTGATCCAGATAAATTCTGAGATTTGCATTTTTGGAGTGAGACCACAATGAGATACCCTGTTTGTTTGTTTCACCATGTGCTGGGGATGATTTGCTCCACAACAGTGAAATGTGAGCTGTAAAAGCTGGGGTTTAGCCCAGTATTGCCCTTATGGTGGGACTGGGAGATATCTGCTACCTGCTCTTCTCCCCAGGGGCATCACGTCCTTATTATGCCCAATATATTGACATTTGTGAACAGTTTAAAGGAATGATTTTTTTTCCTGTAAATGTTCCGTAGTCCACTCTAATGGTTGTGGTGGGGGAAATATGTCTGGAAATCAGGCTCATCCTACAGAGGAAGTTTGCCAAACATGGGAGCCAAGACCACAGCTTGCAGGAAAGCAAACAATGAAGTGCTGCACAGGAAACTGCACAAGAATTTGCAAAGTCATTCAACCGTAGTTGTGCAGCAAGACACAAGACAAGAGTGGTGGTGGTTTCTTTACCCTTTCTTTCCATTATAGAGCCTTCCTCATGTTTGCCATCTGCACAACTGTAAAAGCTCTGCTTCCTTTCTTCTCACCATCTCCTATCAGGAATGAATATGTCTCAAAAGGGCAGGTCTGAGGAAATCAGACTGACCACTCACAAACATCCAGCTCCCCGAAACCACAGGTGCATTGTAGGAGTTTCAGTCATTTGCTTCACTTTATTTCTCCTTTTATTTTTCAGGCTTTTTAACAGCAATCCTTGCCAATAGGATGAGAGACCTCCTGCCTCCCCCGTTCTTCAATAGCCTTTGGCATTTCTGAGTTGGTGGCCAAAACTAATTGAATTTGTGGAAGGAGAAAATAATGAGGAAAAATGCAGATGAGGTAAGGGAAAAGCTTCAGGGACTGGACTAGAATATAGATGAAGGAAGCAAAATCCTGGGAATACTCAGTTCTAGAGTGGTTTTGACTTTATTAATGAGTGGGAATTGAAAAATACATATTTATTATTGCCTTGTTTAATGATGTAGTGTGCTAACAATATAACTGTCACCTAGAGACGCTTTCCTGAATAGCAGGACAGGCTCCTGGGACTGAGGGCTCCCCACTGTACAGTGTGACAGCACACATTCTCTCTTCAGCTATGCTCCTTCTTTTTGGCACAAGGTTATTAAAAATGATCGTCCATCACCACTGCCTTTTCACTGATATGAATCAACTGCATGAAAGCAAGGAGGAATGATAGGCCTAAGGAAAATGATAAGGCCTGTTAGCAGGAGTGATAGGGGCAGGGAATGAGGCAGGTGGGCAGCACAAGAGGCAGGAGGCTGAATACAAAACAAGACTGCAGATTCAGAGGTAAACTCTACTGAATAAGAGAATTATCACATTGGTAAGTGCTGGATGTGTAATTGAATTAGCTGTTGTGGTGACATGGGGATTGTCTAGTGCTACAGCTTCTGCTCAGTCACATGGATGAAACATATTCCACAGGGCTGCCTGCAGGTACAGTAGTCCTCCCTATTCTTATAGATGAAACATATTCCACAAGGCTAACAGGTTTTTAGAACTTTCTGAATTCCTTCTTGCTGTATTTAGCACCAATATTTTGGCATGTATTTTGTTAAGGAAGAGGTTAGGAAGGTTCCTGTTTCATTGAGAAATGAATATTTGAAGATCAAATCCACATATAAATTATGTAAATGCCCACCACGGCACTTGCTGACTCCTGTAGTTCTCTTCCCCCCATCCCTGAGCTCCTCAGTGGAGCAGGTGAGCTGTATCTCTCATGGACAGGTGCTCCTGTGGTGTAGCGTCTCTGAGAGAGCAGCTTGTGTGTGATGGGAAACATGCTGGTAAGGGATACATAAAGAGAAAAGCAGGGTCAGAAAGTACTTGGACTTCAGCTCTCACAGTGTGCCAGAGGGATCACCTCTTGCTGTAATTTGTTCACTGTTGGCTTTCTTTCTGAGCTTCCGCATTTTACATGGGAAGTTTTTTAAGCTGCAGAATGTTTAGATTTTTAATCAAGATGTATCTTTATTATTGTTGGGTTTTATTCTGCACGACTTTCTATCACTCTTTGACTCTCGTTTTCCATACTTCACACACACAGAATCACAGAAAATTATGAGTTGGAAGGGACCCACAAGGATCATCTAGTCCAACTCACCGTCTAATACCCGTACAGCGACCAAGAGCACATCCCAGAGCATAATAACAACCTAGATGCCTCACAATCTGGCAGGCCACTCCGAGCCGGAAGGGGCCCAGGGTCATCCAGCCCTACACCCCCCAGCTAGACCATGTCACTAAGCTCCTCGTCCAGTCTTCTCTTAAACACTTCCAGGGATGGCGACTCCACCACNCATGGGAAGTTTTTTAAGCTGCAGAATGTTTAGATTTTTAATCAAGATGTATCTTTATTATTGTTGGGTTTTATTCTGCACAACTTTCTATCACTCTTTGACTCTCGTTCTCCATACTTGTTGGTAGGTTTGGATGTATCTGTTTCCCAGGGCCCACTAAAATGGAGCGTATCTCAAAACAGACAGCTTCTGTTGAGCAAAGGAGAAATTAATGGTAAATGCCTCCAAGAAGTGAAAGCTATAACCCTTTGGTCCTTTAAAGCCGAGTTTCCATTGGTGCTAACTTCCCTTTCATTGCAAGATAATGAACCTTCACTTCTGTTCTGTGTCCTCACCTTCAGCGTGGGTTCTCTGCATAGCTCCCGTCGGGGTCAATTATCTGCCGGGAGAGGCCCCGAAGAGCAGAGACTATTGCTTAATTGTTACTGTGGGATCCTTGGGCGATGCGCAATTGCTGGGGCTCATTTACAATTCTAACACATCCAGCACACCCTCCATCAGGAGTCCTGTGAACTGGACAAAAGTTAGAAAGTGGCAGCGCTGTTCCTGGCCAAAAGCTCATTAAGATAGACATCTCCTGCTAGTGAACATCACACAGATGACACAGACAGCTCACTCCAAACGAGAAACAATCTTTTGTTCTGTCTTACTAGGGCTTTCAGATAAAAAGAATTTGAGGCCAGCTGTGATATGAAGGGAACAGGTTTAAAATAGCTCTCAGGGGCAGTAAATGCTTAATGATCAGATCTTTCATTGCTCTTGGAACATTTGAGGAAACTCAGCCAGCTAAAATTCTTGTTGATTACTTTAACAGAGGCCCTTTGTTCATATTATCATGCAGAATAATTAAGCCAATGCAAGCAAATCTGCTTAGCTATATACATAATTAAAATGTTAGGCTGTGATTAAACAGAGTGTATTGGCACAGACAGCACGTATTCACTTCATAAAGGAGTTCCATCCCTGGCTTAAGCTTGTTTTCATCCCATTTTCTTTATTACTTTGGAAAAATGAGTTTTATCAAGATAGTGGAAAATGATGTCTTTCCAGTGAGGAGTTAATGAGAATTTATAATGGGGAAAAGAGATATAAACATATCCAAAGTAGCTAGCTTGTAGGGCAAAACTGAAGGTGTAAAGAAGAACACAACAGTCTGTTTTGACTTCCATAAAAACTAATTTTGAAGGGGTTATGTCAAATTTTCTCATTTCCTCCCTGATTTTGACATCTCTTATGCACCAGTCAGATATTCAAATTGAAGAGTTGATGTGGCATCTGAAGCCTTTGAGCTGTAAAATATCTTTTCTAAATGCACTTTCAACTTGTTGGACTACCTGCTTTAAGTCAAACATTACACCATTTTCAGCTCTACCATGCTGAATTACCAACTTTCTCTTGGGATTCACTCTCAGTTGGCAAGTAATGACAATAACAGTTATGTTGTTGGCAGGGGCAGACTGTCTTTTCATAAGTTTTTGCAGAAATGGGCCAGGATCCTTTGTGATTTCCTGGGCAGCAGAGCTGGAATTTTACAGAGTTTCTCCCAGCTAGGTCATCAAGAGTTCTTAGGAAGCAGATTTTGGCTCTCCTGCTTTTTTGGGTCACATAATCTTGTTTTACCAGAATTTTTTGGGAGTGCAATAGGTACAAGAAGGTGTCCATAGCTCTGGGACTGGAGGGATGCTGAGACAGAGGAGACACTTGATAAAATCAGGCACCCAGAGAGAAATCTACAGTTTTTTACTGTTTATTTGTTAATATACGTTAGAAAACATATTAAGACACATTAACTAAGAATTGGAAAAGCCTATTTGCCTATTACTGGATTCTTGGCTTGAAGAATCTTTCAGTATATTAATTTTGCTGGAGTTTTTTCTAGAGATACTGTATTAGCAAATGATCCTTTCAATACTTTAATCATAGCCAAAAAAAAAAAAGAGAGGCCAGGAAAATGAGCTGCAGTTTGCAACAGTAAGTTAGTGGCTGTATTTTCCTAGGCACTCTATGTATTAATGTGAGTTGTGATCATAACAAGCATGGTAGTTATGATAGGTTTGTCTTAATCAGAATGATCTCATCGTAGACATAATTTAGATGGAGTAAATAATTCCCAACACATGGAGACTATAAGGAAATTGGGAGCTTGTTAGAAGCTGATGTCATGGGAAGAGCCCAGTCTCTTCAGCAGGGACTCATCAGTGCAAAGGTCTCCATAAAATGTCTGACTTTGAAGTAAGAAGCAAAATCAGGATGGGAAAAGCTGTTGTAAATTCATAAGTCTCAATGGACTTTGACCATTATTATTAATTGAATCTTTCAGTTGCTTATGATTGCAAAATCAAAGAGACTCTAGGCTGAATTAATAAAAAAGCTGCAATTTTTCCCTCTCACTCATGAAGACAATCCATAATTTATAGACTAAATCTTTCAAACAAAATAGCAGCAGGAGTTTTATTTCCAGAACACTATCACATATGCTGAGGCTCAAAATCACTTTTTAATTTTTTTTTTAATGTTGACTTGGTTATCATAATTTACATGGTGTAAAGTGAGTGAGAAGGGCTACTGGCAGGATTTGGCTGCATAATTTTACACCTGGTTTGCATTAATAAAAATGGCAAAGTTAAACTTAGTGAATAATCAGTTCTGATTGTAAACATCCTCTAATGTTTTTTAATGTGGTCATTAGACCATTTTTGAAAGGATGGCACTGTCTGGCCAGATCTAAACCCAAAGGTTGTGTGAGACAGCTTATGTGAATATGGCTTTCAAAGCAAGGAAATGTCATCTAATAGCACAGAATTGAAAAGATGATCTCAGATATGAAAACCCAACTTTTTGGAACATATCATCACTTGGAGCTGTACATGTGTCTCTAAGAATATTTTTTTTGTTAACTAAGTAGCATTAAAATCAAATCTTCCTTTTTCTAGGAAGACTTTTGTGGAGATTGATGAGTTGGTGACTGTTGTAATAGACTGTTGTCTATTAGTTTATGGATAGTTATGGAGCCCTAACTATAAATACTTCTACATAATGTTTTTTTTATTTCACTGAGGGAAAAGCTGGCCCAAGAGCTCTCTTTTTTTGTTTGGTGCTTCTGCAGCACTTCCCATTCCACTCTGAGTATACTCAGAAAAGTTTATGTAGGAACTGTTTCAGTCTCTATTGAACTGCAGCTACCACAAACTGCGTATTTAGCAGGATGCAACCTGGCCACGCTGCACACCACTTCAGTACAGGAAAGGATAATAAATGCCACGGCAATGTCAAACTAGATTTGTTAACAGGAAAGTCTGACTCTTCCCGTTTAGAGATGTGGAACAAAAATAGCCCAGTACATAAACCTTAAGCCTCACTTGACCACTATTTATGTCTCTAGAACTGAATCTCAAATTCATTGTCCCATCCTAGCTGTTGGCAGAGGGGAGAAGTGAGCTGGGAAGGAAGAGGCTGGAGCAGGCTAAGAAACATGGAGTGACTGGGATTCTGTCTTTGAAAAGTATAAGATGTACCTTAGGTACACACTGAATACGAGAGCACTCTCCAATGGTTTAATGCCAGTACAGTATGTAATGGTATGAGTTCTCCAGGAACCCCATTCTTAAAAAGATTGGGACTTTTGCTGTTTAGATCAGTGGGAATAGAAGGCAGTTTTAATTGACTGTGCCCTTTACACACCTGAATTTGTGATGTTGGTTCTGAAACAAACAAATAAAGAAGAGAGAAACAGGAAAATAAATCTACAGGAGATAGATTTGATCTTGGTGGAGAGATCAACTGACTATGGGTGCTCTTTGTAGTTGTCAGCTACACACATAGCTTAGTGTGATGTACTATCTCTGTCTCCTGAGCTGAGGTCACTTGAGGACAGACTGGGAGTTTTTACTTTTAAGTGGTACGTAGAGCAAGCAGGCTCTCTGTATTTTCTGAACATGCTGAACTATCATCCAATGTGTCTACATTAAAAACTCTTCTGCAGAGTTAACATCAATTATTTGTTTTTGCTTTGGATGCTTTGCATTCTTGCTCACAGTTGGGTTGGTGTTATGTGAGAAGGGAGGGTTGTGGGTTCACACTCAGATACTCATGTAGTTGCAGACATACTTTACCCAAGAAGTAAAACTGTCCAAAACCTCAGATCAGAAGATGAAGATGGTTTTCAAACCTCAAACAAAAGCAATAAATGGAAATAAGGATTAACTTTGTCAATTTTCACCCCTCCCACAATAAATTTAAAAAATCTTGGCTTTTATCTTAGATGGATAACACAATAGGCACCAGAGCACACCAACATTACGCAAATACTCATGTGCTATTAATTATTTTGGAAGGAGTCATCATCTGAATTGTGAAATGCTTTGACCTTTTTTTAATGGAGAGTGTAGGAAGATGAGAGTGTTAGGCTGACACATTCTTTTTCTTGTACTTGAGTAGGTGTATTTAAAAAGTATTTTCAGAAGAGCACACAGTGAATAGGGCTCTCCTCTCTGCCAGCCCCTCCTGGCCTGTAGAGTCACGTGGAGCCAGAGATGATCCCTGTTCCATGACAGGGGGATAGGAGTGAAGCGAGGAATAAGATTCAGTGTGCTGCTAAAACACCTCTCACACAGTTAGGGGAGTAGAGCATGGCAGGTAAATGTGCCTAGGGAGTGTTCTCATGGAAAGGATTCTTGTAGCAGATTCCTTGATAAAATGAAAAGATGGTCAAAATAAATATGCAGGGTATGATGAAATAACAGAAATCAATTTCATTAGGAATTTCCAGAGAATCCTGGATTTCAGATTTGATGTAGTAATTGATTCAAAATGATTTACTTTGAACACTCGTTTTTGCCAAGGCTGATACTCTCCATTTTAGTTACACTGCTAACCACGTGTGAGTTAGTTTTACATTTTTTTCCTTATGTTCCTGAAAGCCATCTCTTTTTTGTGATTAGCACAGATTGATTCCATCAATTTCCCCAATTATTTTGAGCTTCACAATATGTATTGCCCAGAAAGCAGAATATCCTGTGCTGTTCTCTCGCTAGTCAATGCTTAATTTCTTCTTTACTTTGTTTCCATATAAGGATGTCAATGCTTTGATTTTCAAAATTAATCATGTCAGGTAGGTTAAAACTGAATTAAATTGGGTATTTCCCAGTTTGACTCTTCCATAGCTCAGTACCAATTTCACAGCAGGCAGCCACTCACTGCACCCAGCTGGGCACATGGCTTTAGACTTCCTCAGAGGTGGCAGCAGCCAGACTAGAGACAGGGAACTGAAACCAAACATCTTGACCAAACAGCATCTTATGCAAACCATCTTGTTTTATTATCAACTTCAGAGTTTATTAATTTATCAAACCAGGTCAAAGTGATAAAACAAGTACATAAATAAGTACCGTAACAGACATACATCTCATGAAGAAAATGAAAAACATGACACTATATTTTGTTGTTTTGAGTGACCAGAAACTGGAACAACGCAACACTTCATTTTACTAAATGATGCTTATGATTGGTTTTTTGCTTTTCTTAAAAAGTGTTTATTATAAAATAAATATACAACCTGGATTCCACCTGTCCTGTCACAAATACAAAAAGCAGGTTGCCTTCTTCATAAAAAAATTACAAACACTGTACACTTCCCACTTAGTCTTTTTTCACCAGCTACTGCTACAAACAGACAATGCCTGTTAGGTGAGAAATCAACTGCTGGTCTTCCCACCACATCACTACAGTTCCTCAGAACCTCTTCCTAAAGATTTACAATAAAATTTTACACTTCTGCAGCACATTTCAAGCCAGTAGATGCCACTGCAATGGGTGCTGCTGATGCCAAACTGTTTCTTCTGCATTTACCCTGCAGTAACCTCTGGCACAGTGAGGTCTTAGGACCTCTGTTTGGATATGCTACACCCCTTTCCAACACCAGGACAGAAGTTATGGAAGCTACAGTCCCTGTGGAAAGGTGCTGGGACAATTCACTTAGCTCTCCTTTTAATGGATAGTGATAGAGGACTTCTCATGGCGAGGTGTTCCTGCGCTTCAACTTGCTGTACTTTCAAATGGCCATTACTGTGTTCCCAAACCTTATCTGCTCTCCGTCTAGGCCTAGGGACAGCAGTGTAGTCCTGAGATCACCCTGCATGCTTTCTCCTAATTCCCTTCATCCTTTCCTTCACCTTCATGTCTGATCTCCTTATTTGCTCCTCTTTGTTGAGAAGCCCTGCATCCCGCTCCTCCCAAGGCCCAGGCAGCCCGGGCAGGACCTGGGTGCCATGGAGGAGCCTGGTCCTGAGGCCTGCGGTGCTGACAGAGGCTGCCAGGGTCTGCTGCTCAAGCCAAGAATCCCCTAAGGAGAGTGAAGCTCTGCCTGAACGGGCTTTTAGCATCCAGTACCAAGCCCTGACACACCTTCATCCCTTTAGTAATGGGGACACCCTGGAGGGCTGTCACTGGCAGAATGACAAACCTCAAAACATTAGCTGTCACTGTTGATTTCACTCCCTGTGAAGCCCAGCCCCTGGTTCAGGCCATTTTCATAAAGCTTTGTTTCCTAGCATGTGTCTGAACAGCACTATTCCTGTCTGCTTGTAGAGTAGAAAATGGGAGCAAAAGCAGGCAGAGTCACTCACATCATGGCATTTAATCCAATATTGAAGCCCCAGTGCTGTGCTGATGAGAAAACAGTTTTTAAACTACACTTAATACTTTTTCTGCAGAAGAGAGCTATTTCTCTTAAACACACTGGAGACATGCTACCCTGAATTGAACAGGCTCTCTCAGGTTTGTTTTGTTCACAAAAGGTAACAGTTGTCACAGAGTTGCTGTGCTCTAAAGGCCCGCTGTAGCTGTGTGGTGTTTGTCATGAGAGACAGTTGTCCTTGAAGCATGAGAATTGAGTGGTCACTCTCAGAAAAATGCAGAAGATTAGGTTTGTAACAAATCAGAACAAGTAAATTAATCCCTGTCACAACTTTTAAGGAGTTATTAATTGCGAGATTTAATGTTCTAGGTGTTTTGAAAACACTGCAAGTATTTCACTACCTTCTGCCCCATCACTTTAGAAGGTGGTTTATCAGCCAAGACCATGTGTTAATAGGGCCCAGAAGAATGAAGTTATTAGGGCTGTGATAGAGAGCTAACACTGCATTTTTTAGAGAAGTGGGTGGAGGAAACAGTGAAAACCACTTTAAAGCGAACATTTGCTCCAATTGCTACAAAAATACAGTGATTGCCACTAACACCTGCTGTTCAGTTTATGGACTTTGTTTGCTCAGCTACAAGACACCATCCCAAAGGCAGGCTGCTTAGGAGTTTGTTAGTTTAAATTGGCTTTTTATGTCTCCAACACAAGTATTGCATCCCTTGTATTTTTCCTCCACTACTAAAAGAAATCCATGAGTCATTTCTACACCAGAAATGGTATAAAGTCAGCGCAGTAAATAATGTTCTCCATAGCTCCTGCACATTTATTAGGTGTCCTTCTTTTCATTAGTTTGAACAACTTGACAAATAACAATAATAAAAATGTTCTGTTTTCTCTTTTTAACTAGTAAAGAAATACAACTGTGGGAAAGCACGTCTCTCTTTCTGCTTCCCCCACCAGCAATACAGAGCCTCCTGGTCTTTTGGAGGAGATATTTGAATGGTTGACACAGACCACTACACATAAAGCAGCAAATTTGCTGTGCATGATGTGAATAATTACTGCATTATAGTTTTGGTTTTTAGGGCAACTGTTGACTTAAGCAAAATAAGCCTGCAGTCCAGCTGCAGATCCAAGTTTTCATAAGTTTTCTTGTGTTTTTCCCTCCAGTGCTGTCTCCCTTAACAGTGACCCTTTTCAGACTTTTCAAGGTACAAAACCTTTACCAAATCCTCGAGCTCAGTCCTGCACACTCTGCTTTCACACATTTGGCTGATCTGAGCTTCTCCCTCGCTAAATATTTTCCACTGACCTAAAACAAAAACACAAAGGAGACAGATACTGACTTAGAAAAAGGCACAGAGAACTTTGAAGACATTTACAAGCACTCTGCAAACCAACGGATTCATACTGGTCAAAGAGGGAATGTCCAATCCTCCCCTGGAAAAAATTCTAAATTATCATACAATCATGTAACATACTCCATGCAAAATAACTTTGTTAAAAATAATAAACAAGGACCAGAATATGATTATTATTTTCTTAAGTAGTCCTGTAAGTTGGCTCTGTTTATTCAGCCACTTATGACACTGGATGCCCTGGAAAGCCAAAGTATTTAAAAGTGTGAAACAACATGTCTAAATGTTTCATGTGCTGTGAACTCTGCCTATCTGTGTATAATACAAGCTGTGTTTGACGGATATTAATACGTAGTTCTATGCATTTTTGATAATGCTTATAGAAATGCATGCTGTCCTGATAACTAAAAATGCTGCATTACAGATAACAATGACAAGCTATTGTACAATTACTGTATTTTGATTATTTAAATCTAAACTTGTCAAATACTGTGACCATGTACTGGAGGAAAAATCAGTGCATCCATTTGACTGTGTTGAGTAACAGAGAATGTTTTTCACAGCTATGATTATACGGAGACTAGAACCTCGAGAGGCCAGAATTTTACTTACTGAGGGTTGTCCTTGTTATCAACTTGAAGTAAGGAAGTTCTTCAAATTCTCTCTTAGACACTTTTTCAACATAGAAGTGGCGCAGAATCCCTTCAGCAAACAAATGAAAAATACATGTTACTGGAGCTTGTTCCTGCCTTTTTGTAAAATTTTCAGCCTATTCTTTTTTTGTTCTCTTTTCCACCCTCCACCCCCACCTTTTTTGCTACTCTCCTGTAAATCCTTCTGTGGAATTGTAATTGCAGTGAGTTAGTGAGAGATGTGAGAATTAAACAAATCTTTTTCAAAATAGCTGAATCCTTCCTTATTATGAGTTAATGCAAGATTACAACAGAAGCCAAAAATCCCAATGTCTTGAAGAAAATCAGTATCATTTTGCAATCAGATACCATTTTGCCCATCATGAGCCAGCAAACAACATCACTGTCAAATCATTATGAGGCTTTGTGGCTTCCTGAACACACATGGTATGTGTGAACCATCCAATGCTCTGGGACTTCTTTTGTGCTCCCACTTTAGCCTTGGCTTTCTCCTAGATTCTAGAGATTTACTACTTCCATTTGCAGGACTGCACTACGTGAGGGTTTCCTGTGAGGATCATATGCTTTATACTTAAAGTAGATGCGGTAGATCAGATTTTTGGGAGGCTGGAGTTAATTTTTATTACACAATTTGTACTAGTGCTTGGGCTTCAGAATGATTTTCTATTTTGTTTTAATTTTACCAGTTAGTCTAATAAAAGATATTGTGTCCATCCTTGACACGTTTTTTGCCCATCGTCTAGACCATCATGGATGTAGCATCACTAAGGCAGAGTGAGCAAACTAATTTCAGTGGAAAGCATTTTGGTCCATCCTAAGTAAGAACCTCAAATCACTTGGTTCAAACCCATCTCTGTGCAATAAATTACACAGGGTATTGCTAACAACGTGTTTCACTGTGCTTGTTCTCCCGATGAAGGGTAGAACTTGGCAGAACTACAGCTTTGTGTGTTCTAGTGGGTTTTGTACAGCAGAGCCTGAGTATGTTGAAGTGGCTGTAACAGTGATATCCTAAAGAGCCGGAGAGCAGCAGCCTCAAAATGTCTGGATCTGTGATTTTAATGACAGGTGATATACTGTTCAAAGAAAGAACTTGCTCAGCTCACCTTTTCTGATTGTCCACACATGTATTTCTATTTGAGGTGGCTTTTCAGTCTCTATTGCAATTTTCCTGATGGTTTCTCCTTCCTCTGTGAAAACGGATTCATAGACAGGAAATGTCTCTTTCCCACAGAAGTACTCTTTGTTGTCAAAGGTTTGACTTGGCACATCCTCTGTTTAAAAAGAAAAAAAAAAAAGCCCAAAAGACATACTACAGCTGTAATCAACTCCTCCAGACCCATAGCCAGGCAGGTTTAGTTTAAAAGTAGAGTTTTCTTTTGGCCATTCCAACCTATCTCCAGCTAAGCCCCAAACACTTAATGTTTTATTCTGCCTGTCCATGGTGGCAAGACAATATTCATAGTTATAATCCAATCTTCCAAGAAAATAAGCTGTAAAACCATGTGGTCTGGGAGACTCCTCACAATTTTTGATCCTATTGTCCCCTTTTCAAGAATATTTGAAAACGTAATGGTAGAAATCTCAAAGGTAATAAAATAACTAAATGAAAATTGGTGGTTGGTCAAGGTGAAGAGACCCAAAGGAATGCTTTGCTGAGGAGAAGGGCGGGTAGAACCTATGAGGTTTGCAAGCCTGGGCTAGCCACAGTGCACATTATCTCTTGCCCATCTGGTAAAGACGCAGAGCATATAAGCAGAAATTGTAATTATTCTCTTTGCAACTGGGAGTTGGACAAGAATGTAAGAGAGCTGATGCAACTCAGAGGCTTGGACTGCTGTTCATGGAAACACCTAAAAATTAATATGTATCTCCACACATGCAAGACAGACTGCAGGAAGAGGTTCAGTTTTCTTGAAAATGTGCACACGCAATCTCAAAACCCAAAGCAGTAACTTTCTTTTTGCCCTTAAATTTTCTGTTGAAGCCTGTTAGGCAGATTTAGTTGACTGTTCTTCCAGTGAAAGATCCTGTGGATCTCTGTTTCACAGGTATTTGAAAGACCTAGATACACACCTTCTGTCTGCCCACTGCCACTGCATCTTGCTTTTTCCCCAGGAAGCAAGGTTAGCAAAACATTAGCAGTGTGCATTCTGTGAAGGTTTCTATATACAGCTGAGCAACTCATTTCCTCAGAGCATTTCTGCACAGTGCATCACCAAACAAACACATAAGTGGGCCATATAGATTAGGGAAAAAGTTTAAAGGCACATAAGGGAGCTGGGCAGTGCTTTACCCTTTGTATCATATGCAACATCTGGTCCTTTGGCAGACCATGAGCAGATTTCTACTAGCAGATTTTTCACTAGCTGTAGGCATTTATTTTAGTAATGTCAACATAAGTTTTATCATTAGTGCAGCATAGACATAATGCTAAATCTGTGATAAGTTAGTATTTGTTTTAAGGATTAAGTTACGTAGCTGACACCAATCAGAATTCTGAATCTTTCTGAAGCATTTTAAAAAGCAGAAATGATGTCATCTCCATACAGATTTCACAGGCTATAAAATTATTTGAAAGTTCTGTGGGCACTGTGGTGGGGGAAGGATGGGAGTCTTATGGCAGTAATGAACTTTATGTATACATTTGTGTAATACTCTCTTTGGAAACGAGCATCAGGAAATCCTGCAAACAGCAAGAGAAAGGCAGTGATTGTGCCAGGTGCATGGCTGAGGAGCAGCAGTGAGAGCAAAGCGGGGCAGGCACCTCTACCTGTGCCACATTGAGACCTCTGCACACACCATGGCACAGGCACAGCTACTCCTGTTTGCGTCAGAGCTGATGTGACCACAAGGCTTAAGCCAAGCCCCATAACATGCATAGGAAAAAGGTGATCTGTGATTGACTTTGTTTTACCTGGACAGACTTTACAGCATTTTCCTTCTACTTTCTGAGGGTATTTGCAGGGATATTGTTCTGGACAGTGAATTTTCTTACATTCTTGTTTGGTGATGTTGCAGGTACACAAAACACACTCTACGATTCCAAAGGCCCGGAGATTAGGATGCCAAGATTCACCATGTGAGTATGTTTTGCCATTTGAAACACAAACTACAAAAGAAAAGAAAAAGGAGAAACAGTACAACTGGAAAAGGTATGTTCACTGGCTACCTCTCAATGAATGTTCATTTGACTCATGCAAATTTGTTCAAATCAGTGTCTCCATACATCATCTGTTAGGGTCTCTGGCCCATTTCTCTGCTTGTTAATTTTAACTTGGAGTTTTGTGACTTGAAACAAGTCTGAGCCCATGCTCACCCTTTTCTGAGCAGTTCTGCCCTGCTTCCAACTCTGCTGACACAGATGTCCATTACTGTTTTGAGGAAAACAGTGAAGGTGACTGAGTCAAGTGTCTGACTGGCTCCCCCTTGGTGCTTTTTAGTTGTGCATCATTAACCAGCTCATAAAACTCACTCCTCCATCCCCTCCAAATCTCAGTCCACACACAGGACACAGGCTGCTACAGTGGCTCTGGCTGCTAGAACTGAATGTGCAGATGACAGGAGCCTGTCTTTTGCTACTGAGTCATCTGCACAGCTTCATCCATAAGCTGAACTCGGCTCTTGCACTGAGAGCCATCAGCAGGATGGATTAGTGCCACCTGGGCCTTTTATTGCTTTTGCATGAGAGTTCTGCTACATAACACACACAACAAAGCAAGGGAATGTTGCAAAATTAAGTTTAATGTCCTCTGTGGAAATATATATGGCTATAGGTATATAGAGCCATTTGGCTTTTGGAATCAGAAGAAAACATTAACATGAAAGGATGCATATGGGACTGAAATTTCATTCCAATAGCATCTAAGAACCTCAGAATATTTATTCATCAGAGCCCCTGGGAGTCAGGGAAATACAGCTGACACAAGGAGAGTGGAAAAATCCATGCCTGGTAGAAGCCACTTTGGGTCACCCAGCAGTTGATGGGAATTATATCACTTTACACCATGTTTGCATTTGTCCTATAAACCGTACTTCTTTCTTTTTAAATATTTTATAAACACAAGGAAAAATGCAAACTAATCCTAACAAGGTGAAATAAAGGGCACTGCCTGATTTCTAAAAGCAACTGAAGTGAAGCTGGGATATGTTGTAAATATTTCCAATTCTTCTAATATGCCATCATTTTATTAATGTTTTTATTTGTAAAATATGTTCCAATTTTGCCTGTAACTTTCAAAAGCAATTTAATTTTTATCTGTAATCTGAAATTTATATCTAACTGGTAACAGATGTAACCAACTGGCTTATACTTTACTGAGTTACTGAGATTTATAGAGAGTATCTTTTGCAGTGCATTGTCTTTCATGGGGTTATGCTATCATTTGGTTTATAATTTGCTACTTTTTAACTCTTTCTTAAGACATATTTTTATTTTAGAGGTAGGAAACAGTTTTGTTTCTCGAATCAAAGGAAATAAAATTTTATCTGTATATGTACTGTGAACATGTGAAAAAAAACTATAACTGAGGGAACTATTAAGTACTCAGCTGCTCAACAGGCTTCTTACAGGCTCAAACAGCATATTAGTAGTTATATCTATGCTTACAGGGATTTTTTTTCTTCCAGCCAAAGTTCTCCAGGTCCTTTACAGACATTAATTCTTCATGATTTCTCCCTGACAGTGAAAGGGATAATACAGAACGTTGTGTGGATACATATTCTCTATTAAAGATTGTTTAGCACAGAAAACTTAAATATTTACTCTGAGGGAGCAGAGGAAGACTCTAGTAGCAGCCAAAATATGGCAAATAAATCCCCAATACTCTGTTTTCAGTGCTCTTTGTGTTTCAAATGATAAATCTCTATCCATACAACTACACAGTATTTCCATGTCAGGAGAGTTGTTATGTTTATTTTTTAACTTTTTGAATTGCATCTCAAGGGGTATGTGCCTTAATTAATAAAACACTGGTTAATTGCACAGGAACAAAAGAAAACACATGGTCAGCATTCCTGTTTCCATCATGGGGATCTCTCAGACACTCTCCAGGCAGTGAGTGTCTCAAATTATACTGCATCCAGAAATATGCTATTCGTCTGTATGCTCTTTATTTGCTGAAACAAGTCAGTTAGAAACTGCTTTGATGATGTCTTCATTTGTGAATTACATGTCAAAGACATTGCACTGCATGGAGATTGCTGCTCCTAGATCCAGCATAAAACACTGGCATGATCTGAATGTTTTTTCATGCTTGTTCAGGTGGATAATAAAGATCCTATAGCCAACATTCCTTCTGTTAGTTAATACCTTAAAAGATTAGTTGGCCCTAATACAAAGGCTTTTAACTCTTTGTGGGGAGTTTCTAAGAGCATACTGACTGGTATTTGTGGATAGATGCTCTTTAGAGCATGTGTTTTTACACTTTTTTATGCCTTCCTAGGTCTGCTCCTGCAGACCTCTGTTCACTGAGATATACTCTCTGTGGGAACTGAGCATGCCACCCTTTTTATTGTACAAAACTTGCTGTCCCACTAACTGGTGAATTGCTATCTTCCCATTGTTTTTGTCCTTCTTGTAGTGCATGAGGAATATGGAATGAATATGGTTTACAATATAGACTCAAAATTCTGCTGTCCACATAATGTAGTATGTTCTACATTCTATTAGCAGAAGGCACTAAAAGATGCTTAATGTGAGATTCATTACCTTGGTTAAATTTACCTCTTTGCAGCAGAGGTAACTCTGCCTCTTGTATTAGTCATGGGGGAGAAAAAACATTCCTTGAACCCCACAGTCTCAGGCAACTACTGCAAGGTGGGGGAAGACATGATACTGTCTTTCATAAGAATAATTTGCTAAGCCTTGGAGGCAGAAAACTTACAGTGGGAAAGCTTTATGAACTGGGATTTGTGGGTCAGTTGAAATACAGTCAGTAAATTTACAAAATAGGAGACAGGGTAAAGAAAATAACCACAAACAATGTCCAGTGGGAGAAGTCACTGTGTGAACAAGTTGGCAAATCTAAAGGCATCGTGGTGTCCTCTGTGGCACAAAGTACACACTTCCCTGGTAACCACTGCATGAATTTACGTCGCAAAATCCCCCAAAGTAACTCAGAGGGGAACACGGTTGTGTGGTGCCTTTGGAGAGTGAAATGCACTGTTGGTATGTGTAGGAAGAATTGATCTCAGTATCCTTAAGAGCTTATTGCTTCTGCCTCCCTGATTTGCATTGGGTTTCTTGATACCAGTGTGAATTTCCAAGATTCTGCTGTATATTTTGAGAAGACTTTTTGAGCTATAGAAGATTGATTCCTGACCCAAAATAATACTGTAAGAAGTACTTGTCTTTACCTCGTCCATGCTTATGCTTGTTGTTGATGACGATTTGTACTATTGTTCCTGAGGCTTGCTGGGGGTCTGACAGGACTCCACGGTTACTCCTGCCATTGGGAAATCGTGGGATGTTGACTGCCTGCCTTGCAGAGCTGGGTGACACCTCGTAGTGGGAGCGATGGTACGAATGTCTCTGGGCACAGAAAGAGAGCAGGAAAGTAAATGTCTCATTCCAATGAATATGAGAAAAGAGGTTGTACTAGAAGCTTAACACAGGCAACAAGAGTACTGTCACTCACAGCACAGCAAAAAAATATGTCTTTAAATTGCAGATACCACTTACAGCTTCCCTGTTGGCTGGCTGCCGGAAGATATCGCTGTCAGAGTGTTCCCATGATAATTCTCCATCTCCTGTACATGAAGCAGAGCAGTATCAGTTAGAGGAGTGACTGTGAAACACCTTGGGAGATACACAGAGGAAAAGTCTCATCCAGCTTTACAGCTGTATTTAGGATCTAGTCAGTAGAAGAGGAATGACTATGAAAATCAGCAAACTTTGATTTATTAATATACTTGGCCATGCAGTGAGCAGAAACTGACTCTCAGTTTCTTCCTCATGAGCTCTACTAGATCTTGATCCAAACATTTTGTTTAGGTTTGCATTTCATAAGCATCACAGAGGAGAGATAGAACAAGCTTATGCCATATTGAAAAGGACAAAGTTGATTACGAGATAAATAATAATTTTAACATTTTTTAATAAAAGTAGTAGACAGGAGAATACATTAAAAAACCCCTGGATCAGTGGAGACAGTGGGTCGCCTCTACTGCATCATCTGATTTAATCTCACGTCTCACATGGATTTCTCCAGTGTAAGGCTGGTTTACTGCATAGCTACGTCTGATACATAGTTTGTACTTTGGAGGTAAGATTGATTTTGTAACTGGAACAGGCTAGTTTCAAATGCAGATCAAATACCTATCTAGGAATAGGGATCAGATGATTAACAAGGATTTACTTTAATTAACTGTCAATGTATTCCTTTTTAAATAGTTTATCACTGTATTTCATCCTGGGAAGCTGAGACTATCCCCTTGTCTGATTGAGATCAGAAAGCTTCATAAGCAGTTTCCCTGGCAAAATGTTTCAAGATTTGTAAAGCTACTGTGGCGTAACATGGCAAAGCAGTGAAGACTGAGGGACAATCTCTGTGCAGAGAGATCCTCATCCTTGCTCTGGCTGAGCTGACGTATTTATTCAGCACACAGCATTGCTCTCCCAAGAGATTAGGTCAGGTCCTACATGGTACCACACGCAGGTTAATTACCACAGCACCTCCACAGGGTAAGTAGCTTTGACAGCCTGCTGCTCTGACGTGACTACACAGCTTCTGTCCAGGACCTTGTTCCCTCAAAGCGTGTAGTGCTCTCTGCACCATGCTGCTTTGAAGTACCTTATTGCTGGCTCAGCCCTTCACTGCTCAGAGCTTCTGGTCCAGCATGTGTTCTTGGTTAGGGATGGTGGGGCTGTGCTAGTTTGTGTTCCACAACTCTTGCACCATAGTGAAAATTATACAGCCAACTATATAATACTCCTTATTTTTACCATGCAATAGCACCGAGTTCAAACAAGAAGAATCTCAAAAGAATACAGCTGCACAAAGGTTCAAGCAGGAGAGTTTTTCAAAGCATCCTGGTATCAGTGGTATCAAGAGTGACACTTCTGAAAACCATAGGTAGCTTTAGGTGCTTGTCTGCATCTTTGAGAACAGGCCACAGATGCTTAGATACCCTAGAAGTGGTGATTCAAATGCCACAATACTAACAGTGAGATAAAACACATTTAGAATTCTCAGGCTTTTAGACAGACATTTAGGTTTAGATATTCAGAAAGGCTGGGAAGGCTCCTAGACTAAAGTTCCCTGTCCATAGTACAAGATCTAAAATGCAATTGCTGGTAAAATAGTGATGTCACCTGAATATAGACTGACACCTGATTTAAACTGGAATAATTGCCCTTGCCTCTGAATTGAAATTCTCATGTCTTGCACAGGTCTGGTAACCTGTCAGAGAGAAGCTCATCTTTATTACAAAGCTTTTCTTCCCCGAGTAATGGCAGCCATTCAATACATCATTTGATGCCTTGATTTACCTCATTATGGGGATGCGGCTTTATGATCCGTGCATTCTCTCCTTGTTTCAATTTAGGAAAACAAAGCTAGCCATGTTACCCCGCTGGCACTTGCAGTTTAATTTCCTGACATGCACTGGATTTTAATTACATGGGAAAATCACAGGTGGTGTCCTGAGTTACAGTGGTGGTGCACAGACAGGGCTCTGTCAGGGAAACAAGTGTCCTGTGGCTGTACTTGAACTTACCTCTGCAAACTGGACAGCAGGACTCCGGAACAGAAACTGGGAAAGAGCAAGTTAACTTGGGGCAAGTCTTCAACCCACAGTACACATTTCCTTCCTGCCAGTAAAACACAAGGGGCATTTAGAAGGAGTCATCCATTTGTCTGGTACTGTATATTAATTTTTTATGGACATGCTTAAATCTATGTTTACATAATGAGACTCTATGAAAAAGCAGGATTTTAGCCTAATGAAAAGTCTGAACAGTCTGTTCAGTATTTGGCCTGTTAAATTCTTAGTTAATGAAGAATATGATGGTGATTTGATGAGAGGAGGTAAGGAGTTGCCAATAGTTGATACTGAAGAGTTGGTTGGATTGACAAGGATGTTTTGGTTCAGACACTGGGTCTGAAGAGTCACTGGGTGAGTGCTCAAATATACTGGATTTGAATTGGTGACATCTCAGGAATGGCTCTGTGGCCCAGTGCCAGTTCAGAGCTGTCCGCTCGCTGCCTTGGGGCTCTTAACTTATCAGCTCAGTCCAAATGAAATCAGTCATTGGCTTAGAGCTACATTTTCCAGTCAGGTTGAAGTGACATATTCTATATGTGCCAAGCAGCAGTATTTTACCTGCTGCCTCTGCACTGTAAGCTCAGTTAGAGCAGACGTTTGACAGGGAGCGCGGTGTGTTTAAGAGGTCACCTGGCATTTAACAGGTGCTGCACACTGGCTCTGAGCACTCTCATGAGTTTCAGCATTATGTATTGCTTATACTTCAGTGTCATGTCTTCTAGAAAGCACAACTGGAGCAGGGTTCTGTCAAATCATGTTACTCACAGAGCAGCTGCACTGGGCACACTGGTTGGCTTGCCTGTTCTGGAAAAGCCCCTCAGCCACAAACATTTCACCATGATGGTAGGTGGTGCCATTGTATTCACAGGATTTCCCGGTGATTTTGCTGCTTACTGAGAAAAGGGAGTCTTCTGGAAGCAATGGGAAAGGGACACTTCATGCAAAGGTTCTTGATAACTTGCAATATCACAAATACAGGGTATATTATTACAATGAGGGGATATCTCCCTCATTTCTCTTTATTATGGAAAGACAAGTTTTGGAATGCTACAAAGTACAAGTGATATTCTCATGCTGCTATCTTCTGGAGTTTTAGTAATTCACGCTTTGGGTTGACTGTCCTGGTTAATTCTTAGGATGCTGATGATCAACTGCAAAGCCAGCACTAATGGGCCTGTCTCAAGCTGCTGTATTTTCTCTTGTTCTGTAGCATTTGGTATTAGGACAGATGGGTGCAGTTTTGTGCCTATTTATTACATCTGCATGGTTCTTTCATGCTTTACTGTAGAAAGCATTAGGTGCTGTCTACACACAGAATCTTGTTATCAACAGCACAGTTCTGGTTGTGCTTCCCCCTTCCTAGTACTGCTATCTTTTCTTTTAATGATTTGTAGTGTTGGAACCCACAGAAGACTTAATTGCAGGTTATCATGTTGTGCCACAGAGCATGCATGAGTCCATGCATAATCCCATGCCAGCCATAGCACAAACCTTCTGGAAGAGGAGCAGTGATACTGATGATGGAATTGTGCCAGTGGAGAACTATGTGCTAAGCAGATGTGTTTTCCTAGTGGCCTTCACTATTCATTGCTGCTGTTGTTTTCAAAATTGTCAACATCTGTCAAAGGCAGATGTCCAAAGCCACCCTAAAGCTGATTTTCCTCTGACATGCATTTTAATGACATGAATTTTAATGACACAAATGAGTGCACTTTGTTTGCAGAACTCAGTGCCCATGACGAAGTGCACAAGATGGCAGTGTCAATTCAACCCTGAAACCTTCCGTTTCAACTCAGTATCATATCGAGTTCTGCACCACATGGGTTCAATGACTTCCAAGACATAAAGCTATCCATACCTTATGCTATTATATCCTCTAAATTGTTTAACTATTAGTAGCTGATAAACTGTGCAAAAGAATTACATTTTACCCATGAAATGTAAGTCACTTGATACCACTTGAGCAGTGAAACTGGCACTATACATTTACATTCACATGAATTTAATATATCAGCATGGGAAAAGACATTTCAAACAAGAGCTCTATGGAAGTAACAGTGAAGTGTTTGTTCTCTGGAGCCCGAATCACTGCAAATTTCTAGGAATGCAGCTGAAATTTCATTCAGTGTGTTTAGACTTTCATGTAAAAGAAACCTGACCTGAAAATTCAGCTTTTGCTATAGCTCCTTTCATTACCTATCAGATAAACCTGGAGAGATTTTTTTGTGAAACTATGACACCACAGGATGCCTATTTTTCATCTGGGAGTTCAAGTGAAAGAGCAGTTTTCTGCTGGCATTCACTGGCATTAAACACTGACACTGTTTTTTATAAAAGTGTATCTAGTTACAGTGGTCCATCAAATGCTAATCATATTTTGAATGGTAAATGTCAAATCTGGCTGTGGAACACACATGTACTTCAGTATTTGAGAGTCTGTTGGGTCAGCAAAGCCCATTCTGAGGAAGACTGCCAGAATCAGCCAGTTAGGGTTCTGTGCCTGACATTTCACTGCCTGACACACATGGTATTTGCACTTCCTCCTTTGAAGCACTGGACACATCATTATTTCAGTGCAATCAAGGGTGTCTAATGATACCTTTCCAAGATCTTATAAAGAGTACAGAGCTCTGACAACACCTTAGCTTGGCACAGAAATGCAGTGCTTTCGGCACTTTCTGTGTGGTTTGCCAGTAATGCACATTCTGGAATGGCAAGATCTATGCTCTGATTAAGACATATCCTTTGAAAGTCATCAGCAAAAGATTCAAGTGACAAATTCTGCTACTGTTTAGGCACAAATATTGGACAATAAAGAGGCACTTCGCAGGACTTTGCTACCTCCCATAACTTCTATCTCTTGGGCTTTCTGGGAGTCACTTCCTGGATAGCAAAAGGAGAGACTGACAAACTTTTAGTTATCTCCTTGCCCCTTGGGCAAGTGGAAGAGCAGTAGAACTGGAAAGAAATGAAAATAGAAAGAGAAATGAAAGGAGAATACATATTGTTCTTCTTGACTGGATAGGAGACCCTGTTTGCAGAGCTTCTGCTGGACATTGCTGTGCCCATGTGGGACGCCTGCCCAAAAGCAGCATTTGCCTTGTGGTTTGATATTTGCAAAGACCAATACTTGAATGACTCATTGTGACTCTTCTGGGTCATTACGAATTTTTGGTCTGGATGAATTTTACTGCAAATTTACCTTTGTATATGCCACATCACTAAATTCAGTAGGACATCGGAGGACATGACTGATCTCCTCCAAACACAGCATCGCCTGAAACTGCAAGGATTGCTGCTTTGTTTATATCCTGTGTCTAAATATAACGTGTGTGTCTGGTGCAGTTTCTCTAATTTTGCTGGTGTGTGACTGACTTTCTTCAACTTGTTTTTTTTCTTGTGCTCTTTAAAGCATGGCTAATTAGAGGAGTTCAGACTCCCCCATGACATCATATTCTCCTGTAGAATGTGAAATTAGAGTAATTGTGGATTGTTTTAATAAGTGCTACGTTTGAGCTTTAAAAAGTCCTGCCATTAATTCTGGTATCAGCATGCATGATTCTGTGTCTTAGTTAAGACAGGTTAGAATTAGATTAATTAACTGCAAATAAACTGCATTGCTCAAAGCTCTATTTGTAAACCTTGCTTCCTAATCAGGATTTTTCTCCAAGCTTTATCTAGCATTTTAATGGTGCTGACTAACATTACTTTAATTAGCTGCCTCTGTAAAGTACCAGGCAAACCATCTGTGTGAATCCTTTTAATTAACTGAGTTGTTATTCTGGCATTCTTAGCATGTCAGTGGAAGCAACATACAACATACAGGGTAAAGATGCTACAGCATCAATCAAAAAGGAAGTATCTCTATTTCTGTGGTAGGCATTTATTGTCTAAGGGCTCAGACTTCTGCACAGAAGTTGAGATGCCATACTTGCACATTTACTTACAATTTTAGCACAATCAGGATAAGACCATCAGTCTGCAGTATGGATAACAGTGATTTATCACCAACATTACCATGAGGTCATGGCAGGGGGCCAAGATGTAGAACCCAAGCTTCACGTGACTTGATATGGATTTGAATTTGGTCAGGTTAGATAACAGGGGATAGATGATAGGTTGGACCTGATGATCTCTATGGTCTTTTCCAACCTTAGCAATTCTGTGATTCTGTGTGAATTTATCCTGTAAGTAACTTTAAAGGCTGAACCTGGCTGAAGAAATCTGTCAGATTTTACAAACGGACAACAGAATACAACTGTATAAAAATGGAGTAGCTTCAAAACAATTGTTTTTTAATTGCTTTGGAGACTACGGTGGCTATGCTTGAATCCTTAAATCCAAACATGGGATTCTGTCCGGCTTCTCTTGCCTACCTAGGCTAGTTTTCACTGATGTCCCATACAAGCAAGGTAAATTCTAACCTCAGTGAAGCCAATAGAAAGGTTTCCTTCAGGACTCAGCAAGGAACTTGCCTGAACACTGCTTTTTGAGCTTGAGATAGATGCTTGAACTATGAGGAACTGTTGATCTATACAAACAAGATTTGTATCAACTAAGATCTGTTGTATACCTTGATGTGAAAATTCACTATGAACTAGAAGTGCATGTATAGCTCATGCAGTCCATGAACTGTGGTTCATTTGACAGAGCATGTGAAGAAACAGTATGGCAAACAGTTTGCCATGAAGGAATGCAACCTTAGTGTGAACTGCAGCACCAAAGCTTTCCTGATAGTCTGACAAGTTTGATAAGCCACAGACATGTTATGGAAATTTTCTGGGTTAGTGAAATCTTGTCCAATCACAGTTTTTTTCATGGAAGCCTTTCTGGGTTCCTGATGGTCTGCCTATGGCTTGAGGTGTCCATGGGCCAAGACTTGAGGGCAATCATACTGTATACACAGACCAGGCCTTACTGGCTTCTGGAACGTTCTATTCTCCTCGGAGAAACATGCTGTGTCACATGGATCACACTCAGTTTTGGAAACACCAGTTTTTAGCTTTTTCTGCTTGCCAGAAAGGGCATCAGCTATATGCCACTAATCCCTTGAATAGCTTAGACCAATTCCATGGGCAGTTCCTGATGTATGAAACAGTTGTTACATCCATAAAATATTTATATGCAGAGAGTGACAGCAGTAACCAGCTATCATCAAACCAGCCTTTGGGGCTGACTTGGTTCAGGAAGGGCCCTAGGATCCAGGCAATCAATTAAGAGTTGAACTTAAATCTTTCTGGACAAAGACAAGAGGTACAGGTACAACTACTATTGAACAATTTGGACACTAACTAACAACCTGGTAAAACCACCTCAGAATCAGTACACTCATGGGACGATAATCAGTAAAGTATTTAATTAAAGATAATCATCACAGTATTTATGATGTGACCTCTGACCCAGAAAACAAGAAAATCAGTTGCTTTTGGATGGTCAATGAAACCAAACTTCATGGCTTTCTGAGTCACTGTGCTGCGTTTTACTGACCTGCAGACACTGACAGGTGGAACTGAGTGTACTCCTGAAATGGAAACTGCACAGGATAGACAAGGAAGGTGCAGGCAAAGCTCCTGCTACTGCACAACCCTCAGCAGGGTCTGCTGGGGCCCTGAACAGCACCTCCCAAAGGGTCTGTAGGGTTCTATGGCATCTTTATGAGGTACTTTCTCGTACAACATTCTGGTCATTTGTGTTAGTACTTAACACTCTCACCATTGCTAATTTTAGTATCAGAACATCTGGCAAAGAATATTTTTTAAAGTCCTACACACTCCTGGCTTGCTGACTTTAAAACTGTATTTAAACTGCAACATTTAGAGTCACCTAATGTCATGTACTGAAAAAGATAGGCTTTTAACATCCAGCAGAAAGGCTGGGCATTCAGCCTGGCTTGGGTTTTACAGTTTGTCTATTTTATTAACCACCCTTATAAAAACAATCAAGTGCTAAACAATATGAAATTAATCACAAAGTCTAATGCCTTAAGAAAGTTACCATACTGGGAACTGTTTTGCTGATAGTCTGGTTTCTTTTAAGCAGACAGATGATAGATTATGAATTTGAATCCAGAGAGGATTTTATGAAACATGTTTTCTGAATCAGCACACAGAGCATAAGCATGTACAGACCAAGAGACTGAGGACTGGTTTGGAACCCTGTTCACTAGACAAGCCATTGAATTCTGCTGTAACTCCAGGACAGCTGTTTGCACTGACATCTCTCCTGTACTTTCACTTGTATTCCCAGTGAGTTTTGCTACTTAATGAACACACTTGGGAGAGTCAGTTTAGTTGCATCAGGTACTTCAGAGCTCTCTAGGCTGTATCCAGGTGCAGGGAACTGTATTCAGACACCAGCTAACTGGTCATCTCACATGCTGCGTCTGTACAGATACCAGGTCACCTCAAGTTGTAAAAACATCACGTGAAGCCATATTATTTGCTTGAACATTTAAAATTGGCCTAAGAATTACAGGATACCTATTCAGAAGCCACACATAAAGAGCAACTATGAAGGTGAAAATAAAACACAGTTCTTGGAAATGTGCAGACCATGAGCATTCCTAATGCCAGGACATAACTAGAGTATGAAAGTACTTCTCCCTGTTTTGCTTATTGAAAATTTTATGAAACCTGAATCAGGCAACACAATGTACAACACAAGTGAGCAGTAGTCTGATGACCTGAAAAACTCTTTGCTTGGGAAGGAGTTGCACATACCCCTTGGTATCCTTGTTAGAATAGTTAATTCTCCTCCTTCATGGAGTCCAAGTCTTTTCCCTCCAAGCAAATAATTCTGTAGGGTAATGTACACCTAAATAAGTAGAAAGATATGGGGAGGATTCTTGCTTACTGAGTATTTTGGTGTTTTTCATGGCAATGCTAAAGGCCAGCACCAAAGGGCTTCACAGTCCACTGTCCTCCCTTCCAACCCAAACCATTCTATGATTCTATGAATTTACTTTTCTAGTTACTTTCAATTGCACTGCCAATTGGAACATTTTTGGATCCTCTGTCACCCTGATGTACAAAAGGAAAACAGAAATTGAGTAAATCTAATCACTGTAAAATTCACTCTATGAGGGGATCAGGGTTAAACTCCTTCTCCAGCTTTTAAAATTACGTATATATGACTCTTCCTGTTGCTGTAACAGCCACTTTCACAGCTAGATAAGCATGTAAAGATGTGAGCTGTCATAGAGCTGCTCTGATTAACAATAAGTGAACTAACTTTCTTTCAGCTAAGGAATCAGAACTCTGAAGAAGTGGTAATGAGTCCTTTGACCGCTCCTGCCTGTGTGATACATTCCAAGGGGTTTAGTCAAAGATCTTCCCAGTCTGGAGAAATCTAACTGCTAGTAACATTCCAAAAAAAAAGATAAAGAAGTCTGCATCCAGGCAGAAATCCTCTGTGTTAGGCTCTACCCTCTGCTACACGCAAGCTGAAGGAACATAATTATTTGTATATAAGAAACAGCTATTCAGTATGAGACGTACTTGGAATGGAGAAATAAATACGTGTTGATAATCTGATCCTTGCAAATTAAAAACAGAGCAGCCTAAGAGTTAAAGAGGTGAGGGAAGCATCCTGAAGAAAGAGATTATGCAGCTTGCTAGGAGAGTGACAGTCAGTGAGAATTTGATTATACGTAGTTATGTTGAATAAACCTGGAACAACTCTGTTGATTGAACTAACCTTGATGCTGTGTGTTCAAATCAAATGGTATTTTTAAAATATTCTTTAAAAAAAGTCCTCATGTTTATATGGAAAAAGAGATTGCATAAATTATACTCTTCTGTGTTTATGCAGTGCATTTCATGCAGAAACAGCAGTGCTTTATATAATGCAGAGCACTTGCCTATTTTCCTGCTATTGCAATGAAACTAAAGTACAGTAACAACAGTAGGTTTCCTTTGTACCCAGAGATCTAATTAATGCTGACCCATTTGTACCAGAAGGCCAGTGCAAAGAAACAAATAGCTGGGAATGTGAATTCCCTCACTCTGCTGCTGAGGCTCACTTCTCCAAAAAGGCCTCCAGTGCAGATGTTCTGTGATAATTTTCTGGCCTCCAGAGTACGACTGTGCTATGCTGGGGCTAATTGGTGAAAGGGGCCAAATGCAGAGGGGGTAAAGAAAAGAGACTAGACAGGGCATCTCTGCAAGGGACACTGTGGAGCACAAGTGTCATGGTGACCTGGGATAACACAAGCTGTTTATTCCAGAAATTTACCAATTTATTAAACTTTGCTCAGTATCTGTGAAGGCCTTTTCCTCAGAAAGGCAAGAAACCTGTCAGTACCATAAATTCAGATCTACATACTCCGGACCTGCTCCTACTGCAGCTTCTGGGCTGGATATCTAAACTGAGCCTGGAAAGCCATCAGCACCTGGGGGGACAAGGTGCTATTGCAAACTGGCTGTTCTCTCTACTTTTCTTTCCACTCTACACGACCATTGAATGATTTGGAACCTGGCCCAAACACCTACTCTGTGTGGTACAGCAAAAAGGCAGTTTCCCATTTCATCTCCTGTCTCATATTTCTACCATGTTCCTTAGTATTTCTAGAGAGGGAACTATATCACAGTCAGTAACTGCATATGTTTTCATAGAAAACTGAGTCCAAAAACTATCAAAGTTAATACATAGAAACCTGCTGATTGACTATAGTAGACAATGAATCAACTGACAGTCTGTCTGTATTTAGCATTTTCTCTCAGTCACCCATTGCAATCCAAATTATTATAAATCTGCGATTTAAAGAGCCATAGACGATGTGTGAAGGGTCCTTTAACAAACAACAAAAACAGTGCAATGATCTTGTTTTTAAAGCAGTGACTGAGGCTGACAATAAACGTGGATGGAAAAGCTGTGCACTATCCAAAAGGTGCAAACACAAGCTCTAAACAAAATCCATATGTGCCTCTTGGAGGTGCAGGTGTCAACTATATTAAGCTACAAAATGCTTTACATTAAAATAACTTCAAGGACCAGGTTAAGCTCTAAAAGCTCTGAGGTGATTCAGAGTTAATCACCACAGCTAATCTTTAATATGGTCAGATGGTAGAAAGTGTATGAAATTCATTGCTTGAAGGAACTGGTAGCACCTTATCTAGACACTACAAACTTTCATACAGAGTCAAGGCAAAGTCGTAGTTTCAGTTTAAACATTCAAAAGGCTGTTGGTTGTTTGTTACCTTTCTAGGGCTAAAGTCAAGTTCTTCACATTATTTTAATATATTTTCTGCAGCTTAATTTCCTGTGTTTTCTTTTATAGTGGCATAAAAAATTGCCCAGCAACTGTCTGAAGGACTCATAAAACACTTTCTAGGTTGCTCTACTTTAATTTCTCCTCTCAAGTTGAACTATTGTATGAATTTACCAATCACTGTCCCGCCAAGGGAACAAATGGAGTGAAGCTTTGGTGCATTTTGAATCGTCTCTGAAGCCTCTTTGAAAGTCTTGGAAGTTATCTTGGAAAAATTTGAGTAGCTTATCCTATCCTATCATGTCAGTCCAAAGAATGGATGTTCTGTCATCTGTGTGGGCAGATACATGTTCTTCCAGTGTATTTTGGATGCTGATGTACAGAAAAACTTTTGAACTTTTATGGTCAAAAAAGCAGAACGGAAACAAGTGATAACATCAATCTGGCTGTGATCATCTCATTATCAAATATTCTTTATGCAGCTAGTGACAAAGGCAAATCACAAACCAAACCAAATTATCTGAGCACAGATCAATAGAAAAAAGATATACATCTCCCTGGAATGCCTATATAATTTTATTTCTAAATCAAATTTACTTCCAAATAAATCATTTATTTGAACTATCTGAGAACTACCCATTGTTGGGACTCTTTCACTTGGTGATATAAGAAGGATAAGTGGTAGCAACAAGAACTGCATTAAGAATGGAAGAGTTATGCACAATATGACTTTCTCCATCCCCAAAATGTTTGTGAATGGAAGGGTAAGACTAGAACTGAGAGCCTGGGAGCTCTGGTGTGTGAGCTGGGTAGAACCCCAAGCCTCTTCATCAAATGGTTTATTTTGCAATGGAAAATCACTCCACTGGAGATTTCCAACTGCCAGGGATGGAATTTGCATTGTAATTCAGAGCAAGATGCATTGCATTACACACCTGCTCTGTGTTTACTTACACATACAATGTATATCAGGTCAGCAGGGCCTGTCCATGCTCTGCCAAACTACCAGTCTACCAGACACAGCCTCACTTATCTTTAGGTGATGTTTTCAGACCATTCTTGCAAGATACCTCATCTGGTCCATCTTTAGACCAGTTAAGTACATAAGGTACCACCTGGCATTTTGTTGTTATTTCAATATCTAAAGGACAACAAAAGTACATCAGAAAAATGGTTTGAATTTGATAAAGAAAAATCATAGTACCCAAGAAGCTTAACATTAAATGTGTTCCTAATAATGAACGTTCTTGGAAGCCAGTGTGTTTAGTCGGGGCAGCAGGCTTAAAAACCACTGGAGCCAGATGGACTGATTCATGCATCAGCCTGCAGCCTTATCTGCTGAGAAATCAAACCAGCAAGTGGAAAATGGAAAACCTTTCTAAATCATGCAATTGTGAATTTTTGCTTCTGATGTAAGCTTCTCTCATATTAGATTTACATATTCCAGAGTGTACTTAAAAATTTTAGAACTTTAACTAGACTCTAAATGCTTTGATTTGCAAGTATTGCATGTAGAAAGAATGCAATCTACAAGAAATGTTCCAGTTTTAAAGGCACTGTCCATAGTGGTGTCATAAGACGGCCACACCTAAATGCTTGGCAAACTTGTACATGAAGTTTACTTTCATGACAAGAGGCAGGAGGTTTGAAGTCCACTCTAGATCAAGAGCTGATCCAGATCTAAGAATGATGATGAATTCTCTCCCTGACTACAAATCATCTCTTCTCTGGTGATGCCTGGAGCATCCTGAGGTGGAATGAAGGAGTTCAAGCTCAGAAGCAGCATGTGATGTCCTTGTGGGTCTCGCTACCGTGTAAAAAGAGTCCCAATGAATGTGAACCTAGTATTTTTGGTTACATATGTGTGATTGTAAGAATACAATTCAGACAGTAAAATACTTTTCAGAGCTGCAAAAGGAAGGAATATCTAGGTCTACACAAGGTCTGGATTTTGCCAATATGTATTAGAAATAGGTTGAAAGAAAAATAAAAAGAAAAGAAAATTTAGCAGTGAATCTGTGGTAGAAGCTGGTAGGATCAAACCCCTGGTGAAAGTAGAAGATGCTTCATAATACATGTCTGACAACTACTTAAGATTCATGGTGTCTGGTGCCAGGGAGACAGGACACAAACACTGCCTCTCTTTGTATCAGCCAGTCCAGTGTCACTATGGATGCAGGAGACGTTAATTCCAGAGGGAGAGCAGTGCCAACTTTTTCTCAAAGGAATCCCTTCAACAGCTCCTCCACTTAGGTAGCTAAGAAGTTCAGTGTCCAATGAAAGTTGCTGCCTCCTGGCATTACCTCTGCTTCATTAAAGAAGGAGGCAGTTTTTTTGGCAGTTACACTCTACAAGGGCTGCAGAGAGGCAAGAGAAGGACCCCAGGTCACTCTGACTAGCACTGCTCATTTCTGTAATGCAGCTTGAGAAACGCAGGGGAACATACGTGACAGAGTATAACCAGCATTTATGAGTCTAATTCAAATGGATGGCTAATGGCCAGAGCTCTCACATGTTCCATTAGAAAATAACCAGGGAAACCAGGAAAGTGAATTTCCTGCATCTCATGGCATGCTACACAAAAGACATTGTATGCCAGACACACAGGAATGGAAAGCTGGCACAAGTTTTGCAAGAGTGCTGGAGATTCCTATTCAGATCAGGCATGAACATTATCACTGAAGATGGGGCACCAAATATGATGCATATAATCACTGCAGAACGCAGAATGCAAATAACTCCTGAAATCACAGGATATTCCTGGCTCTCTTTTGCCTAACACTGGAGCAGATCTATCTGAGTTACAGATTCATTTAGGGTAAAAATAGTGGGACTCTCACTTTTAATGAGGTGGTGCTCAGTTAACAATGTAATGGCCCATCGTATGTGGCCAACAGACTATAAATAGACTCTAGGAGCAGCTAAGAGAAGATAATGGATCACAATTAAAGAAAGGCTCATCCTGATAATTTTCTTTATTTATCAGTTTAAACATAGAATACAAAATTCCAGCTGAAGACTATCATTAGTAAGAAATTAATTTGATAAGATGGATTTGAGAGTGCAGGGGCCTTTACTCTTCCTTACTAGGTCATTGTAGGATGCTTTAAAATCTTGATAAGCACCATGACATTGACAACCTTATGAGCAGAAAAAAAGACAAATAGTTCACTACTGAAGAGCACTTAAAGCAAAAACACAGTCTAGAAGCATTTATCTTTCTATAGTAAATACTGTGCAGAGATACTAAAAAATTAAAAGAAAAAGCTCCTGATGCAAATTACATACTGAGTGGGACCTCTGTGATTTAACTTTAGCTGTCAAACAAGCAAGCATCTAGTATAATCTGTTTTCCTGTGCTCCCTCAATAATCAGCGGAGAACGACAGACATCTCCAGGGAAAGTCTTTTCATTCTGGGTAAAAGGATGAAACATCCTCTGGGGCAGCATGTTTTCAACAGCTATAAAGAGTATCTAGATGCTTCCCTTGCCAACTGAAGCTCAGATTACCTGGAAAAACAGGCCAGATTTTGGGCATACCAGTCCTTCTTTTGATCTGGAAACAGAAAAGGGGTTTGTGTTCCCAGCATCTTACCTTTTAACTAACAGTATTCATTGACCAAAGAAAGTATACTGACTAACAAACCTTCTTTCCTACTTATTAGACCATCATAGATAGAACTCTATCATCAACTAAATGCCAAAGTGTTGGATCTAAAGTTCAATGAATATCAAAGCCTAGGACTACATTCTTGAAATGCTTCTTCCTTGTCACTGATTAAAAAAGGATTCTAGATACCTAGATCAGGTGTTGAGACATATATCTGACAGAGACTGTATATAATTGTCAGGGAAGATGAATCCTACCCAAAACTGATGGATGGATTCCATTTATTATCCAGTAAGTGCAATGAACACACTCCCATCCCAGCTGAACAGCAACCTTCTTGTGCACTCACGTCCCCCTGCCATTGCCTGCTGCGTTCAGCTCACAGGTTTTGGACAGGGAACAGCTGTTTGCTCAGACAATGAAACTCTCTGGAGAAAGTCAAATAAAACCCCTTTCTATGATGCTGCATGAATACTCTTTTATAAGTGGAAATGTGGGGTGCCACTAAGACAGACATTTAGGGAAAAGCTCCAGTCAGATCTACCAGCCATTAGGCCATGTCGGGAATGCTGTAACAGCCTCGTGAAAGATCCTGCTTAGTCTCTTTCATACAGTGGCTCTTAATAATGAGCATATAATAAATGTACAGTCTGGAGGAATTTACTATACATATCCAATTGGATTTATATAGTCATAAACTTCTACAGCACTGCTTCTATGATTTACAACAGTCTCTACTAATTATAAAGCTATGCCTGGACTTGAGATGTAAAAGGCAAATGTTACCAGACTGGTTGTACAGTGATACTATACAAATGCACATTTGCCATAGCTATTGTGAATCCCTTGTTAACAGAGAAGCACTGCAAATAACCATGTATTTTAGCCTGCTCTTATGGAGAGCACTACAAGCAGAAACTTAGGAAGTTTGTGGGATGGTGTTCTATTGTGATGGAGTTCAGAGATAAGGAGTAGGAAGTGGACAGTCAAAGAAACTTCTGCTACCTTCTGCTTGGGTTGTAGGAGACTGGACTTGCTAGCTTACCTGATCCCTTCCCAAGTCTGTACTTCTGCTCTCCTAAAAAGAAACCACCACTGGAAATACTGTAACTTACATAGCACAAGTCTCCCATGACGTAAATGGATTCAGGAGGATGTTTAATTCGGAGAAGATTTCCGGAACAGATATTTAATTTTGCTGTTATTCAGCATATTCAATAACTATTTCAGCAAGGACTGTTAGTTTGTCATTAATAGGAATTACCTGGGCACCGTGGGCAGCACAGCTGTGGTACATGCACAGGAGAAGGACAGTGTAGACTTGGGCATCTTATTCTGCTGCACAGTACATTTCCATTCTGCAGGTGGAACATAATACATAACATTTTGATGAAACAAGATGTCTTACAAATTTCTGTGTTCTGTATTCTACATCCAGATATTTTTTTTAGAATGCCTTTTTACAACATTCTGGTTTCACTCACACCAGGGTAAGCGCAGACTACTTCCACTGGCTTTGAATTTATGCTGAAGGTTGGAAATCCATACAAACCCTAAATCAGAAGAAGCATCTAAAAAGGGATTGTAACAATCTCAGTTTTTCTTTTCCTTTAGAGCAGATTACACTTATGAATTGCATTTCCAAAACTAAGACACAGATAATTAATGGTAGGTCTCTGAGGCATCCCCTACTGAGGGTTAGTTCAAGACCACAAGAGACAATAGTGTCTGTAATTGTTCCTGAAAACTGTGTAGAGCCTTTTGTTTTCATTTTATGGGTTTCCCAGTAGACAAAAACACCAGTTGGTAAGTGGCCATTTTTCTAAGAAATATGAGTAAATCTTGGGAATACGATTCATTATTCATGTCATTAACATAATATTCTATTTGACCACATCTAAGTTTGACTTATAATTAAAACACAGGGAATTTTCATTCTCCAGTGTCTGTAACCAGAAAAGACTATCCATTTCAAATTCCCATTTCCCATCTATAATTCATCCTGCTAATTTAGCTCTGAGTTGCTCATGTTTATAGCAAGAATGATCTTTCAGCATGAACACTGACACTATGCTATGGCTCTAGCTCAGGTGGTGTCAGGACTAAATCCACTTCATTTTCATGTGTCTTGTGGAGCACTGAAATGTTTCAAGTGGAGCTATAGACTTCCTTAGACAGCAGATGTATAGGTCTCTCCAGTCAACTTTTTCAAAATAATTAATTGACTCCTAAATATCTGCAGACCACAGGCTGGAATCATACTGTTAGATCACTGCTAGCCACGAACTGCATTAGTGCATCTGCTTTGGAAAGAGACACTAAAATTGGTATCACCATCTGTTTCCAATCATACCTGAAATGAAATATACTGATTTTGTAGAGGAAGAGTAAATTTCAAGCTTCATGGGATAGGGACTGTCCCTGGCCCACACTGTTCCTTGCGCAGCAGACCCTCACCTGAGAGCCTGTAAAGCACTGCTGTGGAAGAAAGGCTGGCACTGCCTGCTGACCTGGCTTTGTGTTGCTGACTTGTCCTGTTCCATGACCTCACTCTCTTTTTCATTTTAAGTCCTGCAGAATCTCCTGAGGTGAATGTTTACTTTCTGTGCATGATCAGCTGTGAAAAAATTCTGCAGGCCAACTTTGCTGCTCCGTGCTGCCAGCAGGACTCCCTGTCTGCAGCAGAACAGAACTACTATTTTAACTGATCTTGTGCATAGTGAGACTGATCTTAAACTTAGGTTTACGGTGGTATTTGGGAGACCAAGCCCTGCTGACCAGAGCAGGACTCAGGTCTCAGTGAGCCCGGGCCAGCATTTCTGCATCAGGTACCAAAGAGCGTCAATGCATCTCTTCCTGAGCTGGGCTATCAGTGCTGAGTGTGCAGAGCAGTTGGTTTAGCTCCTGAAGTCTGCAGATCTGACTATGAACACAAGCAAAAAGTTGCTGTATTTTAGAGAGTAAAATAATGACCTGACAAATTGTGAGTGGTCAAATTTACTTGACAGTAACAGTTCACAGGCTCCACTGTGAATTGCAAGGAGAGAGGGAACAGGCTGAGAACACTGAATTATGTTTAGTTTTATTCTGGTTTAAGTCTGTACATTCTAACTCGTAAAAATACAATACTACATACACACAAAAACAGGAAGGCTTTTTTTTTTTTTAAATCTCAGGCTGAATAATTTGGCCTCTGTTTAGTTAGTTAATTTGTCTCACTTTTTTCTGAAACATCAGAAGTGTGTGTGCTGGGGGCATGGATGGACAGACTGTTGTCTAGAGACACAGCATGAATCAGAGATCTCTGTCTGTTGCCTGGCTGATATGACTTGTTTTATGCAGATATTATATAGATTATGAAGTTTGAGGCCAGTAAAGACATTTTAATCACACTGAGGATGAAGACCCCTGGGTATTTTTCTGCTTTTCTCTGCAGCATGAGGAAATCAGTTGCTGCTTCAGACTCTGTACATATCCTTTGCCTAACTGACAGGGTGGGTTATACTTAGGTCTCTCTTATCTGCTACCTGTGGCACACTTTTGTTTCATTTTTTATGCTGCAATATTTGGTTTATGGTCTGTGCTTGTGCTTTGTCATGGTATGTTTTCTAATGCCTTTATTTTGTTAAAATTATAAATTGTTAAGGATTTCCTGAAGGAATCAGGAGCTTTTACTGTAGGTCAGTGTTCTGAGGGCATGTTTTTGGTCAGGACAAAGCTCAAATGAGTGGCTGGATGCTGCAGTTGTTATTTGGAATCTTCCTTTCAGACAAGAGTCACATCCTCAAGATCCCCCGCTGCCGAAATAACCCCAGGTTACTTTTTGCACCCTCATGGTGCACCAAAGGTAAAACATAGCAAACAAGGGAGCAGAGTCCACTTCTGCCCTGCATGTACTGGGAACTACCATAAGGAGTTTCCATTTTTACTAAACTTTCTACCCTGAACTGTCTCTTTGTTTTCTGTGCAATAGTGTGAGGGAAAGAAACAAACCAGGATCGGTTTGTTGGAGCCTCACGGTGCGTGGGTGTGCGTGGGCTTGTCTGGGTCCCAGCAGTGCTGTTCCCTAGAGGAGCAGCCCATGTGCTTTCCCATCCCTCCAGACTGTCTAACATCTTCCTAAAAATCACTGAGCAGTGATTTGTATCCAGATCTCTAGGGTTTCCAGTTAATTTCATCCCCACCCAAGTCATATCCTTCCAGCAATTTAGTGAGCATTTTACTCCACAGAGACTCCGAGAGTTTTCAACTTTGCATGTACATCTGCAAAAGTTGAGTAGAAACTCCTTTTTACTCTAAACAAGCACTTTTCCTTTTCTTCCTACTGCATAGGTTTTTTTCTTACAGCTGCATTCTGCTGCACAGATCTGAGCTGCAGCCAAGCTCGTGGGACTACTGTTTGTGCATCTCTGCACTAAATTGTAGTAGCAGATTCCCTCTGAGCAAATGCTGCACAGGGGCCCAATATTTTACACTTGCAGGAAGGGAAAATAGCCAGGAATACTTTATTTTGCATTAAATAAAGCAGACAAAACTCAGCATCTGGAGTGTCTCATGTGTTAGTGATTAAGATCACTTATTGTTTATTTTAAAGTACTCCAAGGGACATATTCTGCTCTCATTTTCCTGCCTCTCTCCACCAGCTGTATGTGACATACTATGGGGATCTCTGACTGCTGTGTTTTTGCATCAGGCATCCACTAATGGGAGTCAAGAACCTGTCCTTTCACATTCTATCCAATTCTCTCTGCTCCCCGGACTATTTTCTCATGTTTCATCACCTTACTCTCCTTTCACTGACCCTTACTAACAGAGACATCCAAGCCTGTTCTTCAGCACTTTAAGGCAGCAGAAGCTTTGCCTGTGGAAATGCCTCTGAAGATGTTGGCCCTGTGTACAGATCAAAGCACCACCAAATCCGGGTTCAGCATAATCATCCGTGTTGATGGAACTGCAAGGATTATATTTAGGTAGTGGGGCCTGATCAAAATGTAATGCTCAGCATGGACAAAACTTCTGGCTAGTTAAGGAGCTGTTTTGTCTATGCCATGCAAGTACTGGCCTTCTCTGTTAGGTTCTTCCCCTTCGCTAGGATCACCTGCTTCTCTTTGCTGTAGCATGATCAGGATCCACCAGTGAAAACAGATCTGGGCTTTGTCAAATTGAAGCGACAACAAAAAGGATTCTAGTCAATGAAGCAAGTAGGAGGAGTTGTAAGATCAATAACTCAGCAGACCTACCTCTGAGCAGAGACAATTAACACAGTAAACGAGGCCATAGGGTTCTAGATAAGGATGCCATCTTTCTCCTACACGATACTTCTTATCTTGGAACACACAGTATGTATCTGAATCTGTAAAACATAAAGAATTGAAAGAGCTATGAATGAATGTTTCCATTCTGTTCATATGAAGTGTATTTAGGTGTGCAGAGTCTTCTGTAAACTGTATTTCCTTTTCCTAGAGAATCACACAATGGAAACGTTTTCTAACCTCCCAAACCAAAATAAATGGCCTTCCATCTCTCCAAAATTGCTACTCCTGAAACAGTTGGCTTTCTTATAGACAGGTTTATCCTTTCACATGCAAAAACACAGACTAATATCCTGTTTAGGTAAGAAAATTAAAGTGCCTCATCATTCAGACAGGCTTATAAAAAACAAAACCTTTTCAGGGCAAAATCAAAGGCATTGGCCCAACTCAGGAATATCCCAGGTTGTGCCACAGAGAGATCTTGAACAAGGGGCCTGCAAAGGGAAGATGAATGCACTGTGCTTACACTGCATGTTCAGTAACTCCAAATTTTAACAACCTACGAAAAGAAGTTGTCCTAGTATTTCAGAACAATTCGTGCTGATATTTTAAAAATAATTTATGCATCAGCTTTTGAAATATTTTAAGATCTTTTTGTTCATTAAGCACTTCTAATCTTGCAGGGGCAGTTTTGCAGACATTACTGTCCTGCAGACATCACTCTACCTGTCAGACATTACTGTCCAGTCTCTTCCTATGACATTATGGTTTCAGAGTGAAAACTCAAATCTCTTCAATAAAAGGGTGTTTCTCATGTGTTTCCATGTGAGAATGCTTTCCTGTCTTAAGGATATCCAAATTCAGTTTGTTTCATTACCCTCAGCATAGATGATACTTCAGGGTATCTAACAAGATACTTGTCTTCCACATGATAATCCAAGCAGGGGACATTCTTCACATGTCCAGGGCTAAGACGGTAGCAAGAGCTAGGGACTGTTAGCAGAAACTGTCACCTGCTTTCCCTTCACACAGAAGCATGACAAATGACACGCAGGATATGAAAAGGCAGACACCTGAAGTCGAATTTGGTAATTTCTCACACTGTGTTTTCTTTGAACCAGGATACCTTCACAGAGTTTTTCTGTGAGTGAGTTCAGAGGGGCCTTTCTGCAACTCATGCCTTTTTTTTTCTTTCCCCCCCCCATCTACTTCCTTGGAAGCAGAAGCTGCTGAGACTGAGGCTAAAAAATTTAATTAGTTCTCAAGGGCAAACAATGTCTTTTGCAAGAAAAAGGAAAACCTCAATGTGTGGAGGTGGGAAGAGTGTTCTAGAAAGCTAGTAACAAGAGCAGTCAGTAACTCCCAGACTTACTTGAGTAGCTATTCTTCCTTGCCATGATTTCTGAAATGGCTTAACATCTCCCATGGATGACAGGCTTTGTGGAAATACTCCCTTTGTTTTGTTTGTATTCTTTTCAATTCTTCTCATCAAGCTTTTGACAGTGCTTAGACTCTTAATTTTCTCAAAGGATGTACCTAATCCAGTTCATATGAGGTTGTTTTTACAACACAGCAGAACAGCCTTGGACGAGCTTTACACTAGCTGAAAACTTCAGCACAACAGTCTTACACATGGGACAGATTCCAGATAATCTGTCAGATGTTTACAGAGGTTACTGAAATGGAATTAAGCACACTCTTTACTCAGGATATTTGAAATAAAGCAGATTCTCCAGTTGATGTGTTATGTTCTTTATGATGCAGTGTAACCTGTACAGCTCTAGGAAAATGTGGGCCAAATGTGGGTGTGACCAGATTCTGCTAAATGCAGGATTAGAAGGAGGAAGAATGTTAGAAGGTTTAGGACATTGTTTTCTGAAAGACATCTGAAAATAGAAGGAAAATGTTCACTTTAGGTGAATGCAACAGCTTTGCTTGAAATCTACTTACGTTTTACTTGTTCTAGTTTACCTCCGTCTATGAAAAGGAGACAGAGCACGGCAAAAGAGATAAAATGAAAATCCTCCAATATCCACTTTTTTCTCATCTTTATCCACAAAAGGAAAAGGAAGACCCTCCAAGTAGAGAACGTTGAGCTGTTGTGAAGAGAACATTATATTAATTAAAATAAAATCTTTTAAGATACTTAGAGATTTCATCCAGCACACAGAAATCCTAAACTGCCAGAACAAAAAAATCTGCCTGTATCATAGATCTTCCTTTCATGGACACGGCTTTTCCTCAGATCATTTTAATTTTTTGAAAATTCTCATTCATGAAAGCTGAAAACTGGATATTACTTCTAAAAAACTCATTTTATTCCAAAACAAAAAAATCTGTAAAACAAGCCATCTAAATGCTTCAAAGTTCTCTTTCCCAAGAAGCTAGTTTGGGAGATGTTCTTGTAGAGTATCTCTTTGGCATGTATCTTAGGACATACAGGAGCCAGTTGTAACAAGTTTGCATCACCATAAAATGAAGTGGTGTCCCTGGAGTCCTGGCCCTGCTCAGGGTGAACCCCTGGCCACGCTGCAGTCACTGGGAGTTTTCCTCACCGCATCTAATAGGCTTCCACCACTATTCAACTCCCCGCTTCGCCCCTCTCCCAACCACTATTGTTCTGTGACTGTGTATAATTAATTTTTCTAGAGTTAACTCTTCCGTTGCCTTGATAGCTGAGAGTAGAATGGGGGAATGACATGTCGTCTTCACTCCTGCAGATCATTAATGTCAAACCCTGGCCTATGGAGCAAAGCTTAGTGTATTTTCCTCTGTGTGGTGCAGAGATGGTATTGTACTTGCTGCATGTGCCATTCTGTTTATCTCCTTCTGGTTTTTAAAAGGTGAATTATTTTTAAGAAAATAATTAATTAAAGTAGAATTTATTTGGTTGCGGTAGCCAACATAAGATTGTAAACTGAGATCTACATGCTTTGCTGTTTATCAGAATTCATTACAAAAGTGTTACCTTCCCAGAGTGCACTTGTCCATAATTTACAATGTTGGAAACACTGGGGGTTGATTTTAAGAGCCTTGATGGGGATTCACTGATAGTTTTACAAAAGTTTCAAAAAGCCCAAAAGCCTTGCTATTGGAAAATAAACAATGTGTTTTGTAAACTAATTTGACATCTTCAGATTTAATGTAAATAATTGAACTGTACACGAATATGTTTCAGCTCACAGATAAGGCAGAAATAATAATTTATGTACGTATAGTCAAAATTAAGTGGGGGCTAACTTCTAGAAACTAACTAAACAGTATGTTAACAAGCCCTTAAAATGAAAATGTTCCTATTATGAATGTTGAGAACTAGGATACTGTAACAAAGGGTGTCTGATCTGATTTTATCTGTGGTTTTATTGCCTGTGGTGTTCAGGGTTCTCTGTATTCCCAAACCACAGCCAAAACGGACATCTTCCTTAGGAAATCAAGCCTGTCCAATTACTGTGTCTCAGAAAACTCATTCACAATAATGCAAATTGCATCTGAAACTATAAAGAAAAGCACCAGTACTTTTTTTAAAGCACACTCCCTATGCAGTAACAAAGCATAACTTTCCATTTACTTTGGAAATTGAGAATAATATTTCAATTTCAGAAGAAAACTTTAAGTAATTTTTTCCTTTCAACATATTCAAATCACATAGGACATTTTGAAGCCAAACATCCTTTTAAAAACCTGTTTAAAATTAAAACCTCATAATTTAGCCCCAGGACATCATGCACGCATTGAGAACAACAGTAGCACATCATTTGGACTAGCAGAAATGTGAATGTTTAAAAGTTTTGGCCTTCTCGGGAGCTGCTTAAACAAACAATAATTACAAATGGCACACAATTATCCTTTGTGCAGCACTTTACCTGTTAGCTAGGTTGGTTAGCTGGAATAGAAAGGCTCAGAAATCCATCCGTTTTAAATGTCAGGTCTTCAAAAGGAAGAACATTTTAAAACTTGGACTGCTTACGCTCAGAAATGCTGCACGGTAATGTGAGATGGAGGAGTTAATAACAGAAAAGGGATGGAGACTTTTGATGTCTTTCTTAATTCTCTTTAATTTCTGTATTGTTGTTACTCCAAATATAAACACATACTTTTCACTATTAGCACACTCCCTTTATTTCCCCAAAGGGCGATGTCCTAAAAATATTCCTGGATTTAAATAATCCCAGTTAAGATTAACCTGTTAATTATTGGTGTGTTTTCTGCAGAGTAGAAACAATGAAAGTGAACCACTTCTTACATGAATTGCTTAGTGAAGTAAGGCGGATGGGGCTCTTTCTAACGCCTCGCCCTTCAAAGAGCCCGGTTTGGTAACTACAGGAGGCAGCGTCCGGCCTCGCCGCGTTTTACGATTAATGGAGAAAACCCAAAAACCAAAACAGGCAGCGCCGGGGTGGCTGGCGGAGGCTGCGGGGATAAGGCTCCTGCCCGACGGCCGCGCTCGCCCTCCATCCCCTTCAGAGGGGCACAGACCCTCTCCNTCAGGCCGGGACTGTCCTCCTGCCGCGGGCCCCGCCAGGTGCCGGCGGTGTCCCCGAGGAGCGAAACGGGCTGGACGGAAGGGAAAGCCCGGGGGGCATCGGATCCCCTCGCTGGGCTGCCTGTGCCGCGGCCCCGGGAGCAGCTCCGGCAGCGGGACCGCGCCTTCCCCGGGGAATCGTCTCGGACAGCAAAGCNCCCCCCGAGACTTTATCCCTGCGAGCCCCGGCGCGCCCGCCCGCTGCCGTCGGGGTGTCTGTAAGGGGTGTCTGTAAGGGGTGTTTGTAAGGGGGTGTCTGTAAGGGGGTGGCTGTAAGGGGGTGTCTGTAAGGGGTGTCTGTAAGGGGTGGCTGTAAGGGGTGTCTGTAAGGGGGTGTCTGTAA
>WEKX01004744.1:197900-236777 GCA_013390025.1 Pitta sordida
CCAGGCGGCTCCGCTGCTCACTCACGTTGCCATAATCTTCTCCTGCCGCTTTTAGGTCTCCTCTCCGCTTCTGTGGTGAGGGGGCAAGCAGGGGAAGACGGGGTCCTGTCGCCGCCAGCCCCTGACCCCCCGACTGGACGGGAGCGCAGAGGGAGGGATCCGCTACGCCCGAGCTGCGGGCCCGCTGCGGGGCGGGCGCTCGGGAAGGTCCCGGGCTGGGGCACNGGGACCGCGAAGCGGTGCCTTCAAAGGAGCTGTGGGCTGGGTGACACAGCTCCCTCGGCGGGAACAGTCCCACGGGTGGCTGTCCTGGGAGAGGACTTCACACCGACACTGCTCTTTAATGGCCTCGTCGCAGGCGGCGTGTCCTCCGGAGCAGACGGAGTTAGCATCCACTGGGATCTGCCAGACACTTCTGCGGATACCCTCTGCTCTGATTTATTGTGTTAGAAGGTTTCGAGGTCACATTGAGATTCTGGTGGAACTAAATTAAACCCATGACTCATTATATGCTTGGTCAAACATTCTTTTTCTGTCTTCTTGTAGCCCCTGTAACTAATAAGAAGAGATCAGTGAACTCTTGACAAATGATCTGAGAAAAAGGGTGAGGTATGAAAAGACATCATGTGGAGAAACAAATTACAACCTATTTCCCCTAGTTTGGGATCAGGGTGTTTGGGGAGCACTGCTGGGAGGTCATACACCTCTCAAGCTTGGTAGATATTTTCAGAAGGCTGAAAATTGAGCAGAAATTTCATTTCTTCTATTGTATCTTAGCTGGAGAAAATACTGAAGGTACAGTGCATGCAGAAACCTTATACTGCATAAGAATGGGATACATGACTTACTAAGGGTTTTGTAGTGTGACTCCGTGAGCAACCAGGGCTGTGTGTTAGTCATATGCAACTTTATAACTCTTCTTATTAAATAAGGAAAAGAGAGCTGGAGCTAAGTATTTTGAAAATGCTACCACTCTTTGCTTTGCTGTGCACAGGCAGTAATCCATGTTCTTAAGGGAAAATCACCGCCTAAAGTGCTCAGTCCTGAATATGATGACCACTGTTACAGGCTGATAACTTTGGAAGAGCCACGGGATGGGCAAACGGAGAAAGTAATCAGAAATATGTTTGTAACTTGCACATGAAAGCAGAGAACCTGTGCTGTGCAAGCTCTGGTCCTGCAGAGGTATATCCGTGCTAATGGAGGGAATGTATACGCATGTGCCTGTATGCTTCTCAATTGTGGGGCTGTAGTTATGTTGCTCCTTTAGGTGTTGTGCTGGGTTAGACTGTGCAGGCTCAGCCTGTGAGAGAAATTGCACACGAATAACATAGACATCCAGATGTATGACTGAACTGACCCTGTTGCAAATCTTTGTAAGTAGGAATCCACAGGTCTTTGTAGACAGCAATAATAGTCCGGGTTTATAGCATCGACATAACTTGGGCCTGGGCAGAGCTCAGGTTTACTGTGTAGACATCCTCCAGAACGACTCAGCCAACACATCTACCCACCTCTGTCAAGCTTTCTCTAGACAGCGTTTATCCCATGTATTTCCTTCTCTATGCTGAGACAATATCCAGTGTAAAGACAACAGTAATTGTTACTGTACTGTTTATGTATAGTCAGTGTAGTAGTAATGAGAAATTAAATATTTTCTATAGACTGTGTGACCTGAATTCTTTTGCAAAGACATTATTTGAAAATAAATTCCTTATTTGGCCTGAAGAGAGCTTTGGAAAAATTGCTATAGATGCCAGCACTTTCCATTGCATTCCGTAACACTGTTTCAGAGGACGAGGGTGTCTGACAGTCTCTGGAGATACTAATTCAGGTGTAAGACCTTTGTTGAACATAGATATGCATAAAACAGAGTCCTTTTCCTACTCTTTGGCAGATTTAGGCTGTAGAGAATGATCTAAAAGAGCATTTCTCTCTAGTAAGGGCTTGGGACTCAATGAATGAGCAACTTGGTGGAAACCCAGACTTCCAAGGTCAGACTGCCCTAGTCTGACTCCTAGTCCTGATCCCGCTGCCAAGCTGTGCTGTTCATCAGTTGCTGGGATGTCCCTGAAGGATTTTGGGTGATCACAGAATCACAGAATACTACGAGTTGGAAGGGACCCACAAGGATCATCTAGTCCAACTCCCCAGCTAACACCCATACAAAGACCAAACCCACACCCCAGGGCTGTGAACATAAACCTAGTTCCCTCACAGGCTCACAGGCTGATGCAGTTAACACTGTCAGAACCTGCCTCTTTCTTGGACACGTGTGAAGGCTGCCTCTGTTTCTTGTCATTCATTTTCCCCTGGCACAGTGTCACAGTGAGTGTTACGCCTGTTAGGCCAAAGCATAAAGTGGCACGTGCTGGATATTGTGCTTGAATGGAATGTTGACAGGTGACCTCTTGGTGAGTGACCTTTCCTGAGCTGGCAGGGTTTGCCAGGGCCTATGGATCCTGGTAGTGCTGCATCCATGCCCGAGCTGTTCCTCTGTGCCCAGGTCTGCCCAGGCCTCACTGAGGTGTAAGTACAAGTACAAGCAGGCACTCTTTGTGTCTCACCACAGCCCATTATGCCTCGCCTTGTCTCACAGCTAATACAGCCCCATGTTAGACCACAGCATTGATAGGACTTATAAACACCTTGCTCCATGCTCTTGCTCAGCAGTGGGCTGTTACTGCAGCTTGTGAAGGTCAGGGCTGCTGCACATGTGACACAGAGAGCTCTGGAAGGCATCTGATATGTAGTTTTCACTCTTTTTTCTGCCAAGCAGAACTCACTGCTTGAATATGCTCTGCATCCTGGTGTCGAGACAGGAAAGAATTGCTCCTGACAGTAAGCATCAGAGATTCAAGGATGACCCAAATATTTAAAAGCATAGATATTTAGCCATGTAATTATCATTAAAGATAATAGGCAGCTAATAAAGTGACTGACAGTAGAAGTCCATCTCCCTGTGCTGTGCCTCACAACAATTGAGCAGAATGTATCCTGTTATTGGTATGGTATCCTGCTATTATTTCTCAGTTCTTGGGAAGGGAAAACAAGCCAGGATAAAACATTCATGCCAATGCTAACATGTTTACACACCATTTGGAGTTTTCTTAATTGGAACAGACATTGAGCTCTGAGAGATGTTAGACACACGACACAACTTCCATTTGCCTTCCTGTCTTCTCCCCCCACCCCATTTTCTCTTTATCTATGGTCAAATTTTCACTTTGTAAAGTATGAAAGGAAGTTCTTAATGTAATGAATTCCTTTGGGTTTTGCAGTCCTTTAAATTCAGTGAAGCCCTTTGGAAAATGTATCTTAAGATGCTAAAAATTATCCCAGGATTTTATAAAAATCTCTAAATTAGTTTTTGTGGTTTGGATCAGTCCCCCCAGCTATCATACTGGGAATACAATCTGGATGTTCACCAAGCAGTCTTCACATATACTGCTCAACAAAGAGGGCTTCAGATGTGCATAATTTTGTGATTATGGCATAGGATGGCCATGAGCATTCTCCACCCTCCTGTTCATTCTGTAGCACTGACTTCATCTGTGGCGAGCTGTCAATCCTTTAGCACTAGAAATTAATTTTTTTTACTTACAAGTGAGATGGACAGATGGATGCAGTGAACCTGAGATTTCAGTTCAGTTTGCTGCAGCATTATATAAAATGTCAAACTGCAGTGCAATTCCTCATTAATTTGATGTGGATAAATTCAGCTGGGAGAGAACAGTAGCTGAAAATCCTTCATTGTTCCATGAAAAAATGCAAATAAAAGATATGTCTCTACATTTCATTTCCAAATACACTGGTGAGAAGAGAGTTACAAGAGTTGCCAGCAGCAAACATGAAAATGCAGGAAAAGGGATTTTTCCCACAATTTTCCATTCCGTCATAGAGTAAATGATGCTTTGCTAGGTGGGCTGTTGAGAATCCCAAAGTGTGGGTATAGAATAGACACAGGCACTCAGAGGTAAGGTCCTCCTGAATTTTGCATTGATTTCAAAGAGCTCATCTGCAGCTCTTTCTAATTTCATCTAATCTAATCTATTCCAGATATTTATAAGATACCTATTACCACATCAGTGTGTGTAATTATGATCCTATGATTCTCTTTCATATCTGTAATGTCAAAGACTGCAAGACCATTTGTAGGAATACAGATTTTTTTTGTATATTAATGAGCTGGATGAGCTTCCCCATGGTGTATCAAAACAGTAGTACTCAGTGCTTTACTGAGAGTGAAATAGTAGTGAAGTGCCATGACAAAGATATGTAGGCACAACTGTAACTTAAACTTCCAAATGAGCTCATGGAGTCTACAGAAATTACAATGAAATTGTGAAATTTTTTTTTCACCACCAACAGAAGATGGTATAATCCACATAAAAATACAGACATTCTTTCTGGCCATTGCACTTGTTGACCAGAATCATGCTTGGTAGATGTTTGCAGGAATTTTCAGGAATTTTGCACTTACTGAGGATATAACTATGCATGAGAAAAGCAGGAACAAATCTTTCAGATACCATGATAAAGATCCACTTGCTGAGGCATTTCTTTACAGCTGAGATCCACCAGATAAACCCAGTTAGTCCTGTCTCCCAAGGCATGACAGAAGGAGTCAGGGCAGGCTGAATGAGGCTCCAATTGCAATTCAAATACACTTTTATGAACCGTGATTAGAGCTGGTAATCTCGCCGTGGTAAGCCAAAGACAATAACAACGAGGTTACCGAACACCTCAGGTATTATGTAATTCTCCTGCTTAGAAACTTGCTGGTGTGAGAGTGCTTTTGAAACCCATTAGTAAAACTGAAGTTGCCAAATGAGCCTTCTCTAGGGAGAACAAAGTCAAATATGTGCCAGCATGGAGCCAGAGGCTGCCAGGGGCTGAGCACTCACAAATCCCATTGCTACCAGTGAGAGCTGAGGACACAAAGTCCTTCGTGTAACTGAGCTCAGTTGTAAAATGAACTAATAGCTGTGGAGCTGTCTTTGCTGTTGGTAACAATATTGTGTACTTAATCATAACAGAAACAAATGTGTTGACTTGCACTAAACTGGGTTGCCAGCCCACTTGATTCTGACTGCAGACTGTCCTCTGCCTCATATCTCTGACCGTGAGGGCACTTACCAGCACTGAGTTAAGCCAGACTGGGGGACCACTCATCTCTCTTGTCTGGTTCATAAAGCCAGTCTTGAACTTTTCTTCACCAGAAGATGGTGATCCTTTCACATGTACAAAACTGTTGAGAGAGGGGGAAAAAATAGACGAGTTGTGTCAAAAAGTCACAATGAATTTTCAACAGAGGATGGGAACAGTGAACACTGGTGAAATCAGAAATGGCTCTTTGAGAAAAATTACAGAAAAAAGTTTAAAATGAGGAAAAGGGGGATTTAATTTCATCATTAAAAGCATCAGGATAAAACATATGGAGAAAAACAAACAGTGAAGACACTGTTGCTTGTGGGCTGGCTTTTTAAGTGTTAATGGAACGTCACAGAACAAGAGTTTCTTTTATTCTTTTTTATCCCAGCTCCCTGCTTTCAAGGTTCTTGTGTGAACATGCAGCAGTTTGCAAGGCTGTGAAATTATCAGACCTGGACCAATGCCAGTACAAACCAATTTATTGGGGTCCAGCAATTAACTAAAACCTAGAAAGCTTGATTAATTGTGGCACTGCTCAGCAGGGAACACTGAGGAAAAAAAATCAGACTTAACTCCATGCAGTGTTCCATATACCAATTTACACTATATGCAAAGAGAAGTTTCTTCTCTGTAAATACCCTTAGTATACTCTTTTGCACTCTGTAAAAAGAATAATTACAATGCCATGTGATAAAATGCTAGTTGGTGGTTCTCTGGATAATCATTTCATAATAGCTCTTATCCTGTTACAGTTTTGGGGTTTTTTTTCCTGCTGAATTAATATTTCATTGTAGCCTCAACAATGGGATATATTATTTTAAAGCATTGTTTCATTAAGCTTCTCTCTGGAGGGACGCATTGAGAATCCAGCACCACTTTGCTTCTTTATATTTCCTTGGACATTGATATCTGCGAGAAAGATGAGGATTTGGTAGCTGTTCAGAAATATTTAGGCTAGAAAAGCAGTAAACAAAAAAGTTGAGCTGAGAACCAATTTACCAGGGCAGAGTATGTCGACTGAAATTAAATACAGCAGTCTAAGGAGAGAAACATTATCAGAAGCAATTTCAAAGTGTAATTTAGGTGTTAGCTGACTTTATTATGATAGTGTTAACAAATAGTGTCCACATTGGTTGTTTTATTGTAGGGCTTATCATAAAACTCTATGCATAAGCCAGAATTTGAAAATCTCATTCCTAGATGCCTTAGTAATACATGAATCATCTTTAGTATAGATATCTGAGAAGAAAGTAAATATTCCAGCCGCAATGTATTGTAATGGGTAGTACAAAACATTGGATCTAGTTATTCATCTCAGTTCCTCTGGCATCAAAAGAATTCAATGGTTAGTAATGGAAAAAAAGATGTCTGAAGAGAAAAAAGCAGTGGTAGAAGAATTGTCACCCCTGCCCAGTGACAAGGAAAAGAAAGATACATGCAAATGTTTTTACCTTTTCAACATCATTTTGTATCCTAATCTGCATCCAACCGCGACACTGTCACATTCTCAGATTTAAAGAGTGCAATCTGCAGACAGGGCTAAATCACATTAGGCAGCGGTGATAATAGAGCCCGGGCATGCAGAACATCCAGGCAGACATCTACCGGGTCTGTGGGGTGATTTGGGACATTCAATGAGGTAGGAAGGGCTGTCTCCTCCAATTTCACTGTATTTATTGGGGATTTAATGTATTTTTTTTTAAGATATTTGCAGTGGAAATCAGTTTGTCGGAGGTCATCTAATTGAATCTACAGCCCTGGCAACCCTTTACAAAGGCTGCCAGGAATGACCGAGTTGCTAATGTTTAACTGTGAATACCCGGCAGGGGTCCTCCACAGGCCTGAATACAGTCAATTATGTTATTTTTCTAAATATTAGTGACTCAGCTGTCTCTCCTTGTGAAGAGTTGCCAGGGTCACAGATACAATCAGACAGATCCTCCCCCTGCTTCACTCCTAAGAGATCAGGAGAATCTTTTTAAATATCGCCCTGAATAATCCTAAAGAAAAGGGGCTCTCCCAGGCTGTGCTGCCTTTCCAAAGTGGTTGCATTTGGTCTCGTTGCTTTGTGGGGTTCCAGAGGGCCACGTTCCAGTGCGTAAGTGCTCTGGGGGAGCACTGCCAGGCGTAAGCAGCCTCACAGGTCTGTGAAATAAATGCAGATTTCAGAGTTTAGCTCTGTTTAGGACTGATATGTGACAAAACACAGAGGTGCCAAACACTTGTCTCACTCCTTTAAAACTTTCTTGTTCTTTCTGTCTTCTACACTCCCCCCACCTCTCATCATGCTACAAATATCTCTCTGGAAGGAATGTTTCTATGTACCATAACAATCCAGTTTTCTGTTTTCCCTTTTCCTCATCACTGACAAATGCAGAGTAGTGGCTAAGGAGAGTATCCATGGTCCTGAGTGCTCTTCAAGGGGATTACAGATGATGCAGCAGTCCCACTCCTTTGCCCTCTACACATAGCTCTGCAAGAATGTTGGGGTTTTGTTTGCAACTTCCTTAGTTTTTGCCAAAAAGGCTCTTTTCCAAAGCTCAGACTTCTCCAGCAACAGCATCCCTATCCCCATTCTCTATAGCCCAGCTTCTTCTTATCTGATCAACAGTTTTTGGCAGAAAGGAAAAATCCTTCTAGAGCATTTGAGTGCCAGTGCATTGGTTTGGCTCAAGTCTGAGGTAGTGCTTTGGGGCTGGCAAAGTTTCCTAATTTACTGCTGTTAAATTTTATCCAACTTTAGGAATATTATGTGGATGTGGCCAATCTCCAGCTATTCTGAATCCATTGCAAATACTTTGCCAGCATGTGTCCAAGTATAATCCAATTTTGATGTTTTTAATGCTGATACAATTTCCCTATAAGTACCTTCATGCATGGCATCTGAACTGCACTGAGCAGGAGTTCAGCTGTTTGCAGCCCAAGTCCCAGGAGATGAGACCTTTATTCTCTTGGGTCCCTGTCTGTCCTAGAGGTGGAAATCCCACACTGGGTCTCTAGTCCACGGTGATGTTGCATCTCTGACTTGTTGAACATATACAGTATTTCATGTGTGAGTGAGGATCTAGACATTTAATTGGAATGAGTAGAAAATCCCCAGTCATGGGGTATCTTTTCCTATTTGACACCAGGACACCTCAGATCAGGGTACCTGTGTTTTCAGCTGTGTTAGAAATGCAGTAGCTGGATAAAGCTGCAGTGAAAGCAGAGCTGAAGTTTCAAATGCTTCAGCACTGCAGAGAACTTGACTTTGAAGGCAAGATAGCCAGACATGATCGAAAGGGTACCTTTGTAGCTTGTTCTTGCTATAAAAACAGGGAGGAAACCAAGCCACCTTCTGTTAAAGCTGGAGTTTCCCCTGGCCGGAGCTCCCCTACAGAGAAAAAAAATAACCCAGCGAGGAAGAGCAGGCTCGCTGTGTTTAGACAGCCTGTCCTGATCTGCATGTGCCTCTCAGGAGGAGGACTTCCCTAGGAAGGTTTTGATGTCTGGCTAATTATCAAGGCCAATGTCTCCCTCCCTTAGGAGGGTATGGTTTGGGGCAGTAGCTGTGGCACTAACCAAAGAGGAGCTGGTTTCCTCAATCTTTTCCTCAAAATTTGTCACCTTCGCCCCAGAACGTCATGGTACACACATAGTGTTAAACACTCTCCTCAGGCAGTAATAAAGAAATTGTGGAAAATGAGAATCTGGATGTTACTAATGTTCCAAAGTTATGTGGGACCTATTTTGATTGCACAAACAATCAGGCCAGCAGCATCCTATCTTGCACTCCAGCTCATCCAAGTATTCATCAGTGATATAAATGGTGATGTTCATTGCTATAAGCAGCTGACAAAACAAAATGGAGGTATTTCTAATTTCTGTTTCATCAAATACACTTTTTTCCCTATTGACACTGGCACCTCCAACTGTTATGAAGACTTCCTGGTTTTCTGTTCATTATTCTTCTTCTACCATGACCTTTTAAAAGAGAAAGGAGGAAAAACTGATACTGAAAAAAACCAAACACCCCCACAAAACTCCCAAAACTGAGCAAAAGTTTTTTAAAAAGCCAATCCTGTGCTTCCTATTCCTTTTACAGGCCACCTTCCAAACTTACACAAGGCTAACTTGTATTACAAGGCATGGATTAACAGAGAAAGGTGCTCTAAAGGAGATCAATTGGAGCTATCTTTATATTAAAAGCAGAGTGTTTGTTTTCTTTAATATAGAGGGGAGCACCAATAAAAACACCAGTGAAAGAGGCCAGTATTACTAGATCACATGTCTGCTTTTATCTCACAGCAGAGTTATAGTAGAACAATTTTTCCTTGGAAACTTGAAAGCTGGACTGCATCCTTTCATGCTGAAATCATATCTCCTGCAAGGATTATTGGAGGATATAATGTTTCCTTCAGCTTCTTATTTTCTCCACTTCTGAACTTGGAATCCTGACCTCAACTTCTCTCTGGTTATGACCAAGTACTGGCCTTCAATTGAATAGCTGAGCTTTTTACAATCAGATCAGCTCCTACTCTTGTAATTTCAGACTCATTTTGTGACATTGATATTGTAGATCTTAATTAAAAGCCAAACATTTTATATCTTGGGTAATGACCATACAGGAACTGCCAGGTTTTTCTCCCACGTGCGTAACCATCCAAAGCATTCAATATGTGTGACTGGAGTCGGAGGACTTGTGCACAGTTTGCATTGGGGCCCCCTTTTCCTCTTTGTGTCCCTTCTGCAGCACAGCTCTGCACCTGTGCTTTGCTCTGGGCACTCACAAAGACTGGTCCATGAATGGCAGGTAATTCAGGGTTCATGGTAGCTGAGTCTGGAGCCTCTCATTAGCTGAACAACTAATCAGGCAGAAATCTGTGGGGCTCTGCAGTTAATTACAGGGCAAGGTTAGATGGTGGGTACTAAAAATATCTGTTTCTTGGATATGTCACTGTCCCCTGCTAGCACCAGTGGGGGCTAATTGCACTGGATTATCTGCACAGATAAGGTGAGATGTACTACTCAGCAGAGTACAGAATCTGGGAAGCCTTCTGTTCATGGGATTCATTATTTTTTTTTTAATTGTTCTTTATTAATTTGATATGATGTGCCTTGTGCTTTCACTGAAGAGAACACAGTGAGATTGGAAGTCAGTTGTGCAGCTACACTATCAGCTGGAGTGTACAGCTATTGATCTAGCAGCCAACAAATCTGAACGGTTTTGAATGTTTGAGACAAAAAAAATGTTGGAATATGCTCTTGAAGTCAGACAGCACTGGACTTGATACAGTCATTTAATGTAATAACTACTTCATGAACATTTCTTAGTTGTGTGAGTGTGAAAATAAGGATAACCAGGTACCTCTGCTATATCATCCTGTAAAAACTTGGCCTTCCATACATTAGCCACAGCCTTGCCATACCTGAGTTACTTTCTGGTGAGAATGGGACTTTCACAGTATTTTTCAGAAACACACATTAAGAGAATGTTATTTAGCGGAGTCTTTCAAGTTGGTTGAACTATTTTCCAGAACACAAAATATACCTGAAAAAATGGGAGTGCTAGTGAAGTTTTGCCTCTGAATGTAGCAGACACTCTGAATAAAGTCAATGGCAGAAGTGTCTCTGGTGTAAATGGAAAAGGAATCAGTAGCTATTGAAGAGCATCAGGTTGCAGATTTACCAATACCTATTTGAATTGCCAAAACAGATGAGGACAGTTTAGGAGGTTTTCACAGCCACAAATTATGCATGTATTTGGAAAAAAATTAGCATGCAAAAAGGGATGTGTTTTGCAAAGCTCTTTATGCCTTTTGATTGACAACTGGCTGTAAACCAGTTACTTCAGACTAGCCATCCTCTTAGGCTAAGAAGTTCATAGGAGGAATTACCTTCACTAGTACACTTGTTTTATTTGTTGGTGTAACCTTCTAGTGGTAGTGAAAGTACGATAAATGGGCCTGTAATTCACTGTGTCATGAACAACTAACTCATTAAACAAACTTAACAGAGAATGTAAACCACTTCAAGCACTAAAAGGAAGCATTAACCATTGCTAATTAAAATTGAACTTGCAGATACGGCATTCCTTTTTAGTAGAAATGTAGGAAACACTGTCCCTTAGTGGTGGTGGGGAAGTACTGCTTAGGAAGTAGCTGTGCAATTGTTCATCTCACTGTGTGAATTGTGGTGAGTGTCTTTGTTGCTGGCAATTAATAGCAGCACAGAGCGTACAAAGCTTTGAGTTATGTCCTGACATTTAACACAAACCAATGGAGTCAGGAAAAAGAAGGCCAGCAGTACTCAAAGGTTGTTTATTTTCAGAACAGGCTGAAAAGTACAGAATTTGATCCCGACATAGTTTGTACCCTAGTGAGTGCCTCACTTTTACACCAGTGCTGCTGAACTCACCATGTGGCATCTTCATACTGTAAGAAAATAACACCTTCAGTTTCTATTGCAGCTGAAGAAAAGCTGCAGTGCATTTGGGCAGGTGTGTCACAGGCACATAAAACCATACAATTCTTCCTCTTGGCATCCCAGCTTTCTCACTGCTGTTGGGAGAAGGCATTCCTGGGCTTCAGAGAAACTGAAGTTTCTCTGCTCTGGAGAAACTTGCTTCTTTTTCTCTGTGCTTCCGTGGTCTATGGATAGTCTGTTGATTCAGTCTCCAGGCCTGCAAGAAACTCATTATCACTTGAAAATGAGGAATTGTCATTTTCTACATTTATCTATTCAGCCTGACAGATAAAATTGCCTTGTGAGGACAGTAAGACTATTTACCCAGGTATTTGTCCAACTTCTTTTAGATATTTTAAAAATCATTCTGTGAATACACTATTTTTACCAGTAGCATTTTCTTTGTTGCAACCCTGGTATGTGATAGCTGATTGTTAACAATATGAATGAAAGGGCATTTGATGGAAATGCTGCTGGAGTCTGGGGATATAATGTGCTTTTTTTGTACCTACTCCATAAAAGTCCAAAGGTCTTACACTTCTCCATTACCCTGGCACAGCATGTAGAGACAGTGTAAGCCAAGGCCCTGGGAGGCTTGATGATGATTGTCTGGGTTGTATCTGCTTAGACAGTAGGCTTTTGGGGGATTTGTCTCTTAAATCCTGGATATACAGGATTCCGTCTGTTGGGATATATTTGGTGAAGCTGAGCTGCCTCCTAAGAATTTTTCCAATATAGAGATAGGTCAACATGTTAGCAGGAACAGGCTCAGAATGTGTAACTATAATAATCATGATTAATTTTCCTCTGCTGCTCTCTAAAGACAGAAGGGAAAGAAATGAATCCTTTGAGCAGTGAACTATCTGCTACCTCACCATTGCTTTCAGCCTCATTTCCTGCACTCACAGCTTTCTTCAGTCACAGTGGCATGTTCAGTGTGAAGCTTGCACTCTGAGCTTTGGAATGCCTTCAGCTGAAAACTTGTCCCAAAACCTCCACTGAGACTTTTTAGAAGAAGAGCCCAACTTGTCCAAACATTCACATGGATGCTTTGTCTGGACCTTTCTGTTTCTTCAGTCTTCTCCCTTGCTAAGTGCATCCTTACAAAGCTTTAGAGAGGATTTTCCCTAGGAAATGTCTGTGGGGATCTTCTTTGGAAAGTCCTGAGTTACTAACCATCAATTTACTCTGCTAAATTAATCAGCAGATGTTTGGCTACAGCACTGGCCAAAGTAAAAGAAAGGGTAGTGAATAAAAGCACCATTTTTCAATAAGAATATCAGTAGCATGACAGAAAAATTGCCAAGTTTTGAGAAGAAACAGTCTTTGTCATTTTTCTCTTGTAATTACTTCAAATGCAGGAGAGTGGGTTTTTTTACCTCAAGTTCGTGAGTTTTAAGACCATTCATTTCCTTTGGGAATTTATCTGTGTTTCATTAACAGCAGATTGTTTTTTCATATTGTAGCATTCATCAGTTGAAATACCTACTTTTTATAGACAGTGATAGTATGTTATTAATAAAATAGTGATAATAACAGTGAGACATCAGTTGCCAAGTTCTAGAAGAAAAACTCAGGAAAATAGAAGAGGATGTTGGAAAGGTAACCCAGACATGACCTCCAGGAGTGACCAGCTGGTCAGATAGTAGCTGATACATTGTGTGTTTATGTCCTTCTCCTCTATGTTTTGTAGGATTCCCTGACGTATGGAAACCTTTGTCTGTTTCCCATACATGACACCTGGATGTACCAAAAGGTGAGCATTTGAAACCAACAAAAGCCGGTGTGAATTCACAGTATATTAATGAGTTCTGCTCCGTAGCTGGTACGTACTCTTCAGACATAGAGCTGAGAAAACGCCCCACCCATTGGGAGGAAGCAAAGCACAGCTTCTTGCCCTGCTCTGCCTGTAAAGCTCTCAGTGGGTGGCTCAGGGCAGTCTTTAAGAGAACAACTTTTTCTAATTATAAGCAGATGAGCACTGGAAGTGCTATGTAGTAGTAAGAGCAAGGGTTATGTGCAGATAGGACACCTACATCTTTCCAGTCATTTTAATACTTCCCTTTAGACAGTAAGCACATCTCCGTGCCTCTCGCTGTTCCCTGTAGAGAAAGAATGGAGGAGGGCTTCGTTTAAGCACCATCTGTGGGATGCTTTGAGATCCCTGGGATGGAAGAAGAGTAGTTATGGATGTGTGTGCTGACATACCATGGAACTCCGAAATGTATTTTGGAATGTGAAGAGCAATTTGTAATAGTCTGTGTTAGTTAATTGCAACTTGCTTTAATTTACATCATGTTTGTATCAGCTTTACAAGTTTGCATCAGCTTCATGCACAGCCTTGTTCCTTTTCTTTGCAGTTCAGGAATCTGACAGGAGATGGTTGATTTCCTTCATTCACACACATTGCAGAAGAATTTTAAAAACTTGAAAGTATTGATAGTGATTTAGTGGATTTGTAAAACTCTCAATTTTTTCATTGGTTTTATGAAACTGCTAGATAACAACAGATGGATTCATTTATTGCACTGTGTCTTTACATATATTTAGATGGTTCCCATCTCTGTGGGACTTATGTGCCTCCCAAGTATTTTAAAACAGACAAATGCTTTTTCCTTCTCCGCCTTTCCTTCTCTCTAGCCACTAAGAAGAATTGCTTGATTAGTTTATAGGGCTTGGATTTGTTGGGCTGGGCACCAGTGTTCTCTGCATGTTTGTGTGAGAAAATGAAGCTGAGAAGGTTTGCATTTTCTTCTGACTGCATTGAGATCTAGATTATTTGTATCTCCATGAGGCAAAGTAAGTTCCATAGTATGAAAATACTGCTTGGGACAGATGAAACTCCCACCCCTTGGTCAATGCTTGCAATGCTCCAGCAGGAGCTGGCTATGGACAATTTGAAGGGCTTTGTGTATCACAAAAGACAACCAAAGTCTGTACTTAGTAAGAAACTAGGGTGAGTAAAGCACCACACTGCTCTCCTTTGCTCAGCAGACATCTGCTGTATTTTACACCAGTTGTGGTTTATTTCAAAGCACAGGGAGTTGCAGTAATTAGGCTGCAAGACACAATTTATGCACCAGTGTGTCCAGGCGTGCACTCCTTAGGATGAGGTGCAATCTTCTGGCCAGTCCCACCTGGAAGAGGGCATTTGTGCTGACATGGCACTTCAGCATCCACTGGCAATGTGGAGGCCACAGACACCCTGAGGCTGAGCAGCTGACTAAGCAACTCTGTTGCTCTTGGGATGTCAAGGAAATGTTTAAGACAAAACTGAGCAGAGATGAATCTGCACAGTCCGGAATGGCAGGTCCAAAATGAGCCATTGGTCAAAATAGATGTCAGCATCATCGACCATTTCACTGTTCCCACATGGAAGACGGGGCAGCACCAGAATTTTGCAGAGGTTAAGTTCCACTATGATGAGCAGCTGACCTCTGGGGACAAGAGATCTCAGGAAAAAGCATCCCAGCCATTTGCTGTGAACATGTCTGATGTTACTCCTGTAGCAGAGTTTAGAAGAGCCTTCTCCAATCCATCTACCCCAAGCCCTCCCCTGCCTAGAAACCATTATCAGGAGTTGCAGTTGCTGTGTGTTCAAACCTGCCCAGGTTAGCCTTTATCTTTCTGATCTGGGGAATCTGAGCTTTGTAAACATGGATCTTACCAAGCTTGTCAGGGCTGTGGAGACATTTTTAGGTTGATGCCACCAAGTCCTCAATACTAGCGGTGTCCCTGTAAGCTGGAACCCAGTTAGCTCGGCTGTGCCTGTTAAGTGCTGACTTCCCCCTTTCCTCCTGCCTATGGACAGGTTGTGGTGTTTTGGTCCATGTGCTCAGCTCTCTTCACTGTCTTTTGTTTTCTTACCTTTTATGCCACAGGCCACTGGAGCATCCCAGTGTGTTGTGTGACAGGGAAGGTGGAAAGAGGAATTTTCTACGGGAGGTCCAGGGTTTCACCACCTCATCTCTACTTGTGTGCCTCTTGGCTTGGGGAGACGTTCTGCAAGTCTGATTCAACATGATGGCACATGCTGAATTAAGAAATTAACATTTGCCTGCGTTAAACGTACAGTTCATTTGGTGTCTCTCACTCTGCTGCTCAGTGTAAGCAGGAGGTCAGCGGCTCTGCTTAGCTTTGAGCCCTCGCTGCTCTGTGACATTCTCTGAAACACCTTTATAGGGCACAAATCCCCGGTGCCCGACAGCAGCGCAGCTCTGCAGCAGCACAGGGAGAAGGAGGCCGGTTTAAAACCAAACCACTGATGGTGCTGCGGGTCCCTGCAGGGATCCCCCGGCTCTGGGCGCTGGGGGCTCAGCCGGCCATCGGCAGTAGTGCCCCCGCACCACGGGATGTCACTACGGAGCCAGCAGGAGACACTTTTCCATCGCACGGCGCTGTGCCCGCCCGGCACTGATGGCACTGCTGCCAGCCCTGCCCGTTGTGCCTCCCGCGGGCTCTGGGGCCGCCGAGCGCACCGGGCACCGCCAGCCCGCCCCTCGCCGGGCTGGAGAAACTGCCTCCCCGGCTTTCGCCTCCAGAGCAAACCTCTGCCCCTCGGGAACGGCACCGCCTCCCCACCCCGCCCGGGGACCAGGGGACCGGGACGCCGCTGCCGCCCGCCCGCATCCAGCCCCGGAGCATCGCGGAAGGAGGAGGGGGGCGAAAGCGGGTTCACTTCCGCCTGGCTGCAGGAACCACAAGCCCCCAGAATATATTAGAATAATAATAATAGGAAGGTTTCCCGCACTGGGGAGAGCCCTGGGCTGCTGAAACGCCAGTACCCGGCTCTCCTCGGTGGGTCTCAAATCTGTGCCTCCGAACCACCCCGAACCCTCTCCTCTGGGCTGGGGAGGGTCTGGTTAGTGTGAGGCTCCCGGGAGAACGGAGTGTTTGGAAAAGGCTGTGGCACGGTGGGGCCTGGATGCTGCGGGCGCTGCGGGGCTGTCTCTGCAGAGGCACGGGGAGCCCTGCGGGGTGCGGGAGGGGAGCGGAGGCCGGGGGGTCTGCAGGCTCCTCGTGTGTGCCACCGGCCGGCCAGGCTGCTTGTCCTCTGGGCCAGACTGAGTGCATTCACCTGGCAGAGGCACCTTCAGTGATTTCCCAGTACCTTAAGATCAGTTGCTTTTCACATATTAAACATTTTCCCAACTTTGGCCTTGTTATTTTTAGTCTTGAGGTTCAGAGGGATGGTCTTGAGTGTCTTTGCATAAGTCGCTTCCAGACTCACAGGAAGGCGGTAATTGCAATGTGCTGCCTTTGAAGCCAATTGCAGCCTAAAAATCCTGATATTGCCGGTGTCCAGCCATTCGGGGTTTGGATCTGATGCCCTAATTCAAGGCATCACCATCGACTGGCTGAGCAGGTTAAGAGATTGGTAAGGGTGGACAGAGTATTAGAAATGGAGATGAGCGCTGTAGACTTCTGCTGAAACAAGACAGAAGGTTAAATCAGCCACGCTCCCCTTGGGTCAGGTGCAGAGCTCCCCTCTGCCCTATTACTGTCCTTTCAGTGCAGCATTCAGGTTTTCTCTTTTGGCAGACCCTGGGCACACTCTGTCCCAGAGATAGCGAGCACTGAGATCTTGTGAAAACTTTGTTGCAGCAAGGTCACTAACACTGAGAGGGGTCCTGGTAGGGATGACACTGCCTGCTGGAACACCTACCACCATCTTTTCTGCTCTTTGAAAGAAGTAACAGCTCTAATAAACTGAGCCTTGTACTTTGGAAGTCCTGCCAGAAGCCTGAACCGTTTTATATTTAAATGTATAGCAATGTATAAGGGAAGTGATTTACTTAAGGCCAGTGAAAGATTGTGGAAAGGACCCTGGCCTCTCACAGCCTTGTGACTGCACTTCCAATTCCTTTTCTCTCACTCCTTTTTGTCTAGCCACAGGTGTGACAGCTAGAGTTGTTTAGGAGCTACTTGTCCTCCTTTCTTAACATTTTACCGGAATTGTGGGGATGAAGGAAGAGGAAGTGTGAATATTCAGTCTGCATAGACTTCAAGAAATTGAGGTATGGCACAGAAGGAATAAGAAGCAGTGAGATAATGCAGACTGAGAGTTATTTTGTGAAAGAAAAACAAAAAAAATAACCCCAACTAGTCCATCTGTTGTCTTGCTCATTTCCTTCCATGAAGACTGAAGGTGTGTTGAAAACAACAGTTCATGCTCTAAAGCATGTGAATTAGGCTCCTGACTTACATGAGGGAGTTAAGTGAATTATCAGTGGTCTGGCAGTCACAGCCTCATGTAGCATCCAGCTGGGGTGCATGAGTCGGGTGGTGGGTTAATTGCAAAGAGTTTTGATAATGGGCTATAGAATACAGTTATCCTTTTGCTTGTGAATCTGCAGAGGAAGGGAAATAATTTTCTTTGATTCTGCTTCCCTTTGAATAACTTCTGAGGCCCCTTCTGCCTGTGATGTGACCAGAATTTGTGATGGAGACACAATGGAAAGGAAAGCCCTGCTTTTATTTACTTAGATGGTTGTGTAGATCTGCTGCTGTAACGTGGTTAACAGCTGCAATAGCATGGTTAAGTCTAACTCAACTGTGTATCTTTTGTGTAAACTGAGTCTTGTGAAGCTGATCATCATTTCAGGGTTGGTTACATTTCAATGGTGAGCTTGGGATTTATACCACATAAGCGTTTGCCTTAACACAGAGAAGGCTGCGCGTTGGGTAGGAGTAAAAGTAATAAAATCTTAACTTTGGAATATATTGCTCATTGTGAAGATGTCAAAATACGTGAGAGGTGCTTTACCTGCTAATGAAATACAGTCCTGAAAGGCAGAAGTACAGCACAGTGCTGAACAGGATGATACAGGTAGAGCCATCCCTCTGCCACAAGGCAACAGTGGTCCAGAGTCTGCAGGGAAGCATGAATCTTTCTGCACCTGTTTTCTGATGTAGGCATTTGAATTGTAGAGATTTCATCTTGGTCTTTAAAAATTAGGATAACACCTCCCCCCAAACCCTTCCCAACAATGGTGGTGTATGGATTTCTCTTTTGAACTGCCAAGCCAAGGAAATCTGGATATTTATCTGCATTAGTAGAATGGTATTAAATACAAAATCCTTAGCTGCCATGAATATTTATTCATATCTTAGCTGGCTTCAAACTGCATCCCTGGCTGATTGCCATCCCTGAAGGTTATTTTCACGGGGGTTTTGGAGTGGACGCTCACACACTGATACACCTCCGGATTTCATGTTCCCTGATATTTCTAAACAGATTGTCAGTAGTTGGCAAAACAACTACATGAAAACAGACAGCCAGTAAAGAAACTATGGTCCCAAAAATACCTTTGGGCATCAATAGATATCACTTCAAATCATCAGATCATAACTATTCCAGTATATGTAAATACTCCCAGTCTCTCACAGTGCTCTCTTAAGATTAAGCCTTAAAATTGTCCTCCTAGTTGAAGCCTTAGCCCTTCAGGCAGAATAAGATGCATTTTGAGATCCTATAGGATTTTTTATCTTGATCTTTCTCTCCTGTAATCCTCCAGTGCATCACATTCTAGAAGATTTCACTGTGAAACTGGCTGTTCAAAGTCACAGGATCCTGGTCTGCAGGGCACAGCAGAGTATGTATAGTATCTCCCTGGACACACTTCATGGTGGATGAAGTATTCCTTCAGTGCACTGGAGAAGGTTTCTGAGTATAAAGCACTCCAGTGTGGATGTTGGCTATTGGGGGTATTTTGTGGGTAGTGCTGTTACTCATCTTAAGCAAGCACCAGTAGCCTGTCTCCATTCTTGATCAGTGCAGAGGATCAGCTGAAGTAGTATTAAAGGTTATTAATATTTACTGAAGTGCTATGGTTTGGTTCCAGATACAGCCAAGAAAAATCCCAGAATAATTTTGGATGGATGTGACCTGTGGAGGTGATCTAGTCCAAACTGCTGCTCAAAGCAGGACCAATTTCTAGCAGGTTATTCAGGGTTTGGTTCAATTAAATTAATAATATCTCCAAAAATGGAGATCTGGAATGTCTCTCATGCAATTTCAGTGTTTGGTGATACTCATGAAAAAAATAATATCTAATCAGAATTCCCCATGTTTCAGTTTGTGTCTGTTACCTGTGCGTCTCTTGGAAGAGTCTGGTTCCATCTTCTATACCTTCTCGGAAGACACAGGTAGAAAATAGATAGATAGATAGATAGATAGATAGATAGATAGATAGATAGACTAGATAGAAAGTGAGGATAAAAGAGATGTAAAAAGGGCCTTTTTATAGCTGCTGCACGCTACAGGCAGCCTTACAATTTTTTCTATATTCTGACTTTTTTTTCTGACTAGATCTTGTTGAGACAGCGTTTAGGGGGCAGTGGTAGTGTGAAAACTTTTGAAGTGCACTACGATCATATGGTTCACTCTGATGTGAAGTTAAGATTGGCACAGCTGTAGCCTTGCAATGAACCTGTCTCCTAAATCCTGCCTGTGAATACAGCGTTATGTGACCAACTGTGGACCGTGTTACAGGACTGGATGAAGTGCTGAATTAATGTGTCTTCTACCTGTGGGGTTTTCCATAAGCCTCTGGCAGTTTCAAGTCACGAAACCCATTTTTTTGCATGCTTTCCCCTAAGGGATTAATTTGATTTTGGAGTGGATCCATCCTGTCATATTTGTATGGTGTAAAACATTTCCTTCCCTGATATTGCACTATTTGACTTGTGCCCCCAGCAAAGTCACCAACCACTGTGTCAGCAGTTTCCAAGGCTTCAAACCTTGAGTACCATGAACTGGCAGAATTTTCTGCAAGGCATGAGCATCCAACATTGCAGAAGTGATAAATTTCTGTGGGAAAGGGAAAGTGAAAGCAACGGATCACCTGCGCTGGCCTCACATGTCTTCAGGTCCATGAACAAGAGCTTTGGAACAGCATGAAGCTGTCACGGGAGGTTTAGGATGGATATTGGGCCAAACATCTTCACCCAGAGGGTGGTTTAGCACTGGAACAGGCTCTCCAGGGACATGGTCACAGCACCACGCCTCACAGAGTTCAAGGAGCATTTTGACAATGTTCCCAGCATGCGATGTGATTCTCAGGGCTGTCCTGTACAGAACCAGGTGCTGGACTGGGCGATCCTTATCGGTTCCTTTAATCTCAGGATCTTTTGTGGTTCTGTGGTTCTATGGCTGTGTGTCAGCCAAAGCAGAATGGAAATCATGCATGTGCAACACAGGGCTGACTGGGCAGGGCAGGAGCTGTGACACTGCAGCCTCTCTGCCAACATGCAGGGTGGTGAGGCCCTGGCACAGGTTGCCCAGAGGAGCTGTGGCTGCCCCATCTCTGGAAGTGCTCGAAGCCAGGTCGAATGGGCCTTTGAGCAGCCTGGTCTTTTGGAAGGTGTCCCTGCCCATGGCAGGGGGTTGGAGCTGGATGATCCTTAAGGTCCCTTCCAATGCAAAGCATTCTGTGAGTCTGTGATGAGAGCAGCACTGGTACAGGAAGGGTGATCATGGAGCTGTCCTGGGTGCCACCTTGATAGAATTCTTTATTGAACCATATTTGTCTGCATTTCTAATTCCTTTTTGAGTCTTGTTATGTTCATGGTCTGGATGACTGCCTGGTTGATGAGTTCTAGGTTGGTTTTAGTTATCTATGTTGTAGGCAGAAAATATTTCTTAATCACTTGAATCCACCCCCTTCATAGTGGATGTGATGGTTCTGTAGCCCCATGAAGCACCGATGTGAGGGTGCACTGCAGGCAGCTAGAAAATCCTGTTTCTTTCATGGTGATAGTGACAATTATAAAGAAGCTAAATATAGCATGGGAGAGGTTAGCATTTCCCTCTTTCAGAATGCTGAAGTAGTTAACACAAATATGTAAAAATATGGGTTAGAGCAGTGGGAAAAGATCTGGATAGAAATCCCAATTGTAATTCCATTGAACCCAGTAGGAGTTTCTGCCCGGATCTTCAGTTTTGCTCCACACCTAACCCTTAATGTATCTCATCAATCTTCCCATTGCTCAGGGGCCTCATCAAAGTTTGGTTAGCCCTTTTAAGGAAAACAGTTTATTGCTGAGGAACAGTGAATCAAATCCTTCAGATTAAATTAAAAGTCAGGAAGAGCTCAAAACCAAACAAGGCAGTAAGATTGCTGAGCTCTGGAACAAGCTCTGGAAAGGCAGTTACTGAATGAACCTCTGCTCATCTGCACAGTCCTGCAGCAGGGGCTCCCAGACCAGTATGGTCACTCTTTGCCACACATTGACAGGACAAATTTATCTGAGAAAGAGGGCTGTAAGTACAGGAAAACATCTGTTTAGTGCTGAGGTCACAGTCCTATATCAGCTTATTTGGATTCTGACCCTGATCCTCCCATTGCCTTGCTGTGAGAGGTTGGATTGCTCACTTAACCTCCCTGCACTTTGCCTCTTCCAGACAGAAAATTACTTTTATTTATCTCTTTGAGATCTCTGTAAAAAGGATTCTACATATTATCTTCACTCTTGGCAAAGACAGCTAGAGGCAAATCATATAAGAGCCCAGTAAGTGCAGCACATTTTGGGCTGACAGGTCTTTAACTACCATTTCACTGGAATTCTTAACAGTTGCAAGGACTGAAATGGAATATCCTCCTCTCTCATATTCAGAAAGGCATTTCAGACAAGTGCCTGCCCAGGCTGTTGTTCACCATGGAGTACACTGGGAGAGCACATGCCCATGACAGATGACATGAGGTTTCGTCATAGTGTGGGATTTCATTTCTGCCATACCACCCTCAGATCGTGGCAGCCGTGTGACAAATGGGACAGAAGCCTTTCGTCTGTTTTATGTGGTTTTCCCATAGGGTCAAAGAAACTGTCCATTTTCATTTCCAGGTTAGTGCTTATATTATTAATTAATGAAGAGAGGAGATAAAGAGGTCTCTTGACTTTGCCCCTCTTTAATTTTTATCAGGGGAAAAATTATACCTTGAAAAACTGTTTATTTTAAGATTTTTCCTCTGCTAACAGCTAACGACTTTTACCACTGATCTCCTCAGTGGTGGCTAGAGTGTCTTTGGCTGTGAGCCTGCACAGGAAGAGTAAAGGAATAATAAGCTGAAAGGTTGTTTTTAGGGGATTTTTGCCTATTGTTTGTTTTCTTCATGACATGTTTGATAGTTGTTCCCATGAGAAAACTCTAGGTAACCACAGAACTGAGGAAATTCTGGTATCTTGGGAACTGAGGGGTGAAAGATGAGAAATATGATGGAGAGCAGATTTGCAGGCAAGAAACTGTTTATGTTTTTACAGAACATTCAGCACTTGCCTGCAGTGCTATAGCTACAGTGTGGGTTTTTTCTTTAGACCACCCCAACTTGGCTGCTTAACAGAATCTGAGAAGAATAAATTAGATATTAGAAATTACTGTAAAATAATACTTTAGAGACACATCCTAACTTTCTTGCTGTAAATATCCATCACAAAAGCAGCGTAATGTCTTTACGTGGTGTTTTACTGTAATGTTTGTGTTTGACTTCTTTCCATCACTCATTCTCACTCTGTGACGAGCGTGAGAAGTCTTAGCACTGACAGGAGGAGATGACACTTCCCCTCCAGGAGGTGTTACCACCTCTCTGCATCTGCTTGCCTTCTGGAACCACTTAGAGGGAAACACCTGCAACAGTGGAAAGTTCTTTCCTCAAAGGTGGTGTCAAGAAACGCTGCCAGGTTTACATTCTCTCTCTGTTAAACAATGTTGAGTATTGAGCAGAGGGCCACGTTCCAGTGGGAAGGTTCTAAATTTTCATTTGGTATAATTTTTAGAGCTTCCATCCACGGGAGTATCCGATTGGAAGGAAGTTCAATGAAAACTGAAATTCTTGAAGCTCAACAGTTCTGAAAAGTAAACCATAAGCAGCTCTGCTTAAGATTATATAGGGAACCAGCTTTCAGTCTCTGTCCTGGTTTTTTCATACTTTGTCTGTCAACTACAAAATCCTCAGCCACCTTCTGAACTCCTTTTCCAGGAAAGGACCCTCATAATTCAGTGGACTCCACTAATCTTTTGACCCTAAACATCCTCTAGTTCATTCAGAAGCTTTACCTGATTCCATCATGATTCTAGAGAATGTGTAACTTTCAAGCAGTTCATATAGAAGGAAACGTGCTGAGCAAGATACAGAAATAGGTATTTTATTTCACTGCTCAGATATGGCTTCTTGAAATTTCCAGTCAAGCTCAAGAACTATTGGTATTTATTCAAGTAAGATGATGAAATGACTTATTTTCAGTTGGCAATTAGTACCTTGGCTTTAGGGAATGAAAACTGTGTTATATGAGAAACAAGAACAGCAACATCAACAAAAGATTTTCATCTGTTCCTTGTGCCAGTTTGTGTTGTGTGTAAATCTGTAATTCTCAGCTGCCTTACCATCACCCATGTCTGGAATCTGGGGTGTGCCTGTGGTGTGGAGTGACTTGCCTTTGCTAGCTCTTTGTCAGGCTGGGTTTGTAGAACAGCTTGGGAAGCCAAGGGTTTGTTGAGCCTGCCAAGATCCATTCTAGTGAATCCATGGCACTGTCTTCCCTCGAGCTTTGCACTTCTGACTTGGAGTGAGGTTAACCATCTATTGGAAACCCTACTGATTTTTAATACTAGTCTTTGCTCCAGAAGTTCTCATCGTGGGAGTATCAAGGGAGATCCAAGCAGGTGAAGCCATGATTTCAGTTTCCTGGAATAAGTGCAGTGGTGAGGAAGAGGTATGTGGGCACACAATTATCTGTGTGGATTGTTTTAGCTCATCTTTCATCCCTTGGGTTTGGGAGTGGAAATAATACCCTCTTTTTTGTCTTTGTGTTTCTCTCAATTAATGTGCTTCTTGCTTTTTCATAAACTGGCTGCTTCTTATAGGTTATTCCAGATTTGACTTGCCTGATGAATGGAATTGAAACATTCTCTTGGTGGTTAATAACCAGCCAGAAAAGAAAATCTGCTTAGCATCCCTGTCCAAGTGGCATGAAGTGTGAACTGTAACAGGACTGCAGAGTCATATCTTCAAAAATTAGAAATTAATTATTAATTAATTAATTCAGAAATCTGAATTAGCTCAGCCATCTAAGCACAAAGGCTGTATTCATTATTGATGGTGAGATACCAAAGACACATTCTGTGAGATGCGTTATTTAAAGTAGAACTTACTTGTGCTTCCTAGAAAGGGCAAAATATCTCATGAAAGTTTGCATGTGATATCCTGAGTCTTGATCTGGTTTTCTCACTGGAGAGTCCAGACCTTGGCTGCTTTTTACTTAAGTCTTTGCTTAAATTAGGAATGGGATGAAGTTTTGCCTCAGTTGAGATCAGAACAGTTTTTAATTTTGAATCCAGGTAGGCATGTGGCTTTCATGCTCTTTTTAAAGAATTTGAGGCACAGTTTCCAATTTTCTGTTTAGGATTTATTCTGGTTCTCAATGAGACAGTCAAGTTGGATATCAATGAATATACCACTTGTGCTTACAAGCAATTACAGCTGCAATTGATTGCACACAAAATTAGTTGTAATTCAAAGGAAAAAAAAAAGCGTCTAATTTTAAGAACTCTTCTGTCATTTGTCCGAAGTGTTTTAATGCATATGAACAAAGACTGTTCATTTCCTTTTGTTGTGTGTGCAAAGTTTGAATAAGGTGCATGTGGAGTGTAAGTTGTTACAGAGGAGATGGATTTTTATATTACTTGACTTGCTTGTGAAATACATTTTATTTAATGAAGCACCGATTACCTAAATTAAAAATCCCAAACAATGCTGTCGTCTCATTTGGTAGGAAGCAGAGAGTGTGTGGACAACTGAAAGCTTGCTTAAAGGCAATCTGTGACCCACTCCATACTATTCTTATGCTAATGTGAGAATGGGTATCCTGGGCACCATCTGCTGTCCCTGAGGTCCCGGCCTTGGGCATTCAAAATTAGTTTGCTTTATTAATGCTAGGCCATCCAGAACAGCAGCAGTGCATTTGTTATAGTCTAGGAAATCAGAAGTTCCCATTGTAAGCATACAGAGATGACTGTCACTTTTAATAATACACTCAAACATGATAGCCACCACGTTTTCCAGCCTCTTAGGCAGAGATGCCGTAGTTACCTTCAGCAAATCCAACAAAGGCTTCTCTGGCTTTCCCGGGTGATAGCGTTTTACTTCCTTGGAAGGTCGTTTCATTATGCACTGAATGGATTTGTTGGCTGGCTCTGCTTTTTAACTTTTGTAAATGCCCCCTAGGGAAACAGAAGACTGTCTTGGTATAAATCGAAATTAATAAATAAGACATACAATGTGATTATTTTTAGAGAGGCTAAACGGATAGGGCATCAAATATCCTCAACAAGTGTAATTAAACTAGTTGAGGTTTAAAGGACACTAGGCATCAGTTTTGCCCGAGCTTATTGTCAGGACAAATGGCTACAATCTCAGTTGTAAGTGCCTAATAAACTCTCCTCTAGTGATGATTCTGTTTGTGTTTATTAGCTATATAGTTCTTTTGGTGTCCGGGGCTCTAATTAGGAAGTAATTTGTCCTTCTGTTCAGCATGTGAGTACTTAGGTTGCTCATTATCAAGTGCCCATCGGGTACAAGTCAGGATAGTCCAGCTGGTGGCCTGGCAGCCAGGTCCTTCTGCCCTGCTGCCTGGGTCAGTGGTCTTCAAAGAGGCAGAGCACACAAAGCTCAGAACTTGCTTGTTTCCTGCTCCATCCCTGCCGCGGGTGCAGGGCTGCTCCTGAGCTGACACTGAGCCCTCAGCCTTCCGTGGAAAACAGCATCTTGGCTTTCATTTTGCAGATGAGGAAGTGAGATGTGGCTAATACGGTGCCTTGAGTCCCCAGGGCTGGATCAGCCCTGGGAGCATTAGGGATTTGCCAGTTTCAGTCCCAAACTGCTCACAGTGGGAGTATAAGGGGAGACTGAAGCTGTTTGGGGTGTGGGGAAAGTAGAGCAATGTGGTCTTGGCTGATGTCAAGCTTTTTGTGGTGTCCTGGGGAAAGAGCACTTTATGGCAGAATGAGGAAGGAGCAGGTTGCCCAAGGCTGTTGGAGTATCCAGTGAGAGTGTAATTTTGTGTTTTGGAGTCTGACTCTCCTGATTGCTCAGTTTCAACTTGGTGTGTGATCAGAATTTATTTATGGTGACCTCTGTGATGAAAAGAATTAGTTACTGAAGTAGGCAGTACAGCCAACAGGGAGAACAACTTTCGGCTGCTGCTTTTGTCCCCTCCCTTGCCACCAGAGCTTTCGGTTGTTTCTCTCAGTTATGGGTGAAGGAGACAACCACTCCAGGGCCAGGGAAAATGAGAGTTAATTACACTGTGAAAGGGGATTGTTGCATAATGCTGTTTCTGTCCCATCTCTGTCTCAAATGCTTGACAGTACAACAGAGCCAACAGAGGTGTTCTTTAGTACTATCCTTTGCTTAATCCAGAAGTGTTGGAAATACAAAGCTGGACCTCTTTCCCTTAAATGGAGACAATGAGGATAAGGCTTCTCCTTGGTCTCAGCGTTCATGTGAGTTCTGCCAAGGTCAAGTGAAATTCAGCAGAGGTGGATCTAATATTAGATATATATTTTATAAAATAGGGTGATACTTTAACAGAACATGTTTGTACTCCTTAAAGTTTCTAGGGGAATCTGTAAAAACTAGAAGGAAGTCCCTGAGAGAGGCGTAGAGGGGAAGGTATTTTTATTTGGGGAACTACGTTGAATACTGGGATATGAAAGATTCTCTAGAAATCACTCTAGGTAATAGAGTCATTGAATCCATTTCCTTCACTTTCTGGGATGACTTACACTTCTGCATTTGGCATGTGGAAATGGGTCCTTATTTAAGAAACTTAGTGAAGTGCTGGTGTAAAACAGGTGAAGAAAGGGGAGATGTGGCATTCTACAGGATAGTGTGAGGAAAGCTGGCAAGAATGTCCTGTTCGCTCTTCTCAGCTGAGGTGCTGAACTTGTACAGAGATCTGAGTACGTAAGTCATGCTTACAGATTGCTGATTACTCTTCAATTTCTCAGCGGTTGAGGGTGATCAAGCCCTGTTAAAGGCGAGCACTGACCAGAGGTAGGTTATCAGGCTGATAGAGGCTGCTCCTCTGCTGTATTGCCATCTGCCCACAGGGAAGTTGTTCAGCATGTGGGTGCATCTGCTCATGAACGTGGTCCTATAGAAGCATATGCACAGCTAGTGCAAGCACTGAACCAGGTATGAGAGGTTCAAGGTCTCTCATCTGTCAGGACAATTTCATCTCACATCAGGGACTTGTGTTTTAATCTGTCACATCTCAGCTTGATATAATAATCACTGGGTTTGCATATCATGATTGGAAAGACTTTGGTTTAAATGCAGATGATGCTTCAGAATGACTCTGATGCATTGAAACACTGGAATATGTTTGTATTACACTCACTGTAGAAGGCACTGAAATCTCAGAAAGTGCCATGAAAAAATACTTAGTTGGCTTCTTCTTGGGTCTTATATGCACTACCTTCAGCTCACACAAGCTGGAGCTGAAGAGTATCTGCAGGGGGTGTTTATGTAAATGCACATCAGAGAAGACTTAAAGAAATGTTTACTATCTGGGATGCCAGTCTCTTTCAGTGGTTGACCAAAAAGTCCTGCTCTGCTTCTATGTTGCCTGTACACTCTGATGATTATAGCAGTACATGGTGTGACACAGTAAACCATTCAAGTTAAGTTCTGGTGTTCTTAATTGATTGTTCTCACACCAGACATGATACTAACAGGGTTGATTGAGCACTTCTGAAATATGTTTTTAGTTTCTTCCCTAGAAATAATATGTGCCATTTCACTGAAAGACAGTTGACAGCAACAACTAGGTTCTGATGAGTGAAGGAAATCAGAAATGGCCAGAAGTGATTATTGTTAGAAATTAAGGGTCGGTGTCTGCACATGTCAGTGCTGTGTTCCTTATGTTTTTCCTTGTTGACTGGATAGGAAAAATAGTTTAGTTAGCATGCTGGTGGTTACATGAGGTGTAGGGATATTTGTCAAAATCTATTGAAGTTCTTTGAAAAGTGTGAAATAGCATTTCTGCAAAGGACGCAGAAGCTCTTGGAGAGAGTGCAGCAGTGTTAGACAACCTTCCAAGCCTTTAGCACAGCCTGGAAGCCTCCGTCTTCAAGAAGGCCCCTTCTATACATCTATACAAACAGCAACAAGGAAAAGCTGAATAGAACAGTAAGAGCAAAGGAGCTGGGAAGAGCGGGACTGCTGTTTTCCTCCTGCTGGTTCTGTTGATCTCCTGGTGCTGCTGGGACACCTTCCACTTGCAGGTTCATACTACATGTGCTCAGCAAGAGCTCTTTCCCAGCTCTGTGTGTGTATGAGGCAGCTGATTTGCAAGGCCTAATTTAAACTGGTAGATCAAAACGCTTGCAGCTCTGCATATGCTTCCTTGGGAGAAAGGAATGTTTTCTCATTCCTGTCTTACTTTATATTTCACAGCTGCAGTTTGTCTTGTTTTCTCCCCGCCTAAGGCCCAGCAAGTGCTGCAATGCACAAGGGTTTAAAAGATTATTTATTTTAGGGTATTGATGCCTTCTTTGAAAAGCTGTGTGTGTTTACTTTGTTTTACCAGGGACTCTTATTAGAGCAGCATGGGGAGTCTGCAGGGAGAAAAGGGAAGCAGTGAATGTGCATATCTCTTCCCAAACTGTGTTATATAAAGATAGACCTCTCAGATTATCTTAAGCAGGATGGAGTGTGATGGTCTTTGCTCCTGTAATAATTCTTCTTTCCAAGTGACTGTTCCTCCCATTTTCTCTATAGCTCCATCTCTGATTGCACTTCCAGCTGAATACCCTTAGGTTACCCAACACAGGTGAAAATGGTAGAAAAATTAACTTGCATTAACTTCAGGATTAGTCCTGAGCTGCACCATCTCCAGCCAAAACTAATCTGGTTATAGTGTTGGAAGTGAAGCATCAATAAAGAGCTACCAAGTCCTGATCCCTGGCCTGTGGGGCTCCAAGTATATTATCGTGGCAGTGGGATGTTGCTGCTCTACTTCTAAGAAAACTTGGAAAAGGAAGTAGACTTACACCTCGGAAGAATAACTTAGAAACAGCAATGGTGGCTCTTGAGAGCTTTCAGCCTGGTAACCTGTTGAGTCTCTCAGCCATCTTGCATTCCAGGGGTGTCTAAAGCACCAAATCTTACCATGTTGCCAGAGAGCTGCTGAGCAGTGCCATCTTACAGACATCCAGGTGAGGCCACCAACAGAGAGCAAGGACATGCTTTGCCCCCTTAATCCTGGACTTGAGGATTGATGGAATTACTAGAGGCTTGATGTCTGTCTCATACAGCCAAAGGGCACAGATTCTCCTGGTGTGTTTCAGGCTGCATGAAGTGAGTGGGACAATTCTAATGGTGGGAGAGGTTTCCTCTGAAATATTTTGCATAGGTCTGTAAGTGCAAGCACAAATGTGTTTGATTATTGAATGTAGGCATCCCCTTTGTGACAGGTGGGAGAGACTGGGTAACAGCATCCACAAGGGGAGAAGACAATTCCAGTACCTTTTTTACCTGGAAGAAGCTTGTACAGGAAGACATGCTTCTAATGAGGAGATGTGCTGCTAGTCACTATGAATCATCAATCTGATGAGGCTGTATATTTTTCCTAAAATCCTAGCTTCAGGAGTCAGGTGATTTATGGGAAGATTCTCTGTTTTCATTTAAAAGACAGTTTCTAATACTCCTGGTTGTGGGGGAAGAAAAACAAAAAACGAAGGCTTGAAGCTGCAAAAGGCATAAACACCACAACGCAAATAAAATTTATGTCTAAACCCAACTTTATTTCCAAGCCAATCTCATTCTTTTTTAGGATCTGAGTAAGGATTTCGAATGCCCAGGTTGGCTTTGGAGCCGAGAGACCCGATTTTCACAAGTGCTGAGTACTTTACTGCAGCTGTCACACCTATAAAAATCACCCATTAAAATCATGCCTGGGGTCCAGTAGTCAGACATCCACAGCTGGGGTGGAGAGAAGAAATGCAGATACGTGGCACATACAGAGCTGTACCATACCTGCCCTGAGTGGGGATTGTGGATTGTGTTAAACAACATTATCTTTGAGGCAGAAACAAGAAATCACAGTAGGATCTTCTTCATATAGTCCTTTTGCTCTTCTATAATGTAAAATATTAATGTAAAAATATTATGAACTGGTTATGAAATCGGCATAGCTGAGATTTACATCTGAGGAACAAATTAGGTTAGAGGGAGGGGGAGGCAGAGGAAAAGATGATAGCCAAGGGAAGCCAGAAAGCATCTTTCTCTGGGGAATTTTCTGAAGTAAGACTGAAGAAATCAGGAATTTTGTCTTCATTTGAAAGAGGAGGTTTATGGATACTGGTGCAAAGTCTCAATTTTGCATCTTGCAGTGTTACTTAATTTCAAATGTTACTGTTTTGAGGTTTTTCTAAGGCCTCAGCTCTTGCATTTAGGGAAAAGTCTCAGCATCCCTTAAGGAAGTAATTTCCTGTGTTCCTCATCCATGAAAGAGTAAGTGGAAATTCGAGCCAAAGAGAAGAAACCTTCCTCTGTCCCCATCCTCAGGACTGCTGTTTGTGTGTATTTATTTTTAATCCTGACTCTTGATTTTCAAGTGATATTCCAGCTTTACCCCGAGGGCCTGGTTGAACCTCATATGCTTCCCAGTGGAATTTACCTCACTGAGCACTCAAAGCTGGGATGGCAGTGCTGCATCTCTGCTAGACTGTAATCCAAGGATAACACATTCCCTGTAGTTACACTTTTGGTCTTTTTGCAGTGAAGGTAGGCTTTTTTGAATGGTCTGGTTCAAGGCCAGCAAATAACCAGGAAGGACAGAAACACTAAAAGCTGTGAATGTTCTGTAGCTTTAAAATAACCTAAAATTTTAAAACAGAAATAAAAGGGGAGAAAAATGCCTAACATAAAATTTTGGGAATCAATATATTGTGTTTCTTTGTATTTTTTTACAGGTAAATCTGGCACGACACATATGAATCCATGTTTGTGTTATTGACAACAAATTAGTAAGTCACATGCTCAGTCTTAACTTTGAGATACTTTTTATATTTAAAAGATGCTATAATAGAATAATTTTTTTCCAGCAGGTCCTCTAGGCTCTGTAGGTCTTTTGGTGGGGAAAGATAACTTGGCTTTTAAGTGAAGACAATAGAAATTTTTGTGTGTGAATAGCAGAAAGAAATAGCACCACCTTAATGTGGGTGCAAGCTCTATGTTCTACCTGCTTGTTTTCCCAATTGGTATATACACACCAAACCCCCAAGTCCCTCTGTGAGCAGTGCTAAGTCAAACCTTCCTAACAGAGTGCTGTGATTGAGCACCTTTCATTCCACAATTCTACTTGTGCTTTTCAGTGAAATAAGGTGATATTTCCACCTACGTGTTCTCCTGTCGTAGGAGGCCTTTCTCCAGTTGCTGGGGATCTTCCTGAATGCAGAGGGTACAGAAAATCCCTCTCCCTGCTAGTGAAAGAAGAAAGCTGTTTTGTACAGTGTCGTGGTAGCTGGCAGATGAAACTGCGTGTCCACAGAAAGGCAAAAGTATTCTTTTTTTCTGCATAAAGGGGCTTAAAGTGGGTTAATTAACGCTGACCCCATTTAAAGGGATGGTTTATGTGCCTGCTTGAGGGAGGAGAAGTTAGAGTCTCGCATGTGTTGGTGGAAATGTCTTTCAGTGTATTTGTAGCCCAGTGCTGGGCTGAACAGGCAATGAAGCCTGACAAATCGAGCAGCTGTTTGCCCCACAATAAGCCAGCTGGTTTGAAATCCAGGCTGTGTCAAGGAGCTGCCTGCATATTCAAAACCAGGGCATATTTGCTCCTTTAATTAGTGTTCCCTCTGGTCCTTGGAATATGAGTTTGCAACAAGAGAAACTGTTCACAGAAGACCAAGAAGGATTTCCTGCCTTCCCAGCCTTTCGAGGGGTGGGCAGGAGGACAGCTGGGGGGCTGCTCCCTGCAGAGGAGGGTTGCCTTGTGGCTCAGGCTGAGTTTTGGCCATGGCAGTGATGAAGCTGCTGCTGCTCATTGCAGGCTGGGTTTGTGTCAAACCAGTGCTGTGCATTTTGAGCTGAACTACAGCAATGTTTAAAATCAAGGGTCGATTCTGGTGAAGATAAAGCCTTAGGGACTTTAAACTTTTCCTTGGGTTCAGCTGTCATCAGTTGTGTGAAGGAGGCTACAAAATACAGCTGAGTTGGTAGTTATGTCTGTAGTGTGGTCCAGCTGTGTGATCTCAGCACAGATCCCACACAGGTGTGCCCTCCACCAGCTCCAGGAGCTAGAGGGAAACCTCCTGTGTGACTAATGTAACTCAACTAACAAGGCTTCTGTTAATGACTTACTCAGGTGAACTCTGCTGATTCAGTTGTCTTTTGCCCCTGCAGGTCCAGACTCTTTTCCTGACAAGGTAACACAGTGCTCACAGCCTTGCTGATAAGCCCTGGGCACTTGAGAGCACAATGAAGGACTTTACCTGATGCTCCCAATCTCCACCAGGGGATATTGCTTCTTAGTGTCCTTTATCAGTGACTTCTTCTGGTGATACAATCAGGGAACTGCTGTATTGGAGTATTATTAGTAACACTGAGAGCTGTCAGATCACTTTGGATTTGCTCTCTCTCATTCTGTGTAGGAGAGGCAAGGCAAACCCTCCATTTCCAGGGAAACAAAAGGTACTGCACTTCCAATAAAGCTTCTTTTTGAAATGAACGGTGATAAATTAACAAACTGCTGAGAGGTGTTGTTTATTCTATGGAAGCAAAGCATTGATCCCCCCCAAGATTGACTTTTTTTTTTTTTGTCATTGCAGCAATCTAATTGGGAATGGATTAAGCTGTGTCTTGGTTTAACCCTTTGTTTGTAAGAATGATGTTACAAAAAGTCCAAACAATATTACAAAAAATCCAAATAAGGAGAAAATGGAAATTGGAATTTTGAGTCTCAGAAAAGTGTGGCAAATGAACAGCAGTTTGCTGATTTTTCATATTATTACTGTAGAGAAGGAGAGCTGAAAAATCTCATTAGAAAACCTGATCCATCCTTTCTTTACTTTACCTTGAGAGAGAAAGGAGAAATTCAAACTGGAAAGTGTGTCGTGGGTAATAGCAGAAAGATCTCATTGCATGCAAGAGGCTGGACTATAAGAATTATCTGCCAAGAGGCATCTTCAAGGAAAATCACACAGTAGGATTTGCAGATGTAGCAAAATTTTACCAGTGCCGACAGCTTTGGCAGCTCTGAACCAAAGACAGTGTGGAGGGTGGTCAGTTGTGAGGTTTGTAGGCTGCAGCATCTGCTCTTTGAGATGATCCCCTTTTGCACATGATCAGAAGAGAGGTACTAGAGGGGCAGAATGGGGCTGTTTGCCTGTCCAGGGATTTCAGAATTTCTTGGAAGTGGAACTGAAGTAAGCAAGAACATGTCAGATCATTTTCCTCTGTGCTGCATTATCTGCTGACAGAAATTGTACATGTTGTTTAATTAATTAAGTTTCCAAGCTGTGTAATAGCATGTTTGCTGGAGAGAAACTTTAATGGCACCACAAAGTGTCCTTGAGCAAATTAAATAGATATTACTTTGAAAGGTAACTGCTCTGAGCCACACAGGGACTTCTGGGAAATGCCTGGGATGTCTCAGGCAGAAAGATGAGTGTCTGTTATCAGGAGGATAGTCCACGCTCCTGGGCATGCACTGAGACAGGGAAAGATCTGCCATTCCCAGGAGAACCTTACAACGTGGCTTCTGGTAAGGAATGCTTCTCCCAGCCCTCCAGAGGGGAAGAGGATGAAGTTCTGAGATCTGACAGCAATCCTGCCCACACCCCCAGGGAAATCCATCTATTGCTGCCTTGTGGACCTGAAGTCCACAAACCCAGTAAGAGGATTCCCACTGCTCTTGGTAGCTTTGGAGTGGGGCATAACTACTTTATTGTCACAATAAGGACATTTAGGGGCAGCAAACTGGGGTGGAGACGATATATCAGTCATGCATCCATATCTCCCTTCTTCCCATCTTTCTGATTTATTTCCATTTGATTTTCATTTTCCTTTGTCCAGGTCCTTGTTTTCTGGGCACTTGATCTCCTCCAAACCCTCTCTGGTCAGTGGTGTGAAGGGAAGTTCTCAGACCAACACTTCAGGGTTGTGGACTATTCCCTTTTGGCATCAGGAGAGCTGCCAAGGCAGCCTGAGCAAAACCAGCTCCTCTCACACCTGGATTCCAGCCACGCTGGCACGGGGTGTGGGGCCTGACTTTGAATGTTCATTTGGATCTGAATTTGCCTGTGTAAAAAAGCATTTGTATCAGACTTCAGGCTCAAAACTCCCTGAGGATGAAGCTGTAGCTGGCTCCCAGAGCCAGAAGGAGTTTGGCTGAGGCACTGATTACTTTGGGTCGGCCCAGGGGTGGGGTGTGAACCTCTAGGAGGGTCTGGCAATGGGTGCTGGAGCAAACTGAAGTAATTCTTTCTGCTTGGCCCTCTGCTGCTGCTGTTGTGCTTCACCCTTCAATCCCCTTCCAGAAGGGAGGGACTGGGTGAGAGGTGAGATGTGTGATGGGGGCAGCAGTGAGGGAATGAGGGTTGCGTTGGACTTGCTGCATTACAAACAAATGCTCATTGGAAACCTCGCTTTTGGTTTGCACTTCCAGCTGCACCTCCTGGATGCTTCACTTGGCAAGGCTTTGGATTCTGTACCTGCTCTATGAGAGCTGAGGGAGGTTTCCTGTGGGAGGCTGCTTTGCTTGGATGCCCCTGGGATATGCCCCCGCTGCCAGGCCAGCTGTGCCCTCCCCTCATTGCTGGAGGGGGCCGTGGAAATAAAACGTGTGCTCTGGTAGGGCACGAATCCCAGGATGTCTCCATCCCGAGTTTTGTTTAGCTGCTGTGTTTTGTGCGCTCTGCCAGGTGAATTCCCATTCCAGGTTGTCCTTCAGCCCATCACAGGACCTGCACCTCCTGGGGAATGCACCCTGATGGCTGAGGTGTTTAGGGTTTTAGAAATTACTCTCTGATTCTGCAGCTGACAAGTTCCCCTAACGCCAACACTCTCCCCCTCCTTTCCTGCCTTCTGAATTTTCTTTTGATGAAAGGAAGCAGCACGTGTGCTCCCAGTGCTGGTGAAAGGGAATTTCCTAACTCAAGGTGAACTGTTAGGGCATGTGTGCGCTCCCTTTAGGAAGGTGTGTATGTTTGTAATAAAATTTCTCCTGTGTAGAACAAGACTTTATGATCTGAAAGTTCAAGTTGCTTTTTGGCTTCCATAATAGCTCCCTGAATTGTTTGAAAATCCTGCCTTGGTTACAAATACTGATAAAACCTGTGTGCACGGCAGTCCAGAGCAGAACTTACTGGTTATTTAACTGTAATTCAGGGACTTGGGGGAAGACTTCTAATGCACTTGCAACATTTCCGCTGTGTGTAGGTGATCTTGCTGATCAGTTCTGTGTGCCCAAGGACGAGGATGTTTGACGTTTGTTAGTGCCATGATTTTCACAGGATGCAGGAAAACTGGAGGCACTCTGTTGAGAATTGCTATGGACAGACATTCAGCGTATGATGCAGGGGACTGCTGTGGCCTTAGCGCACCAGGCACCTTTCATGGTGCATGTCAAGCTGCTGTGCTTTAAAAATTAGAGCACAGAATTAAAATTACTTTTGATTACCCCCAAAAGTTTTGGTAGAAAATTATTCAAAATTGAAATGAAATCGTTTCCTGTTCTTTGCTAGAGGGGTGGAAAGGAATCGAATCTCTAGTTTTATTTTGAAATAAATAATTCTTTTGGTGTTTGATTTTTTTCTTTTTTTTTTTTTTCTTGAATGTTCCTTTCCACACAGCATTTTTAAATTCACAATGCAGTTGCGTGGGTAAAACTTAGGGTCTTTTTAAGGATATTTTCTTTTGTATTTTCTTTCCCCCCACTGTTTTGGAAACAAACAAACAAACAACCCACCCCCCTTCTGTGAAAAATTTCCAAAGCAAAACTGAGGAGAAATAGACAACAGTGTAATTTTGCCACTCTAACTTTGTCAAAATCGGAGAGGCTTGGAAAGATAGAAAATAAAAAGGGGGGAGGGATACTAAAGAGGAAGAAAATCAATTTCCTCATTCCTATTTTTGTATCAAGGAGTAGAAAAGAGAAGGAAGCTTAAAAAATGTTTCATTGTGACAACATTAATTTCCACTCCTCTCACTCCTCCTCTCTCCCCATGTGCTTTTCATATGTTTGGTATTCCGGATGCTCTCAGGGAGGAAGGCTGGAAGACACGAGTGGGGTGTGAGTTTCAGCAGGCACTAATGAGAAGCACCTTGGGTATTTCTGTCTCCTGGGAGAGCTGCTTGTGCCGCGCCTTGGCTCCTCCTGCGTCTGGCAGTGCCCAGGGGAAGTGGAGCATCCCGGGCATCTGGGAACCTGCTGTTTGCATCTGTGTGCTGGGCCTGACTGACAGACAGGGGTTAACCAGAGCTAGGGAGAGGATTGCAGGCATAGTTGAGCTAAAGGAGACACAGTGTGAATCAAATTTGACTGGGTTGCTAATTACAAGGAGTATTTTTCAATCTCTTTCTGAATTATTACAGGGCAAAGGGGTGTAAAAGTTGGGTGAAGAGTTTCTATAAGGAGAAAAGTCCCTGCTGCTCAGGGCTGTTTGTTCTTTGTTGCAAGGAGATGTGGGAAGGGTTCAAAATGCAAGTGGATTGCTTGGTGCCAAAGGGAAGGTCTCAATGTTCTACTTTGCAAGAGATGAGTGCAAATGATATTTTGTTTCTTAATGCTGTGGTGAGACAACCACCATTTGGAGCCTGACAGCATTCCTCCTACAAGGTCTTACTGTGTTTTGTGATATCATCTACCCCCCCAGACTGTTAATGATTTCCTTATAATACCTAGGTTAGTGAGAAGAGATTTGTCATCTCTTTTGGGACTGTCCTACAAATTGCAGCAGGAAAAGCACGAGCAGGTATGGGGACTCCCTGCTGAGCTCCCTGCCCAGTGTTGTTCCGTTTAGTACACTTCTGATGTGAAAAGTGAATTTACTCTAGAGAGAGCAAGAAATAGGTCAGCCTAGGTTCTGTCCATCTCCTATCCACCAGATTTGCCTGACATGTACTAGACCATGACTGGAGGAAGTGAGCAAGCTGAACATCTCTTAAGGAACTCTTATTTTAGAAGTGAGTTCTCCATTCTCTTTTTTTTTTGTTTGTTTGTTTTTCCTGTTTCTGTAGGAAGAGTGATTTTTCTCCCTTTTGTTTTGGAAATGTGGTAGAGCTAAACCTAGTGACATATTCTTGAGAGTTTGTAATCTGAACTAGATCAAACCCCTTTTTATTTTAGAGCAGGTTTAGTTTTGTGATTGACTCTATTCTGCTGTGTGATTTGGATGCCATCATGTGTGGTTTTGATTCATGAGAGGCTATTTCTTGTTTGATCCTACTGGCTTCAGGAAAGAGAACTCACGTTGCCCGCTTCTTGTAATAAAAGCTGAGGAAACAATGTCCAATGAGATTGGCTAAGCAAATTCCTTTGGCCTAGCAACAGTTGTTTCACCTCCTTAATTGGATGAAAATGGCTTCTGGAATTAGCTCTGGAGGGAAATGCTCATCTTTGCAGATGCAGCACTCTCTGATTGTCTTGCAATCTGGTTTCAGCAAGAATTCTAGCTTTCTAGTTTCAGCAGACTGGTTTTTTTGGCAAGGAATGTAATATGCCAGGAGATGTAAGCAAGGGAAAGGTGAGAGGAGAATCAGCACAGCCCAAGCAATGTACTGGTATAAACATTTGTGTGCCATGTTTTATTCTGGTGTAGATAATGAAACCTGGGTCTGGATTCAGCATTGCTGTCCTGATACCAGTTCTGCTGCATCTGCTTTGGTTTGGGGTGATTTACTATGTGGTGCATTTGTAAGCAGGATATGCCAAAATTAGAACCATTTATCTACAGGCCTTTTCCACCCGTCGAATTTACCACTTTCATCAACAAAAGGGCCTTGATAAAAACCAGTTCTGACTTTTGCTCTTTTCTGGTAAGAAGAGCGCAAGAACAGGGTGAATCTTTTCTGGTTTATGTCCTTTATCTCTCTTTGCTTGTGTCTTTTTCTGGAATGGCTTTGTTTTGCAGATTGGAGTTTGAAAGGCAGAGATGACTTTTCCATTCCAGGAACTGGCAGGACAGTCTCAGGGAGAGCTGACCTTGTGGGGGGCTGCAGAAAGCTGTTCCCTTGGGACATGGCTGAGTTGGGTGCACAGTCAGGTTGGGGGGGG
>WEKX01004744.1:236793-294386 GCA_013390025.1 Pitta sordida
TGATGAAGAAAGAGATGGACTTATTTTTTCTTTCTGAACAAAACCCCAAAAGTGGGAACAAAGCAGGGACACCTGAGCCACAGAGAGATGAGATGTTGTGGTAACTTTTCGTCCTCTTTGGTTGAACTGCACGTGACTGCACCAAGGAGATCAGCCTTGTCAGGGACAAAACATGCGCCTCACTAACTTACAGGATATTCTAAATGACAGAGTTTTCCCAGTTTATTAGGCTCATTTAAAGAGGAAGCTGGATGCATTTTGCTGGCACAGTGTTTTGGACACCTCTGTGATCTTCAGCCACACTCTTAAACCTTAAAAGCAAATGCTCATGTAATATAGGGCTTGCTTTTCCTTTCCCAAGTGAGTCCTTTCCCAGTGGACTCTGAGGCTGCCTTGTCATTTCTCAGAGATATAAGGGTTGCACAGTGTGCCCTTCCCTCAAGCCCCAACAGCAGCCACTCACTTCTGACATCCTGTGCCATAAGAAGCTTCCAGGATGGACTTGTGAACCACCACCCCAGCCAGTTCATCAGGAGAGAAGGTGGCTGTCAACTGAGGAGATGAGATCTAACAGAGCCGTGTTTTCAGGTGACTCCCACTAGAAGGCACCCCTTCCCTAACAAGGGGCAAGAGGCGGTGAGCTCCTCAGGGAAGGCTTTTTATGGCACATATGGGTCAGATCGGTGCTCTTGGGCACTGTCGTTGGGCAGATGGTGAAATGTTCTGATTTGCTTCTTGTGCTTAGGAGAAAAAAAGATAGATCGCTGCTGCTGCTGCTTTGGAGGGGTGTGATGGGCAACAGTGGAGTGGAGGAGAAGGCTCCTGCACCTTTAGCCATCTGAAGTCTGCATGACAGCAGACATAATTGGACCCTAAATTCTGGAGTAATATTCCCAAAGACTCAAGGTGGGTTATTTTGGTCTGCCTACTTGCTCTGTCTGCAGAGGAGGTTATCTGAAAAATCTGTCCAGACATTTCTGGAGTTTCTTTTTCCCTGACTGTGCCATGCACAGTGCTCAGCTTGGCTGTTCACAGCTGACTAAATCCTTTTAAGAATGAGTCACTCCTAAATGAGAGGTGACAATGGATATGCAGACAGGGAGAAGTCGAGAGTGAGATAATGAATATCAGAGAAAGGCTAAACTAAATAGGGAATGAGCAATATAAACTTGTAGCCCTTATAAATAGCACTGCACTGAAAGGATGAGTTTTATTTAGAAATGTAGTTCCCAGGGAGAATTTAGATTTCCTGACCCATAAGTTAATATCCATAAGCATGGTCTGGCTTGCCAGCTCCTAAAAGAGAGACAGGTTGGCACAGGTTAATATTTATCAGGGAGATTCCCAAGACAACATCTTCCTCCATATTCATTTGAGATGTGGCATTAGTGTCTGATGAATTGATGCTCTTCCCTGTCAGTCAGCCTTGCTGGACTGTGGAGCAGAAGGAAGTGGATGGGATGTGATTACTTGTTCCAGGCTCTCAGCATTACATGTTGTGTGGTGAAATCCCTCATTGGCTTATGGCTACACAGAGGCACCTGCTGTGTCCTCTGGCCACTGGGACGGGGCAGCAGTGGCTGGTTTCCTTGTGGACATGACTGTACCTCAGCAAAAACATAAGTAAGTCACCCTAGAATTTGTTTTATAGTTATTTAGTTTGGGGTGGACAATGCCTAAGGCAGAGATTTGCAAAGGGCTGAAGAGAGTTAATTGTCCAAATCCCATTAAAATGCAATATAATTATAAAATCCCATTAAAATGCCATATAATTATATAGCTTTATTTTATTTTAGTTATTTATATTTTGTGTAATGCACAGTGATTTTCCTGAATGCATCTCTGCTAGAAGCACACAGCAAGAGTAATGTCCCTCCTGGTGCTGAAAATTAACCATTTACTTTTTCTAATTTCACAGTACAAAAATGAGGTTTTTTTGCTATTTAAGAAATAAGGAATCTCAAAACTTAATTTATCTCTGCTTACATTAAAAATCTTTGACATGACTAAAAAGATGCATTTCTGCTTTTATCTTGAAATAAGCAAATCAGACTGTGAGGCAGCCAGGAATCCAGAGTAAAATGACAAAAGGACCTTATGGATGAAATTATGGCAGGGTAGTGGAAGGTTATCTAGTGGAGTTGTCATATTGGCTTCCTGTTCCTTTCACTCATAATTGAATTAAATGTAATTTAGCTGTACATGGATAACACAAGCAGAAGGTCAATTGAACATTGTCTAGTAGCTGTGGGAAACGCAGTGAAGGAGCTGAGAGAATTTTGCCCATTAATAAATAAAGTGGCTTGTGGGGATTGAGTTTTTAAATTTCTTCTCTGTGGAAATCTGAAGCCAGAGGCAGAAGGGTGGTAAGAGGGAAAGAGGTTACTTGTGTGTGTAAAAGCCATTGGGACCTCAAATCATAAATTGGGCCAAAACCTGAGGCATTTTCTGGATCTTTGGTGAAATGTTATTTTCAAATTGGTCCCAAACAGGACTTCACAACACAGCGAAATACCATCATCCCAGAACATCTTCCCTTTGGGAAGTGATTCATTATGACAGCTGGGATTTTCTGTTTGAGTTTGTTTGGTTGCTTTTTCTCTTTGGTAATGGTATTTTTACCTCTACTTTCACTTACTTTAGAAAAAAGAGTGGTGCAGGTAAGGAACATGCAGGGAGGAAGGACTTGAAACCACAAAAGGGAAGCAGAGAGGGTGCTTGATCCCATTACAGAAAACAGTGATTTGTGACATGAAGATGTATTAGTTTAGGAAAATACATATTATTGAAAAGGTAATTTCCTTTGCTAATAATGGTGTTCTTTCTCAGTGAATTTAGATCTTTGGAGTTACCTGAATCATTGATACTGGTTTAGACTAAATTATGATTTATGCTTGGATTATCTTCAGACTTTTTTTGTTTGATATTAATCTCAAATGCATCCACAGTATAGAGAGAGGCTGCTGTCGGTCTTGTTTTGTTGGGGTTTTTTGAAGCCAAAGTACAAGTAAAGTTCTTCTATCTTCTGCCTCAGCTGCCAACATCATCCTTCGCAGACAGCAATGAAAGTTGTCCACTTTCATTTTACCTCCCTTCTCCTGGTACTGCAAACATCACCTCCCCAGACCTATGGCTGCATTTCCTTCTTTTTGAAGATCTCTCCACTGACCTTCACCTTCTCGCTCCTGTCAGACACAAACTGCTCGTCTTCCTTTCCCTGTGCACTCTCCTGAGGCTGCTTCCAGCCACTCAGCTAAATGCTGGTTCCTTCTGCGCAGCTCTTTTGGGATAGGCACTTGCTGTTACTGGATCACCCTTGCACGTTCTGCACTGATGATTTCCACCTGCTACTATCAACCTTTTAATATTTAGACACATTAAATATCATGGTATAAATGGGCAGGAGAGCCCTGTATCCCTTTATAGCTGTTTGACATTGGGACTGGAGGACAGTTCACAGGACATTTCACTGATGCAAAAGTGGCCTGAGAAGTAGAGGTTTCTATGAATTTCTGTAAGTATTAGTGCCAGCTGCTTCTGCTGTGTGTTTCAGTTTCTTCAGGAGAGGGGCAGCAGCACTGGGGAGAGGACAGAGAGGCTTGTGTTGGACCATACCAGCTTTTTCACACTCTTTTTTCCCTGTTTTGCACCAAAGGAGTTGGACAGGTAACACAAGTCAGGTGAGTCCGTGGTGTCACTGTGCATACAAGAGGAGTCTTTGTTTTTACCCAGTTAAAGCAGTCGCTCCAGCAAACCAAAAAGCCACCTACTTGTGATTTGTTGATGTAGAATATTCTTAACACAACTGCCAGTACCCACTGTGTACAAGGCTGCAGTTCCTCTGCTGCAGGAGAACAACACAATCCCCATCTTGGCAGCATTCAAACCATAAAGTCTGTATGTCTTGAGCCAACTGCTGACATAAGGGGTGCTTTCCACCCCTTTCATTGCCCTTTGTAAGATGTTCTTGAACTTCTTCAGAAACCTGATGAAATAAGTATCCTCTGCTCTGTGCTTGGAAGGTCCTTGGAGCTGGGCTGCTTTGACAGGAGCATGTGGGCTGGTGACCTGGGATGTGTGGGCATCCTATCTGAACTGGCCAGATACAAAAAAGGTAATCTGTGTGTGGCGACATATGCTGAGCTATATGTAAAATTAAGGTAGTTCATTGCCCAGACAAAAACAAGGGACCCAGGCAGTGCACTGGAGAGCAGGAATGCTCTCAGTCTGCCCAGCCTACAGACCCTTTCTTGATATTAAGGTGGATTCAGCTTGAATAGTTCTGCAGGCCATGGGGTGGCACTGGCAGTGCAGGGACCTAGATGTCCACCATATGAACCCTTTAACTTTCTTACCACTTCTTTGTTGCTCATCTTCAGAATTTTATTATTAGTATTTTCATTTGGTTAAGAGGCAGCAACCTGTTCAAAATATTTAGTTCAAAATATTGAGAGATGCATCTCTTATTCTAGACTTGCACATTTGTCTTGGTCCTTATATGATAGGGAATTCAAATTCTGGAATATTTGTGCTTAGACAGGAGCCAATATTGTATCTAAGTTCCATTTAATCTCTCCCATGTGAAGAGCAAAAGGCCAGGGCTGTGATGCCAGTGGCATAAGAAAGGTCCTGTCCAGCTTGGAGGTGATTAGAGAGTCCTGCTGCTGTCAGCGTTTGAAGAGAACTGTTGCCAGGCTACTTGACCAGTCAATAATGAATGCTCATTAATCTGTTTTCTGCCTCTTGATGACAGTTGTTTGATAGCCTGATCAATTTTATGATTGCCATTTGTGTGATGGTCTCCTGCTGCTTTACTCTGCCCTTTTGTTTTAAGAAAGAAGAGAGCAAAAATCTGAAAGCCTGTGTTTCCCCTAGCTTTGGAGACGAGGTGGAAATGCCACTAAATTATTTTTTTTTTAATTTGCATCAGTTTTCAAGATCAAAATCTCTTGCAATGTTTCCTGTGACAATCCTGAAAGTATAAATATAGAAATCACAGACAGTTCCCTGGAGACTGAAGGCCTAATATGTGAATAATCTCACCTCCTACTTTGTAACAATATCATAGGGAAAAAAAAGGTGTATTATGCATACCCACAGCTCTGCTTCAACAGTGTCTAGTCTGGTGTGTGAAGTGTATGTGTAAATATTTGAAGGGTAGTTCTGAAACCCCATTGTGGGAGAGACTATGCAAATAAGGAGATATAATTTTGTGGTAGCACTTGGTAAGGTTTTGTATCTGCCCTGTATCCAGCGGCCAAAGCACACTGGTTCTGGGCTTACAGCTTGTGCAGCTGATGGAAGGTGTGGTTCTCCCCAGAGCTCAGCAGCATTGCGGTGCTTCGTGTGCCCATAACCATGCAGGCTGCTTAAAAGCAAAAGTTATCTAATCAACTAGTATTTAAAATGGCAGTTTAGTTGTGCTTTGTCCTCAGCAAGCATCTCTGGATCATGTCATCAGCCCTAAAGTGCCAAGATACAGCTAGATTGCCAAATTGTTAAAGTAATGATGGAGTTGAAGGGGTTTGTTCCCGACTACAGAAACTGAGGCTTTTGGAGTAAGGTTCTTTGATTTCTTTTGCTTGGGTATACTTGTAGGATGGTTTAAGGCTCACAGTACAGGTGTGAACTTGGACCAGTGGAGCCACACCAGCACATCCGGCCCTCTTGCTTTTGCTGGTGGGGAGAACAATGATTCCAGCAAAGCTTTGTGCTTTTACTGTAACCCAGGCACTTCATCAATGTGGTCTGTACTGTTAAAAACACAGACTTGTTGAGATATTTTCTCTGCTGGCACAGCTGGACCAGTGAGGGAAGGAACAACCAGATACTCCGGGCTTGGAAAGTCTCTGACTGAAGCACTTAACCCTGACCTCATACTAATTCAATTCATGCTGATGTATTATATGTATGGATGTGTGTCTGTATATGTACACACACAGGTATGGAAAAGGTGTATACATATATGTATACATTAATTTCTATTTCTCTATGTATTTATGTGTATATAAATTACACAACAGAGCACTGTTGAGTGGCAGTTACATTTCTCTCAGTCTGGGCAGGGTGAGGAAGGGAACAGGGGTGCTTTTGTTAGGGCAGCAAAGGGGGCGGCTGTCCTGTTGTCACTGCCTGGTGTGTGACATGAGCCCTGGGTTTATCTGGCACTGCGGGATGGATCCCGCTGGACTGCAGGATGCAGCTGCATCAAGCCCTGGGGAAGGCCTGTTGCCTGTTCCATGGTGGCCAGAGCATTCCCCTCTCTGCAGCATTCTTTCTGTCATCTCCTGATGGCACAAACCTCTTCCGTTTGTGCTTAAGGTAAAGGGAAAATAAACACAACCAAACATCTTTTAGAGTCAATCCTAATTTTCTGGTGCTGCTTGTCCATCCAGTACTGAGTGGTTGCTGAAGAGCACTGGATGTGCTGCTGTGTATAGGAATATTATAAGAACTATTTGCATCTGTGTAACAACATTTCAGAAAGTATCTCCTGTAGACCCACTCAAATGCTACTGAAATAAATGTATGCAGTGGTCAGACAGTGATTCATTGACAGTGCAAATCAACTCCAGGTCTGCTGAACTGCAGATTACTCCAGTATTGCTTTCTCAGCACCACACCCCCAGTAGGAAAGCTGAAACAGAAGGTTGGTCAAACAGGACAAGAGTTTTCCCTGTGAAAAGCAGTAGCTGCCAAAGCGTAACTTTTTTTTTTTGTGGATGGAAATCTAGGGAGGCACACCTGGCTCTTGTGTTTTGCATTCTGACTAAGTTGGAATGCTTTTGGATGCAGAAGTTGTCAGCTTTGCACAAGAAATCAAACTTCTTGGTTTCTGGGAGGAGGAAAAAGAGAATTTGTCCAGCCCATCTCCAAGTACTTTATAAAGGAAACCACTTTCCTGGTTTCCCCTTCACAGCTGAGGAAACAGGAATGGAGAATGACATGGAGAAGAGAGACCAGGGTGGAGCCAGGACCTGAAGTCATCCACCCTAAGATGCAGGAAAAAAGTTGTCCTTGGGATCTCCCTGCCCTTGAGGGCCATGTTCTAGAACTATGGAAACGCTCCAGTAAAGATGTTGGAGAATCAGCTGTGGTGTGTGCCTGGCTCTGTTCAGCCCCTCTGCTGTGCAGTCCTGCAAAATTGTACCAATACATCAGTGCCTGAATGGATTTCTGATTCCATCACTAGCAGAAGAATAAAATAGAACAGAATCATAGCTCACTCTGTCACCTTGAGGGAGACCTCAGCTTCTTCTCATGGCTCCCTGGGGTGCTCAGAATCCCTGACTGCCTTGCAGTGTAGCTGCAACTAGTGTTTTAACCCTGTGCACTTCTGAAGGTGTTTTTCCTCATGATCCAACCCCCAGGGGGACGTGCTCTGGTCTCACTTTCATGTGTGAAACATGAGACTGAGGAATTGTGGAACAAGACAGAAGATCTCATGCAAAGTTTGGGTTCCAGTTTGTGCAAGAAGTCCCAGAAGTGAACCCATCTGCCTTGTTGCCCAACCCAACCAAACCATCACTCAGCACCATAAGCCTCCTTGGCTCTGCCTCTGAGACTTGATTCATGACCCTGCCCCTCTAGTCTGGGATTTAGTGATGTAATTTCAAAAAGTTTGGGTTGATGGAAAACCAGAAAGTGATTAGAAGATCCTGCAATGTGTTAACAAATCACTCACTGATGAATGTTGATTTATCTGCAATGTAAATCACTCTAAATGAAATGCTTTGATTTATCCATCTTTACTTCATACTTGTAGCATCAGGGACTGATTTAGTGATGCTGAGCCCAGCCATTACTGCACCATGTCCATAAATTGTGGTGTGCATGTGTTGATCTGGGATTTATAAAAACCCCAGTTAGACTTTCTGACTTCACCCCATAGCTGTGATGTTGGGTCCCTTGTAATTTTAATCAGCTGTGAGAAGTATTCCAGCCAGAGGACACTATTGACATGGCCTTACCAGGGATTTCCTCTTGGAGTCTGGGGATGTTCTGCACTTCTGAATTTGGAGATCAGATCAATAATCTTTTGCTTTCCCTTTCTCACTGAGTCAGCAGAAAGAAGAGGATGGATGGGAGATCCTTTTCTGATGGGCACATGGGGAGAAGGGGGGGAGTGGAGCTTTATGCATACGTCTGTGTTAATGGCTGGTACTTCTATTGCCTGCTGCTTTATGTTTAGTGGAGTCCTGGGAGATCAGTGTGGAGAAGAGGGAGACAGGATTTAAAGTGAGAAGGAATTGCTACCTCCCTTCAAGCTGACTTCCTGAATTACATATTCAAGATGTGGTGTTTTGTGTTGTAATTCCCACAATGAGGCTGTTAACTTTGTAACTGAACCCAGCAACTGTGCAGAGATCCAAGCATCCTCCCCTACCCTCACTCCAGAAATTTACTTTCAAGTCTGTGCTGCACAGAAGAAGTTTTGTGAGGTATGAAATACAGCTGTGCCTTTGCCCTGCAAAGCTGTGAGCTTTCCACCTTTGTAAATTTTTATTTTACATCCGTACTGGGCTGTAGGGAGCCCGAATTGGCCAGCTCTGTGTTAAAGATGTGTAATTCATGTTTGTCCACCAGGACACCCAAAGTGCAGGAGTTTTTTGTACGTAGTAGTTGCTTTTAAATGAAATTACCTATTTCATAATTGCAGGTAGGCCTTGCTACACTTTTAAATGGAAGATGGCTCTGGCTGCTGGAACAAAAGAGAATTAGATTAGGAATTAAATGAAACTACCCCTCACCACACTCATCCCAATGCTAGGTAATGCCAGATGAGATTTGATGATAATTAGAGTGTCATGAATGTTAAAGCTTTCTAATACACATAATGGTGCTTTAAAAATGACCTCCTGCACACTGAGATTTACCAAGTTACTGTTATTGCTATATATCTAGGTTAATCAATCACAAACAGAGATTCAGGACGGTTGAGGAAACTATCTGAATTGAACATTCTCCTGAGACCCATATCTGGACAGGTTGGCTGAGTTTCTGTGACTTAATAACCTAATTTCTCTCTTGCCTGTGTTCTGATCCTGCAGCAGGGGCTGTGAATACAGGTGGACTTCCCATTCCCGTCAGAATCACAGAATATTCTGAGTTGGAAGGGACCCACAAGGATCATCGAATCCAACTCCTAAGTGAATGGCCCACACAGGGATTGAACACCATGCTTTAACCATCTGAACTAATCTCAGGGTCATCTTTTTTTTTTTTTTTAACTTAACTCCCCAACCCATCATCCCGTTATCTAGACCATGTCAACAAGTTCCTCATCCAGTCTTTTCTTAAACATCTCCAGGGATGGTGATTCCACCACCTCCCTGGGCAGCCCATTCCACTGAGAGATCACTTTCTCTCTGTGAAAAAGCTCTTCCTGACATCCAGTCTAAACCTCCCCTGGCGCAGCTTAAGGCCATGTCCTCTTGTTCTGGTGCTGGCAGCCTGAGAGAAGAGATTTACATTCACCTGACTGCAACCTCCCTTTAGGTGGTTGTAACCAGCACTGAGGTCACCTCTGAGCCTCCTCTTCTCCAGGCTGAACAACCCCAGCTCCTGCAGTCGCTTCCCATAGGAAGTCCCTTCACCATCTTTGTCGCCCTTCTCAACAGGAGTGTTAGTGCCAAAAAGACCACAAACTATTTGCCTGACTTGGTCCTTGCTCGCCCACCTTGCTTGCACAGCAGCCCTGCCATGGGGAAGGTTTGCTGTGATCTCTGAGGCAGTGAGGACCTGTCCCAGGTCTCAGGGTTAGTGTTGAGGTTCTTTGCTGCAGTGGCTGAACAGCTTCCAGATTGCAGAGGGCCAGTACAAACCTCGGCAGAAATTTTGTTAATTAAAGGCTAAAGAGGTAAAAAATTGTGATTATGAGAAAGCCTTCTGTGAACAATAAACTGTCTGTCATCAAACACTGTTGCCATTTCTGGCATTTGCTAGGAACATCCAGTGCCACAGAGAAACATTAATTCTCTTTTTTTCCCCTCCAATTATCATCATCACTGCAAGTAGCACTGTTTACAGTTCTGCTTTTGTCTTTAGAACTGATAACTCTCTTGTTTAACAACTGTAGGGAAATCTGGGACAGTCCCACTTTTATTTAGTAACACTCAGAGCATTAAATGTTGCAATGAAATCTCAGTTTTCCTGAAATCAATAGCTAACATCATTTGCTGACATCAGAAGAGGCAATGTGCATCTATGGATGCTTTCACATTTTTTTGTGGAAAAGCCAAACTTAAGGCTAATCTGGTCTCAATTTATGTAATTTGAATTGACTAATTATTATACAGTGGTTCTGAGATCCCAGAGCAGATAAGATCATCGTACAAAGGGCTGCACAAGGCAGCATTGAGCAGCAGACTCTGCTTCACAGACTTTATGATCCAAAGTCACAAGTCAGGAGGGTGCTTAATGTGTGTCTAACTTCTGAGTTCATGAATAGCTCCTGTGACTTCCGTGAGAGGATTTGCATGCCTAACCTTCAGTGAGTTCTGAAATACCCAAGCCATGCCTAAATTAAGACCTAATATACAGACAGTCTTTTTGAATTTTAGGTTTCTCTACCTGGCAGCCCTGACCTTCTGCAAGCCTGTGGGGGACTGATAACTGTGTTTTTGTAGATAGTCCCAGCCAGTGCAGTTTTAATCTAGCAGTGATGATGGCTTCAAAATTCAAAATACAGTAGATCCTTAAACTGCATGGACTGTGCTTCCCTACCCCTGGGAATTTAGAGAGAATGCTGTTGAGAAGAGCACTACGTATGACTATAAAATGTAACTATTGCACAGTAAACCTTGATCACTTATTAACATGGCTCACAAAACCAGCAGAATGGAGGATGTGGTAGAGTCCTACAAAAGTGCCCAGGATGTGTGGGGCTGTTCTCTGCATTGTACCCTGCCAGCTCTCAAGAGTCACCTGCTTCTGTCTGGGGAGTGGAGTGTGTGTGGAGAAAAGATGGATGCTGTCTTCCAGAGAGCCTTTTTAATTTTTTCTTTCATTTCTCCTTGTTTTGTTGCTTAGATCAGTGTTGAGATCAAAGGCATTCCAGTGGAACTGACAAACTACTTTTTTTTTTCCTGTGGAAAAGAAGAAAGAGAAATCCAATAAGTTATTTTGCACAATTTTCTACTGTGCCATCCCTGCTAATTAAGTTTGCTCCTGTGATTAAACTGAAATAGATGTTGATCAAATTTTTGAACAGGCTTTTGTCTTCTGTCCATTGAACACTGGAAGGAACTGACTCCATTCAAGTCAAGCTGGGTCTTTAGGGCTCTTCACCAGGCAGCATCTCCTAACCTATGAGTGGATCAAGATGTTCACCATTATTTTTGCTGTGTCAGTCCTGAGAGACCCACTTGCTGTCACATCACTGTGCCTTGGAAAAACTCATCAAATCTGAGCTAGGCACCATTTGTTAAAGTATTGAATGAGTGAAAGTAGCTAAAATCAAACAAATAAAACCCTGACCCCGAGTGTTTCTTTCTGTGCACTGTATGCTGTAAAATGTTACATTTTAGGAGGTAGATACTGTTTTCTTTTATGTGTTTGTCTACTTTCTACCTTTCTTATCTCTTTGGCCATAGGTTGCAAATATTGATGCAGAGGGTTTGTTGTGGGAAAAAACCAAGCATAATTCCTTTGAAAAGATATAATGAGAGATGGAAGCATTTATATTCCTTTGTGATTCATGCAAATTCTAGGTACAGAGACAATTAAATAGGAGACCAGAAAAATGTGACTGCTTTTCCTCTTTAACGGTTTGCTGTGCTGCAAGAGAGTGCTTTTGGGTAGAGTTCTTCCCGTAGCTCTTACTGAGAGTTTCCTGATGCCTCCCTGTAAACATGCTACAGGAAAATCCCAGCTGGCAATTCATGCTGGAGAGCAAGCGTGGGGCAAGTGTCTGTGTTTGTGATGGAGGGGCACAAATGATCAGGGAGCCTGAATTCACTGAGATGCCATTTCTCTCCTCTGGGCATTCCTCCTTGCAGAGTTGCTGCATTTGTGGCCTAGTTTTAATGAGAGTTTTTTGACAGCAGTGGTGAATATTGACATTTTCCTCTATTTTAGATTTTTTTTTTCTTCTTTGGATTTCAGCTGAGCACCCAGTGTAGTGATGAAGCTCAACAGTGCCTTATTCAGTCCTACTGAGTGCAGGTACCATGTCCTAAAGTCTGCTTTATAAACACCCAAATATAGTTAAGGTTTTTTTTTCCCTCATTATTTCTGTTGAAAAGTAGCTTTTGCCTCATCCTTGTAGTAATAGAAACATTATCATTTCTAGTTCAAATTTGCTCATGGCCTTTTTATTCTTCTTTGTTTATTTCTAGTCACTGATCTTGACCGGCTATTTTTCTTCCTTATGTTTGCCTTTGAGTTATTTCTGGATGGCAGTGATGACCCCTCTCAGCCTCTGCTTGGTTAAGCTAAAAAAAGCTGGTTACTCCAGTCTCCCTTCGAGGAGTCTGCCTTATTCTGATTATCCTACCAATCCTTGTTAGTCTCTGGCTTTTTTTTAGAGCACACGCATACAGGAGATCAGTATGTGTGTATTGAAGAGGGGCCCACACAACTCCCTCTGTGTTCTGGCTGGTTCCCCCAGGTTCTGGACTGTTTAAAATGGCTTTGCTCATGACAAGAGTCACATGTTATTTTCAGTAAATACATGTTCTTGTTTTTTAAACCGAACCCCCAGCAAAAGCCAATTCTTGTTTGTGCAGAGTAAGGAATGGTATGTAATTCTTCGGAGAGCGAATGGATGGAATATTTGTTGGGACAGTTAGGGTGCTCAAAGTATTTAAATACTTTGGTTCTCTTCCTCTGTGAGAGCAGGAGAGTTATTGTCATCAATCATTTATACTTGTCTGCTCTAAGTTTCAGTCTCTGCTTCTCTAGGCAGGATCTTCTTTTTTAGTAAAAAGTAGAAAATTTAAATACAGTATTTATGGGTTGTGTCGGAACTCTGATTATTTGCAAATCACAGCAATATTGTCCATATCAGAACAAGATTTGCTAGGCAGCCCAGGCACTGTGACCCTGTTGCAGTGAGGTTGCCCCTGAGTTATTGTGCCATTTGAAGGTATAGGGGTGCAGGTAGCAACTAAGAGCTTCAGTGTAGTTGGAAGCCATAAGTCAAAATTTCAGTCAGAGTGACAGAAGAATTGATGGTACCGTGTGGCTTTCTGCCAGCTGAAGATCAGGACTAATATTTGTTTTCCCAAGTAAAAGGGTCCACTCAGTCAGTCAGCCTGCCTGGAGAACAAAGGAGTGAGACAGATTTTAATTGCCCGATGGCCATTCTTTCAGCACAGATCTGTGCTTATGTGCCAGAATAATTTGGGTTTGTGTCTGACACAGGAGATCTGACTTATGGAGGGACTTCAGTATGGGTTGTTTTTCTTGGAGGACTGAGAAAATGAAGGCACATCCTCCCTGCCCTTAGTCTTCAGCTGAAGACACCTTTCATGTAGAAACTGTTTCCTTTTGATGGCCAGAGAGGTGAATGACATGTAAACCTCCTTTTAAAGTAAAGTGAGGGGGGAAGGAGAAGAGAAAGAGGGGAAGGGACAGAAAGGTCCTGAAGGGTTTTCTTCAGCCTGGCTTAATTTGGAGGTGACACTTCATATGTCAATTTAAATTAAGCCATTTCAAAGAGCATCCACCCCAGAGCCTCTCGTGCACTCTTAGCACAGCAAGTGTGGGGCACGCTGGGTGACTGACACAGTTGAGGATAGGGAGGGAGCTGCAGGAGGAGCTGAGATGAGGTGTTTTGTGGCAGGGCTGCTTTGTCCCCTGAGATGTAGGATCACATGTAATTAGCAGGATATAGATCATCCCTGGTTTTTGTATCACACGTTTGGGCCCAGTGTTCTGGTGTGTTAAGTCTAGATATCTTGTCTTTATGTCATGTTCTCTTCTGCAACCCTCCTGATCTGGGTAAGGGTTTAATAGGAATGGTGTCTGGGTGTTGAATGGTTAATGTTCTAGGAAGCTAACACCTGCATCTGCAGCCTTGTCCACTCCTATGCAGCTGAATAGCATTTCATGATGGCAGGGAAATAATTCAGTAAAACCAGACCCTGCTCCATGGGCAGTGAATAAGCTCAAGTGAAGTAGAGGTCAGTCATGTTAATCTGAAGCAAATAGGATTGTGGGACTGGGGGAAGAGGGTGAGCCTCCTTTTATGTACAAATTCTATAGCTCAGAGGCTTAGGAAACACTTAATAGTAAACATTTGCAAAGAATCCATGCCATTAACCTTTTCCAAGAGGACAGACAAATGGTTTTCCTGCTTAATTTTGAGCAGGTTTTGCATTTTTGTACGTATGTAAATTGTGTTGGGTGGCAGTGTCTCATACAAATCAGCCTGAAATGCAGAGGCAGCCATGCAAGCAAAATGGCTTGCCTTTCCCTGCAGCTGCAACGAGACTTCTAGACAGGGAAAGAGCCTGATTTGTAAGAAAGCATCAGGGAGAGAGATGAAAACCAGGAATGTCCTAAAATGCTGTCCCAGTAGCAGAAATCCTCACTGCTGTGCTACAGTGCTGCCCTGTAGTTTTGATGACCCGAGGAGCATCCAGCACTGTTTTATTTTTCTTTGGGTTTTGGAGCATCCTTTTTAAGTTGTGAAAATCTATAAGCAGCTCTGTAAGTGGCTACTGTTTGGGAAGGAGATGAACAGCACCTTTTTGAGATCGGGGCCAAAATGGACCTGAAAGATAATACAGATATGAAAAGATAATACAGATATGAAACACAAGCAGGCAGTTTTGCAGGAATATTGACTGCCTGTTGTAAAGACAGTGTGCAAGGGCTGGACATTACATTGTCCTGCTGATGTTCTCTGTCCCAGATCTTTTGTGGATGTATGAAACAGGCTTTTCCACGCTGTTTGACAGTAGTTACTGATATTCCTGTATGGGATCATCCTAATTACAAATTTAACGTCTCCAACCCCTTTACAGTACGTGTTTCTTTTAGAGTTGGGTAGACATCAGGCTTTTACGTTTCCAAGGAGTGCATCACATGTTCCCTTCCTCTTAGGCTGCACTTTCCCACCAAATGTACCAGGAGTGAATATCTGGCTGGTTAGACTGAGTTTGACCTTCCGGGTCTGCAGTGTCTCTTGGTTAACGCGGTAACAAGACCAAATGTTCTTTAATTTCACTGATAGGTGACAGCAAAATTGAAAAGAGACTGGAAGCTGATGGAAGTTCATAAAGACATGCACTCCTTGGCTGTTGTTTGCAGCCAGAGCTTTCTGGAATTCTGGCCATTTGACCCTGCTGTGCTGGAGTGAGCCAGCAGTGCCAGCTGGATGTGCCTGGGGCTCTCAGCGAGCAGGGGAAGGGGCTGCCCGGCATTACTGATTTCTTCTCTGTGTAGGTGCAGACACTCCTCACTTTCAGTGAGGTGAGCTGTGTGAGAGAGAGAGAACAGTGTGGCTACAGATTCACACCATGCCTTGCTGGATCGGTTCCTGCTTTCTCTTTGATCTTTTTTCACACTGAGTAACAGACAGCATGACTGCAATGTGATGCTCTAGCTGCAGACTGCATTGTCTAGTTGGAAAATGAATTGCCTCAGAGCCTTCAGTCTATCTCTTGGGCTATTTCCTGTTACAACCAGGAAAGCTGGGATTTCCATGTGATTTTGGAGCTCCGAGTTCTGATGTACAGAGAAATCCCGTGTCTGTGTTGATTCATTGCTGCTTCTGATCCCTTTTTTTTCTCTTTCATTATCTCAAACGCCTTTGGAAACTTCATTTTCATTGCACTACTGTATCATTTTACTTGAGTTCCCTTCTGTGGGCATCATGGTTCAGTAGGAAATGCAACACTGGTTTGAAATGCTTGCAGACAAGATAGGGGAAAAATACATCTGTGAGTTATTAAGGGCAAGAGTAATGCCTTTTACCTTTGGAGTTTACAGTTAATTTTTTTTCCTTTTTATCTAGCAAATACTTAGTATTTCCAGCATTGTCTGTATCTGGAGGGTGTCTGTCTTGGCAGGGAATTACACTGGACGTGCAGCCTGGGTGAAGCTGCCTTGGGCATCTCCTGGATGCTCTGGCTCTGTGGCTCATCCTTCTGCATGCGCTCGCTTGTCTCAGTTTTAGCATTTCACCTCCAGTCACTCATGAACTGATTCTGTAGTGGGAGACTTTGATATTTCATTTTGTAACTGTTCATCCTCATGTGAACTGGAGGTTTCTGTAAGAACCTTGGCTGCACTCTTCCTGTGGTACCTGAAAATCTCCTTTCCCCAGTGATGACAGTCTGCTCCTTGTACACCTCTGCCTCTGCAGAATGGGCAAGTGATGGCAGTAGTCAGGTTTTTCCAGTGGGTTCCTGATCAGAACCTTAGATTAAGCAAGTTAAACCCATCTTTTTCACTGACCTGACCATTGCCCTCTAAAAACAATCTTTAGACAAAAAAAAGGGGTTTTTTTATTGTGGTAGAGTTTTCTCATTTGTGAGGTTTTGTGTGTTGAGGTCGAATCTTTGGTTAATGTTTCCTACCACGTTCCTGGCAGAAAGGACGGAGAAATACCGTAACACAAGTAATGTCCTTGTTTCCCCAGTATTTGTCTGAAAAACTCTTCAACTCCAGTCATTAAAAGCATGTTGGACTTGTGTTGGTTATAATTACTAAGGTGCAGGATCTGCTTTCTAGAGGTGCCAGACACCTGAAAACTTCATTTGAAATAGCAAATGTTTGGTGCTTCTAAAACCAAGTGTACTGTAGAGAGAAACACTGGAAGTGGGAGCCTTTGTTGTCTTCCTTTCTCTCCCTCTGTCTTGCAAGTATCTATATCCAGTGATGCTTTCCATGAGCACAGTCGGTGCCATACTGCAGTCACTGGGTTTCTAACCCCATTGTAGGGCTGTTCCACTCTGTCCAAAGTTAGAAGCTATCTCCTGGCTTGCATTTTTAACATACAGGCAACCTACACCTGCTGCCAGCATCATCAAAAGGAAGGCGAGATGCAGAGGCTGTATTTTAATCAGGCCACAATCTAATTAACTCACCTGTGAGCACAGGCAGACTGCACACTGTGATTTTCTTGCTCGTTCCCACCTCTTTGGGGATTTGGTACCAATCTTCCTCTCTCTGTGGGAAGAACCTGGAAGCCAGGAGTTTTGAGCTCTGTTTCTGGCAGTGCTATTGATTCACTTGTGACCTCGTGCAAGTCCCTCTGGGTTTTGCTTCTGGGGCTTTTCTAACGTAGGAGAGAGAGAAACGCACTTCCTTCACTTCTCAGCATTTACTGTGAGCCCTAATTAACACTTAGAAAGCAAGAGGCTTTAGACTACAGGGTGCAGCAGACATATATTGCTGTGGGAATACAATTAATAAACAATAGCACATATGGTACAGGAGTTCCCAACCTGCATATTCCAATGGTTTATTTTCATTATTTGTTTACTGCATACAGTCTATATGAGTCCTACAATGCAACTCTGGAGGAAACTGGGCAGACAATATTAATATTCCTCTTAAAATACTGACTTAATGATACTGTTGTCTATTACTATTACTGCTGTGTCCTACTGTTCTTTGGCTGCCAGTTCTCAGATTCCAGCTCTTCCATTGTGTTCCTGTTCACGAGAGGACAGGTGTAACCAGATAGTCTGACCTTCCATGTGAAATGGATCACCAACTTTTATCCAAGGATTTCTACAAGCTCAGTAACTTCTGCATTTTAACCTTCTCATTTCTAAATTACAGCAAATGAGCTCATTTCATCTCTCTGCAAGATGGATTTTCTGGACTTAAAATTATTTTTTCTATCTCTTTTGCTAAACTCAGTGCCATTAGACATTGTCATTTTTAGAGTGAGCTGCAGAACTGACACTACAAAACCTGGTAATGGTGATTAATCACTTTTATCCTGAGACGTGTGCATAACTCAGCTGCCTTCTTGTGAGAGTTTAGCATCTAAGCCTCCTGCTTAGACTGTCTTTCTGGCACCAACTCTAAGAATTTTTCCTGTGTGAAAATGAAAAAGCAAACAGGAGTGGGTGACTAAATGAGGAATGGACAGAAGGAAAAGAAAGGGAGGAGGTACTTGGTGCTGTGATCTCAAAGAAGGCTAATGTGTATATAATGTGTATATGTATAAGGCAATAAAAACACCTACCCCTACGGGTCATTAGCTGTGAGTATAAAAAGGTGAGTTTGGCACCATGTCAAGGACAGCCATGGAGAAGACGAACCCTAAGCCTGTGTGGCTCAAGGATGAAGTGGCTCTGTTCTTTCCAGAGCTTGTATTAAGGAGACTTTTTCCATCTGATGTGATTTGGTCGCACTTTTGGATGTGTTTCATCCTCTGTGGTCCAGTCCTTTGCTCTTCATCACTCAGCAGCCTTTGTATTACTTGTCAGTTACATTGCCATGTTCCCACTGTTGCCAGCTTTCTTAATTTTGCCAGACTTTTTTTCATAAAGCTCCCATGAGTATAATTATTGCCCCAATGAAGGCATGGCTCTCTTTCAGTGGGCAGAGCTCATGTGGCATGGAGGCTCTGCTAAGTCTCCTTGCTATTTTAGGGAAGCAAAATAAGCAGTGGTGTCCAGCAGATGCTTTTGACTTGGGTCCCCTTAATGAAATACTCCTCTGTGAAAAGTGTGCATGTGTGGGGTCCCCTTGCTTCGCTTTCCCAAGTAAACTTGGGATTCTCTTTGCATCTGCAGTCCTTAGAAACTGAGGTTCCAGGGGGCCAGACAGTCCTTTGAGGAAGAAGCCAGTATATGTATATGTTGGATGGATGTTTTTTGCATGAATGTCTTGTTAGTTAGCAGAAGCATCGTGAAGAATCATTTGAGATCTCATGTGTTTCCTTAACTGTTATCCTTTCCCTACCAGGAAAACATGTTCATTTGACTTAAACAATTTTTGTAGCAGATTATACAATGAATCTACCTGATTTATTTCCTGCAGCTGATGAGAACAAAGTTTGGGGTATTGGACAGGACACAGACTTTTTCTCCTGCTAGGAAGGAGATGGGAGCCAGTGGTACCCAAGTGCTCTGGACCTGTAGAGCTCCACACCCCACAAAGTGGTTTTGAGAAGGTTAATTAACGGAGAAGATGCCAGCTGATGGCACTCATGAATACCCAACATTGTCTCAGGGTTTTGAAGGGCCACAGTCACTTCTGGGCATGTGTAGCAGAAGTGCAGAATAGGGCAGCATTCACTTGCTGAATTCAGACAGTCCAGGGCAGGTGGCCAGAGCTGCAGTAAGCAGATAGCTTTGGGTTGGTGAGACTTCCCCCCCTCCTCCCCCTTTTCCATTTGGAGCAGCTCATCTTTCTGTGCCTGGTGGGTGCAAGGGCGCTGGAGGGATGTGTATTTACACAGCCCTGCTAGTTCAGTGATGAGTGGTGTCACTGCCAGAATTTTGGGGTTTTTGACAATGGGATGGCCTACACAGCACCAGGCATGGTGGCATCAGAGGGGGTGGCATGTACCTGCCCAGTGCCCCACTCCTGGGGCAGACCTGTCCTGTAGATGTCTGGTGTAACTAGTGGCCAGAATTGGGTCTTCATTCTGCTGGCATCTGATGGGGAGAGCAGTGACATTCAACTTCCATTAGAAGACAAAAATGGCATCACAGGGCATCTGAGGGCGCATTTTCAGCAGTCAGTGAAGGCAAGGTATGGGCTCTATTTCTGAGCCAGAAGATTAGTCTGTTCCCGGTCCATGGGACTTGTCAGCCCAGCAATGATTAGTGATGCAAAAGCAAAGTCTGCAAAGCTCCTTCTGCCCAGCTTTGGTGAGAGAAGGTGATAAGGGATTCATTGTGCAACCAGGAGATAATTGGCTGCAGCAGTATGAAGCAATGCCAGTCTCTTTGCCATAGCAATCCTCCAGACATTTTGTTCACAGCTGTGATTCACCTTGCTGTGCAGACAATCTGTTCTGGACTATGGAGTGTTTCAAAAGGAGCATGGCTGCCACACAAAGTCATGTGGGATTCCCCAAGGCTCTGTGTGGGATTCAGAGTGAAAATCCATTCGGCTGGTGCAGGGGTTGGGGGAGGCAGGGAGTGAAGGGACTGGACCTCCAAAGGGTGAGTCAGCCTCCTCTTCCCCCACTGCATGCACCAGTATAAGTCTAGCTAAGACTGTACAATCACATAACTCTTTAGGAAAAGGAGGAGCTGGGCTCCACTTGCCTCAGCCTGAGCTGATACATCAGGTCTCTTACGGGAAGTAGAGCCCATGTGATGACAAGCTTGAAGGAGCAGGGGTGGGCCTCTTGAATGTGTGGAAAAGTAAACAGAGAGATTTTGGCCTAGCCATACTGCCGTACTGCTTGTGTCTTACTTATGTTCTTCTGTGTCACACACTGCAGCCCAGCTTGATGTATCTGCCCTGTGCACAGGGAGAGTAGGATGAGGCTGTCTGCTGGTAGCCCTGGCTGTAGCTTGGCCCGCAAGTGTCAGTTCCAAGGAGACAGTGTGGTCAGGGGGATTTGGCTTGGCTAAGGTGGTCCCTTGGGACCTTCAGTCCAAGTCAACAGGAGCTGAAATGTTGATGATAGGGGAGCCCATCCTACTCAGCAACATATGTCTCTACTTGACACCTTTGAGTCAGTGGCCATGTGTCGCTTTGTCCTGCAAAGAGTGTGTGCCCTGGAGGTTCCCAGCCCCTGTCAGTCCCAGAGCTCTGCCCCAAGGAGCTGCTCTCTCCAGAAATGGCTCCTTACCTGCATCTGCAGGTTCTGGGAGGATGGTGTTTCTCTTCCTCTGATGATGAGGAATTTATGTGGCATTTCCTTCCCTGCATTGCTGACTTTATGAACTTTTGAGATTTCCTCCCCTCGCCACTGGGAAGCAGTTGTTCCTACTGGGACAAGCACCCAGCACCTCTTTGAGCAGTGGCTCTTCCTGGGCTGTTCAAGATAATTGGCCTATTTCCCTGGTGTGGAACCAACAGCAGTGAAAGGTGGGTAATGAGAAGGAGCCAGGGTAGCAACAGGATTAAAAATATGTATGAACAAACATCTTGTTTCCACTGCAAGGATGCACTGAAGCGTGAGAGACTGGGTCCTGCAGAAAGCCAGAGGCAGACTGGGTTGGCATTCGCTCAGGCAGCTGCACAGTAAAGCTGCACTGGTAGCATGGTAAAAGTGAGGACAGGAGCCCAGTCTTATTCACACTGGTGTAAACTGGAGTAATGTCAGGGAATCACTTACCAGATTTGACTGTGTCCTGTTGCCTGGAGTCCTGTGTGGATATAAAGCCACCAAATCCAGTGCTGACCTCTGGCTCTGTTCCTCTCTGACAGTGCCCTCCACATGGCATGGAACCTTCCATTGCAAAGATTGATTGTTTGAAGCCATTACCTGCTCCACACAATGGAGGAGATATATTGGGAGATGGATACTGAGTGTGATGATGCGATTCTGGTGAGCTCCATGGGGCACTGATGGAAGCCAAGTGTCATTGGAGGTGTCAGAGTGACACACAGGTGGAGTGGGTGCTCCAGTGGAACATGGTGCTTTTTTCATGAAAAACAAAGGTATTTAATTTTAATTTCTATTCTAAGGGTGATTGTTCTTTGCTAGGTTGGGTCCCTGTAAAACTTCACCAAGTCATTTCAGATAGTTGAAAGCTGTCAACACACCCCAGTCATTTTCCTCTCATTCAGTGAAGGATTGGGGAGGGGAGGAAGGTTTATGATATATCATTGCATTGAAGCAGCTCAGGCTGGCAGGGAGACTTACTAGCTACCTGCAAAGGCACTTCCATGACAAGGAAGGCTGTCTCAGTGCCTTGGCTGAAGGGATGAAGGCCTGACATGAGATCTTTTACAAGAGACATTAATTTCCTCACAGAAGGAGGTGATTTCTCTGTGTGCTGGGTTTACCAGGGTTCACAAATCCCTTAGCTTTGGATTTTATGGGTATCTCATGGAACACGGAGGTTGGCAGAACAGCTGGGCAACCATGCAGGTTTTAGAGCCTTTAAAAGCATGAGGTACATGAGAGGATAAGATGCATGAGAGCATCCAAACAACATTGCTGTGACAGGAATTCCCTGACCCTGTGGGAGCTTCCTGGCTGCCCAGGTGTCAGCAGGCCTGGGGTGGAACAGGAACCTGACCTGCCACAGCAGCACAGGACAGGTCAAAGGCTTCAATCAGCCCCTGTCTCCAGTGGCATTGCTGTCACGTGTTTATCTTGGAAATCAGAACCATCTCATATATTAGCAATTCCAATAGAAATCATAATTGGATTCAGTCCATTGCATTTAACATTTTAACATCAGCTGGGGATTTCTTTCTGATCCCAAGTCTTGATTAGGTGACATCTTTGAGCACCAAATTAATAAGCTTGACTGTATTCCCTGAACACACTTTCACAGCCAAGGGTGAGGGCTGAAATGTAGTGCTTCCTGTGCTGTTGTGCTTTATATCCTTGACTCAACCTGGTCAAAAGGTCATGCTCACGATTCTTGAAATATTTTTTCTTTTTACATTTATTTTTGATCTGCACTGGATGAAGAACAAAACTTTGATCAATTTGCCATGAATTAAGTGTTCTCCCATCCTGTGGATACATGCTGAAATTGATGCTTCCTTGAGCTTTTTAAAGAAGCTGGTCACTGAAAGTGATTTGAAAAGGTCCCACCCTCTTCCAGTGGACTGTCTTGTGCTCAGGGTCTCATGAACATATCTTTCCTTAATCTTGGGGTTCAAAACTCTTCTACTGTTTGGACAAGCCTCGTCAAACTTGGGTTGCTTTGTACACTGAAACATGTAATTCAAGAATCCTGAGAGTTTCTTGCATTTTAATTTTCCGAGTCACCACCCCAGTAAGCTTGGAAAGTGTGTTCTCTAAGTCAAGACACACACTCATGCTTTTTCTAATTGTAAGACTGTGATCTTGCAGGCTGGTATGGAAGTGCTGTAGGACCACAGACAACCCTTGTCTCTGGTCTTCCAGCTGCTGGGAGGGCACTGCCCTGAGCTGGCATGGCAATAAACTGTAACTGTCATGGGATATTCTCCAGGCTATGAAGTCTTCATTTGTGGAATGGGAACCACATAAAGACCTTTTTTAATTCTCCAGGCCCTCTGGGCTGATACTATCTTGATGCCCATAGGACCTTTGCATTGCAACATACCAGTAACCCAGTGTTCTCCAGCCCTCATGAACCATCATGCAGTGCCCTGTGTTTGCCATCCACAGCACATTTGTTCACACCCATGACACTGCTGGAGTTGCCATAGCTGTCAAATCAGAGTTTATACTGGTCCAGTGTGAAGTTAATTCTCAGATTCACATTTGTTGGGGGGAAAAGTGGATCTTCAAGAGAAAGCTAAATCTTTCCTCTTGAGCTTGTGTGTTTCCGGATGTCTGTATCTCCATCCTGTTCTGTACTGCATTGCTGCACCCTTCACAGGTTGGTTCCCTTTCTGATCCAGTGGAGCCTGTCTCAGGGCTCACAGGGAAATCCTGGACTTCAGTGGCATCAGACTTTCCTGCTTTCACCAGAATACTCTGAAGACAGCAGGAAATGAGATATGGCAACATTTTCCTGGCAACAGCTTGACACTGCTTCTCTTCCATAGCAAACAGCATTCCAGTATCTTCAGTCCAGAATCATCGCCCCTGTGAAATCTTCTGGTGATGGAGTGCAAAAAAGAGCTCTGAATCCCTGCTTAAGCCCTTTCTGTTCCCGAAGCACAACTGCATTGAGTGGAAAAGAGCCAGAGAGGAAGATTTTTTTATTGCACGTCTGACTGACAAACAGGCATTAAAAAGATTCAATAGTGGTTCCAGTATAAAAGCTGGTAATGCTATTTCATTTTCTAACAGCCTTATTGGTTTTAATCAGTTCATTTTCATACCTACCCTGTGGATGGCACCTTCACGTGATTTGGTCTGGGATGTTGAGGTGTTCTAGACAGCCACAGACTATATATTGGCTTCCATGTTCAGCATTTCCAAACCCCCAAAATGTCAGGTACCACCAATGGTTTACTGATTTTAAGTCTGTACGTTGAGGTGGGAGCTCAGCGGCTCTCCTGCTGACACACGTGCTCTCAGCACAGAGCTGAGCTCAGGTGTCAAGAGCTGAGAGCTGTTCGGGCAGGGCTGCCTCACACTTACTCCACCTGGTGCTGCAGTAATTATTTTAATGATTACATCGAGGTGAATGTAAATTAAAACCCTAGATCCAGACACTGCCACAGCATGGCTAAGCTTGAACACAGCCTGTAAAAGGGTGGTGATATTTCATCTCTTGAGCCTCTCTGTTTTGGTGTCTCCAATGCAGGTAAGAAACGGTATCATCCCTGCTCACAAGTAGTTGGGGGAAAATGGAGAATAACTTGTGTAAAAACCTAGTATGGTGGAAAATGCTTTTCATATTAAAACAAAGATAAACAGCTTGGAGAATGGTTTTTATATGTCTCATCCAGCTCTAGACATTTTGCAGATTGAAAACGTGTGGCTGTTCCAATGCAGAATCAGTGTTGAATGACAACAATTTTTGGAGACGGTAAATTTGCTGTTTGCCTATCTTGCTGTGGTGGTTTCACTGTCAGATTGTGCCCTTAAAGCAAAATGTATGGCTGTTCCTGCATGAGAAGTGATCTCTCACCTCTGCTTAGACATTGTAGTGCAGGGGGTTGTGCTTGGTCACGTGTAATTAAATCTGGTGTTTGTGCTGGGCTGTGATGGCTTGGCCACACTCCTCTGGGTCTGGGGTAACGTGCTGCATCTCAGAATCTCAGCATCTCTGATGCCAGGGAGGACTGGAAACTGTTCCATGCTGTTTGGAGAGAGAGGGTGAATCTTGGCTTCCTCGATCCTGAGAGCAGATTGAATTCAACATCTTGAGCAGATAAAATCCAGCAGGCAGGTGGGTTGTCTCTGCTTGTGTTCAGTCAAACGAGTTGTTCCCCAAGAAGGAGGATGGGAGGTGTTTAAGTGCAAACCACACAGGATGAGACTTTGCAGGGACTCTTCCTGAAAAATTCTGGATCCCATTGCTGTTTCTGCATGAAGCTGTGGTGTGTTCTGTTTACAAACTGTGTTAAGGTAGGACTTGATACATTCAAGCTGTCAGTCCTGCTACTCCTGTTGGAAGATGATTTAAATTGCAATTTACAAAAAAAAAAGGGACCTGGGAGTGACACTGGAGATCCATGGGAGGCAATGCTACTGGGAGGGTACTGCACAGCTGCCACTGAGCTGCTGCCCAGTCTGAGCTGTTTTAGCAGCTCTTTGCCTCAGTTTCCCCTCTGCCAAAACTGGAGAAGCAATGCTGCTGACCTGTACAGCTTCTCGTGGGGAAGAATCATTAATTACAGCTTGGGTACCTCACAGATTTAAGCAGTATTGGCTTGTATTGTTTCCCTCTTGCAAAACCCTATTCCAGGATGGGGATCTCCCTGCAGGCATTCCTGTCCTTTCTGTGGGGCAGGACTTGTGAGCCCAGTGCCTACGATTAATCTTAGAGTATTTCTGTTATATGTAATCAGCTGTATCTGTGTCTCAGCTTTGAATTTTATAATCACACATGTCCCCACAGTAGGAGAGCACTCCATTAAGTTTTACTAGTTCCTGGAGGTGGATTATATCCCACTTGATTGTTTACAACAGTTGTGAAGATTCAGCACCATTTTAATGAGGTATAGCACTGGTATATTAAGAAATGTATCTATTAAAGGCAGTCTTTAGTAGTTGATTAGTATTTAATTGACACGTGTTAATAGCCTTATTTAACAGCTCAGTTAAATCCACAGCTGAAGCATTAATTTTGAGTAGGAAAATTATGGTTTGGGGTAAAAATATAAACGTACAGCAGCTTTTAATATGAAAACTTTATTAATAAAGTCTTATACTGACTTTAGCAAGTGTTTACAGTAGATATTTTTAAAACATGAAAATTACATAAAAGACACATTCTGTCAATTATTTCTTTAAGATTCATAAAAAGTTATCTATGGAGGTGATTTCTGTCTCCTCTTAGGGAAGATTCAGACTTTGTCATTTTGCAGGAAAGTTTTTTTTAAAAAGCATGTTATTTAATGTGAAGTTAGGCATTATTCTCCAGGGACCTGACCCCAGGGATCAGTCGTGTGCCAAATGAGCTTCTCCAAGCTGTGATGTTACTGCCATCCGTGAAGGCTTCGGACTGCAGCACCCCAATCCACTCTTACTGCTGTCAGGGGAGGTACCTCACAGGTCTCTTGAGTACAGGGTGAATGAAACCCATGTTTCACAAGGACAAGGTGAAGGACAATGAGTTTCCTGGGGCAAGAAAACAGTAGACCCCAGGGGAAGACACTGTTTGGTGCCTTGCATGATCCCCCAGGCTGTCTTCAGTAATGACAAGGGGCATCTCTGTCCTGTTTCGTATCTGAGCTGAGAGATGCTCAGGACAGCAGAATCATGCATGAATTCTCTTTGAATTAGCTGCTTTGCTGCCAGTACGTGCCCTGTCCTGTTCAGAAGGACAGTGGTGGCGGTGGGAAGGTATTCTAGCCATTCACAGAAGTTACCTTCAAATGGGCTAAACTAAGGCACAGTCTTTCAGTGTCTGACCCTCTAAGGGGGAGCATGGGAGAGCAGCAGCATGGTGGGAAGGCTTCCGAGTGCCAGCCTCACCATGTCACTTGTCCTGGGCTGTGTTACTGCCCTGTGGCCGAGCACTGCTCAGCAACTCAAATCATTCCCAGCAGCACCTGTGTGTCCTTCTTGCTCTGTCTTTGCCTGGATCTCAGCATACAGCAGATCCCACAGCTGAGCAGTTGGGACCCCCTCGCTGCTGGCAGGCAGCCTGCCCGTTCCCATCGCTACGTGTCAGTAGGTGGTTCCTGTCTAATGAAGCTCCTTCCAAGGGAGGCTGTTGACGTGCTCCAGCATCACCAGATGGTCCCCTTACCTCTTCTCTCACGCTCCCTCAGAAACATTAATGATCCCTAAACCTCTCTGATGGAGGGGCTCCTTTCTGTGACAAACTCATTACGTGGTTATCAGAAGCTGCCACTATCCAGGTTGTCAGGACAACCAGCCTGATTCAGAGCCGCTGGGAAAGGTCTGAACCTCAGGCAAATAACCATCCCCAGATCCCAGCAGATGCTCACCCGCAGCCAATCGCTGGGGCGCTGGGAAGCCATGACATCATGGGCCAAGCAGGCCCCAAATTTAACTGTTAGCTTTCAGTGTCCCTGCATGTCCCTTCCCCTCAGTGCTCCCCACATCAGTCCCTGGCACAGCTAAGCCAGTCCTTCTGCGGTGCTTCAGGCCCCCCTAGAGCTGCCTGGGAGCAGCAGGGCTGGCGGAGGGGCCCGCAGAGACCCCCACAAAACACAGATTTGGTGAGGAGCAGGACCGTGCCCTGGCAGCTTGGCACAGGGAAAACTGCAGGATCCTGGAACACCTGCAGCTGTTCGGGGCCAGAGCAGGTTGCTACTTCCTGGAGTTCTGTTAGTGGGGATGGGAGTTTGTTGTCAGAATTAACTCCGTGTGTAGGATGAGCTCTCTGGCAGCTACCCCTGTGTCGGAGATAAATGGGATAACCTCTTCCCGTGAAAACCTACTGACACCCCAGTAGCAATCATGCTGTACTGCTCAGATTGTGTCATGTTTGCCAGTGAGGTGTGATACATGTGGCAGAACCAGTTCTGGTGCAGATGGAGTCTGTGTCCACTTTCCTGCCCTGCTGAAGCAGAGGGGTTTGCTCCATGGCCCTGTGCCTTCACTAGAGTGTATCTGAGCCACCTCTGGAAGTGCATATCTCATTAAGGTTACATTTTACATAGGGACTGAGGCATCCTGCAGATGTGCAGCTGCAGTACTTTCCTGAATTCCTGTCCTGCTTGAGCACACTCCCTTTGAAAGCAGGATCAGGCAGCTCTTTGAACGTATTCCTCTGTTTGCTCAGAAAGATGGTATTTTTTTAACTCCCTGGCCCTCCCAGTTAGATGTACATTTGATTTCCAAAGATGCTATTGCTTGGTGTCCTTTACTGAGATACTCAGCCTTGCACTCCCCTCTGGCACAGGGAAGGGTACTGGTCAGGCAATGTGAGTCTGCAGGACTGCAATCAGTTTGCGAGGTTCTGTCTGATTAGATCTAAGAGATGAGATTACCTGGCATTGGACTTCTGAAGCCTCCTCAGGCATCTTTTGGAGGCTAGGAGAAGGCTATTTGTTGCTCAGAGCTAATATTCCTTTCTCTTGCCTTGCTGTGTTGGCTGTCTGGCCCTGAATTTCCATGGGGTTGCATCTTCAGGGAGGAGCTGCCCCTGGGCCATTTCCCATAAGGAGTGCCCCAAGGACAGGCTGGGAAGCTTGTCACAGCCCAGCACAGAGACACTCCAGCACGGATGGTTGTGACACAGCCAGTTCTGTCTATTTTTAGTATGCAAGAAAGGAGCTGTTTGGGCTGGTGATGAACCAGCTGCAGCCAAGTCCTTTCTCCTGCTTCTCAGACTCCTAAAGCATTGGGCATTTGGGCTCAAATTAGGGCAGCTTCTGAGGTTACTTTTACAGGATGAGGCCCTTGCTCAGAGACCAGGTGGCTCCTGACAAAGCAGGGTTTGGGCAGGCCGCATCTCGTAGGTGTGCAGACTCTTCAAACATTTCCAGGTCGCTTGGACACCCATGTGACAGTCACATCTAGCAGAGTCTGCTTTCTCATGCCCTGTGGGGACAAAACTGTCACCATGTCCATGTCTGGGCTGGATCAGGCTCAGCCACACTCTGCAAGTGTCCAGCCCAGCCCGTCCCGTGGAGCAAGTCCAACTTGCACTGCTGAGTCCGGCACTCCGGGACTGTGTGGGTGCCGTGGCCATGCAGTCACTCGGTTTTTCCCTCTCAGCAATGTGCTGGAGCAATGTCAGCACACCTGGCTGCTCACAATGTGTGGCACAGCCCTCCAGCTCTGGCAGGGTCAGCCTCATGTACGTCTGGGTTGAGGAGCAAGGGAGCTCTGTGGCTTGGGCAATTCTCCCTTTATGGCCTTTGCTTCCTCGTGTTGTCTCCTTTCCCGGGAAGGTATGGGCACAGGCATGATGAATCAGCTTCCTATCAGGTACGGGCTTTCATGCAGCAGCTTGCGGATAGCTGGAGAACCCAGGGAGGCTGAAATAAACAGGTTCAAGGGCTTTGTGATCTCCAAAAGTGAACCTGAAAGGCACAGATTTTTGAAAACCTGTGGTTTTCAGGAAAAACTCCACCATGCACAGTCAATGGTTGTGAGGGTTCTTTGGCTCCCAGGAGAGTTCTAACTTTGGACAAGGCTGAGAGTAAGGGATCTGATCTTGCTTTTTCACTGTGTGCAGTCATGGAGTCAAGTTTCTGCTCTTTCACAGGGGAAAGGAAACTGAAACTCCTCCTTCATGTGCTCTCACCCAAAAGTCAGAGGGGCGCCAAGGCACCAGGCTGCAGTTTTCTTATGGTGCTTATAAGAGCAATTTTGCTAATAGTTTATGCTAAAACTAAGTTTTAGTTGGGCTTTCTAAAATGAATGGATGTGATTGACTCACAAATTCAATCCCAACATCTGTAATTGCCTGACTTGGTGCTCTATCTGCAGCTTTTCCTTGAGCTGCCTCCCTCCTTAGAGGATCCAGAGAGTTACCTGTTCACATGGGTATGTCTCTGTGGGGATGGAAATAGCACTGACAACTCACTCCATGGCTTGATGGTGATCACTGCAGAGCCAGCCAGCTAAGTGACAGATTTGAATCATACTGCGGAAGAAAAACTTGGTGAGACCTCAGCGTACATCAGGAAGGGATAGCAGTGATTCAGTAGGGGCTGCTTGTCACATCAGTGTGGAACGGGTGACTCAGTGAGCTCCTGCTTCTGGAGAACCGGTCCTTTGAATGATTGTAAGGCAAGAATGTGACCATTCGTGGTCAGAGAAGATCACATGTGGTCTGGTGGGGCTGGGAGGCTTTTTTATCTCTTGGATATGTATAACCTGTCTTACCTTCGGCAGTAGCAGCCAGAAAAAGGTGATCTTCATTGCTTCCCTGTGACTGCTGCATAATTTGTTATTAAATATACCTTGTGCCTCTCCATCAGGGAAGAAAGCCAACCAACCAATCAAAAAGGTCAAAGGTATGCCCACTTTGGTATGTAACAGCACAGCCCCTTCCATGGCCGGGGGCACTTGGATGGGCAGGATAGCGGCTGGCAGAGGTTCCTGCCAGCCCTGGGACTGGGCACATCTTGGAGCACGTCTGGAGCTCCCAGCCCGGCACTGCTGCCCGACCGCGGCCCCGCGGAGCTTGTGAAATCGGTCGTGTTCCTCTGTGGCTTTCTTTTCCTTTTTTTCTGGAAATACTGTAAAGTCATCCTCAGCAAAGCAGGGGCTGCTTCGACTTTTGAGACCTTTCATGGAGGAGCTGAACTCGGAGGAGCAGGAAAGGGGACCACGCTCTGCCTGGGGATGCATAATTCAAAATGAATGAAGGAGAAAGGAAAAACACAGACCGTGAATAAGGTTTTTCTTCTGGTGCGTTTGGGGATCTTTGCAGGGAAGTGCCCTCTTTTGTCGCGGGAGCGGCCGGAGCCGGCAGCTCCACCTCGCTCCCTGCTGCCTTCCTCCCACGTTCGGATGCGGACGGGAGAAGCCCACAGGCTGTCACACGCAGACGTCATCCGGGGGAGCCCCGAATTTCACGGTGCATTTCCTATTCCCAGCGGACGAAGACCAGGGAGCGTTATGACGCCTTGCGGGACCCATTTTCAGCGCCGGCCGGTGCCGGTGCCGCCTCCCAGGTACCCGCAACCCTCCGCGGGCGCTCCCGGCGCGGGGGNATGGGAGGAGGATGCCGCGGGCAGGGCCGGGCTGCGCCGGTGCCGGGGTTGTTTCGGTGTCTCCGGGGTGTCTCTGCCGTCAGTGACACCTGTGTTCCCGGGCAGTCGGCGGTGGCCAGAGCCCGGTGTCCTGCGGGAAGGACTCCGCAGAGCCGCGGCCCGGGCTGAAGTTGTGTCAGCGCCGGCACCGGCCATGAAAGCGGCCGCGGTGCGTGTGTTCCCCATCTCCCAACAATGCCGCCTCTGGGCTGCGCTTCTGCAGAGGAGTGAGAAATTCTGGGCTATAAATAACTCCACCTTTTAATTTTTTTATTTTTTTTAATTTTTTTTAAAAAACCTCGTTGTTGGCAACGCGCATCCGTTTGACCCGTTCAGCAGCACCTGCCAAGTTTTTCTCGGAATCCGTTCGGAGCAGGGTGGTCTCTCCCTGTGCGTGCTTGGTGGTGCCTGATGCCACACTGGAGCGGGTCCCTGGGCTGGGTTGTCCCTTTGTCCCAGACTTTTACACCAGCCGGCCGAGCAAGTGCTCCAGCCTGATGTCTGCCTGTCCCAGGCATCCCTCCTCCAGGGCAGGGGAATGCGCTCAGCACGAGTGGCACCTTATTTTGGTCATTGTGGTAGTTTCCAGATCCATTTTTGACCGGTACCAGAAATGAGCCGTGCTTTAAACGCATCGAGGTATTTAATGTGGAAGGCTGAAAATCCATCAGGAGAAGCCATGGCTACAGAGTGAGTTACATCTGAAAGAGGTGGAGGGCCCGAGCTGGGAAGAGCGGGGCTGTTTTGGGACCTGCAGCTCCAGGGGGTGTCCAGGGCTGCGTGTTGCCTCTCCCTGCGTGTCTCGGTTTGCGGGGTGGGCGCTGTGTGTGCCAGCAGTGAATGGCCCGAGTGTCTGTGCAGAGTTTGGCAGATGCTCCTGAAGGCTTTGTCCCCCTTCTGCCCCACTTGCCCGGATCCAGCCCCGAGCCAGGGCTGCGGCAGAGGAGAGCCTGCTTTTTGTTGTCCCTCCGGGACGGTCCGGGATGCCGCTCAGCACAGGGAACCTGGAGGCCGGTGGTCAGCGTGGGCTTTGCCGGGTGACTGTCGAACATGGGGAGGGGGAGGAGGAGGAGCAGGGCCGGAGCCAGGCTGCTGCCTGCCAGCCCGGGGGGGAGACGGAGGGGAACGCTGCGGCCGGAGAGAGTGATGAGATGAGATGAGATGAGATGGTCTCCCCTGGCTCCCCTCGTGTGAATCCACCTTCTCCGTGGCTGTCAGACGGGGAGGAGGGAGCCCGGGCACAGCTCCGGAGCCGCCCGGGAGGAGGACGCTGTGCCGAGGGAAGTGGGAAGTGGGGCACATGGCTGCAGAATTGCCTCAGGCTTCCAGTCACAGGTTGCCCAACGGTGTGAACAGGATACAGAGTAAATCAGAGCCGGGTATAATGGGTTTTAGGCCTGGCACATGGGCTGGTGGGTTGTTCAAGGCCGGGGAGTAAAGGCTGCCGTGACAGGTTATTTGCATGGATGGGAGGGATTGCCCTGAGCCTGGTTTTTCTGCGGTGAGCACAGACTGATGAGGGAGAACGATGCTTGTGGCTGCCTGGGTTGGAGCTGCGTTCCTGGAGCATGGAATTGAGCAGAGGAGCTGGTGGCAGGCATGATGTCGGGGGCTGGGGAGTGCCTGGCTTCATGGGTGTGGGGCTGCAGAGGAGGTTGTACTCTGACCCGAGACCTGCGTGGATGTCATTTCTTCACTAGTGACTCTGGATAACTAAAAGTAAGTCTCAGTGGCTCCTGAGCCCTGAGCTCCTGTTACAGGATTAGGTTTCAGGCCTCATGGGCCACCGCCTGCAGCAGCAACAGTTTGGAAGGCAGCTGTGGCAGCAGTGCTGCAGGAGGCAATGCCCAGGGTGAGCTGCTTTGCTTGTCACAGGCCTGGGCTTGGGCCTCGTCCACCTCAGGGCTTCAGCATGAGCATGGTGCCTTTTTGTAGGGGCTGTCTGATGGGGACTTTGTGCCCTCTAAACTAACAAGTCCAGCAAGACTATATAGGGGATTCCCAAAGGAGAATTTTACCTTTCCAAATAGACTGGGCAATTTCTCTGTAAGGATATGACCAAAGCTCAAAAAACGTGGAGTTTGGAGTCCAGATTGTCCTGTATGTCCTGAGCCAGCTCACAAGGTCTAGAAAAACAAAACTAAGCACAAGAGGTTGTATTCCTCCAGTTCCTCATATTTCTTTGCAGCTTTTGTACATGCAATTACAGGGATACTTGAAACACATTCAGCTCTGCAAAATATTGTTGGCCGTAACAAACACAGCTCCTTTTCCTGGCCTGGCAGCCTTTGCTCCTAGAGAAGAACTGATTTGTGGGGATAGTCCCATTTCAGTTCCTGGTCCCTCAGCCTAAAGCTTTCTTCTCTTTTTCTTTTACTATTTTAATTATGACTGTGGATCCAGGGCTTCTTGGAGCTGTCAGTGTTCTGGGGTCAAAACCAGCCAGGAAGCTCAAGGTCTTTCAGATCTGCCTTCAACTCCTCATTGATTTTAGCCATGTCTGCACAGAAGCAGTCACAGGGGGGATGTTGCCAGATTTGGTTTCCGCTGCTCCTCTGGTTGGACACCCTGTGACTTTGGGACATTAACAGTGCTGTCAGTTTGTGCCTTGCTGGTTTGAGTACTGATTTCTGTTCCTTGCTGTGCTACACAGTGGGCAGATGGGAGCCCACTGTGATCTTCCTCTTTCATTATCATCCTTAGCTCATACCAAAGGTTCTTGAAGCTTTTCTGGAACTTAATGGGGAGGGCAGGAGTAGAAAAGGGAAAGTGGAACATGAATTAACTTTCACCTGGAGAAAGTTAATTGCCAGTGCTATTTAGTGTTTGGCTTGCATTTTCTTCCTGCAGCTCGTATATTGCTTGATCCCTTTCAGACACAAATAGTTGAACTTGTGTATCTTCTGTTTCTTTCATGTTGGCTTTGATTTGCCCGTTACTTGAAGAATGGCATGAGGCCAAGTGGTAATTGGTAGTTTTCACTGGGCCTGGGTCAGCACAGGTAGAGACATTGATGTGAATGTTTTATCGCAGACCTGCTGTCTCTGGTATGTCTCCTGCTCCTGGCAGCAATCCTGTAATGGAAAAATATGACAAAAGTGTCTGTGGTTTGCTAGTGGACAGGCTCAGTGCAGGGAGTTTTGGAAATCTATTCCAGGTGAATGTCAGCAGCTGAGGCTTGTGTGTGGTGAACAGCAAGTGTAGCACTGTGCTTTGATGCGGAAAGGCAAGGGATTCTTCGCTTTGCGTGTTCAATTGCAGAGCTGCAACTTAGCTCTGGCAGTGCCCTGTTTATGACTTGTCTTCCCGAGTCTCCTGAGACAGGGAATTGGGCTGCAAAGTGGCTCTCAGCGCCTCAACCAAGCAGTGTGGGACATGGCAGGTGAGTACACCTTCCTCTGAACAAGCAGAATGGCATCCACCAAGTCAGTCCCACTGACAGTCATCCAGGAGGCCTGTGATCTTGTTGATGCAGTCTCATGTCCCCAGCTACTGAAGCTCTTGACCCCAGGAAGCCCTGTGTGGGGGACAGGCAGACCTACAAGTGCTCCAGGTCACTGGCTTCTGGGCTGGGAGGATCTTTGTGTCAGCATATGCCACCAACCCCACCTGCAAGTCTGACTCTTGGAGTACTTGGTTAGGTGCACCTCTGGATATTCGGATGTCCAGTCTCTTTCATACCTTTTAGAAGCAGACTTGGAAATCATGCCCGTCTTAAACAGGGACATCATGCTCAGTTGGGAGACCTCTGCCATCAGTGTTGCTTTGTTTTGCTCTAAAGACTTACCAGCATGACTCTGTGCATTAAGTATTCAAGGGTACAATAGTGTTGTTATAGATTCAGTGTGCTTATTTACCAGTGTTATTTCTTATTTTCAGTTGCTTATCTAGTAATGTGTCAACAGATGTGACTGACCCTTGAATGATGCAGAGCAAAGCATGTCTCTGCCCTGGAGTCTTTGCTGCCAGTTCTACAGTTTGAATGGCTTTCAGTGTCTCAGTGTGACAGGGCTGGGGTGGTGTAATACAGGTGTTGGACACTGGTACAGCACTTTGTAAGGATGTAGAGATGGGGAATGGCGGAGTTAAGGTTGGATACACATCTTTTACTCTGCTCTGGTCATATGTACTGTTTTATTCCCATTAGAAGCAAATTAAGCCAATTTGGATCCCAAAATGTGTTCAAGGAATCATTGGGATAGTTTTACATGTTTCTTTGCTATCCTGGAGCCAAAAGTGTACACTGTCTGGGAAATGGAAACAAAGATTGGGTGTGACCCCTTGACTTCTGAAAGTGATACCTCATGCATAGACCAGTGAGAGCTGGGCTGTGTTCCACCTTGCTGCTCACACATGTGCTTGGCTTTGCCACAAGTCAGAGTACTGCAGTGTCATTTCTGTCCAGCCATAGAGCCCCATAAGCCTGAATCAAACTGCCACTTGAGCATTGCAGTGCAGCACAGTCTCCAGAGCCAGACCATTCTCATTTTCTTTGTAATCCTCAAGTGTTGAGAATGCACTGGCGCCTTAGCAGGCTCAGCATTGCTCTGCAGGGTGTATGTACAGTTAGGTGCACTTGACTAAAACACCTTCTTTCAGTGTTACATGATCATGCTCATTTCTCCAGATGGTGCTGTTGAAGGGGCAGCAGCTCTGTGACCCCCATCCCTGTCCATTTGCAGAATTACAGTTGGCTTTATTTGGAAACGGCACAGGAAAGTACTTTTGTGTGTCTCTGGAGGAGAGTGAAAGGCCTAATGTTTTCCATTTTCTCTCCTCCTTCTCTATTCCCTATTGTGAAGGAGAAAATCCTCTAGATCAGAAATTTTCCAGGCGCTTCCCTGCAGGGAGTCTGGATTCAACCTGCAGTGCCCAGATGCCAGCTCATATTTATCAGGTGCACCCAGCCACTCCCTCGATGAAACACGGGGCTGCTGGTGCATGGCAGAGCTGAGAGGGAAGAATGGAAGGCACACAATTAAAATCCTGGGCATTTGCTAAAACTGTTTTTACTGACTCCTGCCCTCATAGGCAGAATATTGTGGGCCTGGGTTTGGGATGCTCTTGAAGTGTCACCAGAAAAACTGTCAAATATGTGTGTGCAGAAATGGAGGCTTGGAAAATGCATTTAATTGTGATTCTGCTCTGCACAACACAGATTGTCATGCTTTGAGCTCAGGTTTGTTTGTATCAGGGGCATTGATACCACAGCTCCTATTGGCGCATGAATATTTCAAGAACTGAAACGATGCCTGCCTGCTCCAGAGAAGAGCTGCTTACATCCTCCTTTGATCTTTTTAGCAAGCCTAGCCAGCTCAGGTTGGCATCCTGGTTATTTATTTCCTGCAGATATGGTCTGCATTAGCTCTGCTGTGCCATGACTCTCTTCATTCCAGAGACTTTGGAAGTTCAAGTTGGGAAGAAGTGAGATTTATAGCAAGAAAAAGGGCTAAAGGAGACAGAATTTGCTCCCTGAACTGTTTCTTTTTGAGGAAGCGTTGCACTTCATAGGATGCATGGACCAGAAAGAGCTGGGGTAATATTTGAAACTATCTAGAGTGGCAGTCTGTGGGGCAGTCTTTTGCTTCTGGCCCACATCCTCTGCCACACCTTCTCTCCATGCTCCTGTTCTCTCTCATTAGGGGAATGCAGAATCCTCCTTTCTGGTGGCATTAATGAATAATGTTACACACTTCAGAAAGAATAAGCTGGGAGTGGAGTTTTACTCTTTTCTTCAGTATATTGACAGTTGACACACACAGGTTGTGTCCTGGACCCTTTTTGAAGCTGTAGTCCTCCTGAGATGCTGGAACTCCTTGCTGCCTTTGTGTACTTCTGAAATAAATTGTCCACAGAGTGTCCAAGACCCGTAATGCAGACAGTGGGAGCTTTGGAGCAACTTGCTCTTCAGGGCATGCCCTGTTGGACCTGCAGGGTCAATGTCAGGCTTCTTCATGTAATAAGGAATAGCAATAGGAATGAGAGGTAGCTTTTGAGTTCCAAGCTCTTGGTGTGATAAAATCTCTTTCCTCTCACTCAGTGAGCAGCAGCATGTGGATGAAGTTTCCAGGTCCATATGTGACGCAAGAGGTCTATTACCTGATTCTTGAGTAGTTTTTTAGCTGTATTTTGTGGTGTTTGCATTGCTGATCCCAGCAGAATGACAGAGCTTGGCCTCATGGGTGCAGCTATACATGTGTGATCCTCTGTTTGAGGACTGCATCTATTGCAGTGGTTTTCCCAAATGTAATTGCTTGTTTACTGGAACAGAAATTCCACATAGTTGTGTTTGTACTCCAGGAGCACTCTGGTAAACATAATCTAAAAGTCAACCCACAATAGGACTTACTTTTGGGCAAAGAGAGGAAAAAATTGTGCTCTTGTGTATTCCAACAGCCTTTAAAGCACACTCTGGTCAGGCTGGTGGCTTTTGTTGGTGGGGTCGTTAGACAGAAGATTCCTTGCACTGATCTTCTCTGCAGTGTTGGTGGGGCATTATGTTGTGATCCATGGGGCTGGTCACATCTGCCTGTCCCCCTTGCCATGGAAAAGGCAACTTAGGCTCCCTCCCCCTGTGCTCACTGGAATTTTGAACGCTGGTGCCAGAAGACAGTGACACAGGTACTTCAAACATTTTTGTGTGCTCTGAGGATCTTGAAGCGTATTTTCTGTGAAAACTGTTTTAAAGATCTACAATGAATGACTAAAAGTCAGGCCTGGGAAAAAAGCAGAGGTGTGTTAAAGCAGGGTCTGACTGCTCCAGGGGGTGGGTGCCAGGTTGACTTGTGTCAAACACACTGGAGACAAAAGGATGAAGTCAGATGCCCAAGGTCATTGGTAGGGTGCTGTCATAGCGATGGAATATAGCAGGTAGAAGCAAACATGATTGAATTTTTGTGTCCTGAACTCACTGTGGGCAATGGTGGTGTTGGTGTGGCTGAGGACCTTGAAAACCTAGGCTAGTAGGTGCCTAAGTGGGTCCACGGCAACTGATGAGGGCAATTTACGGTGAAACATTATTTTATGTGTCCTTTTCCAAAGCAGACCTGTGGTTGTTCCATCCAGCAGTGCCAGGGAGAGAAGAGCCCTGGCACACCCTGGCCCAAATGGGCCACAGGGCTCATCTAAAGTACACAAACTGAGGGAGGGATGTGTTGGAGGGGAAATTGCTGTTTGTGATATGTTAGATGTTAGATGCATCTGAGCAGGGAGCGTGAAATGGTCTGGATTTGGGATGTGCTTGTGGCTAGCAGAAATGTTGTGTTCTGTGACTGCTCTGAGCAAAAAGACAAGACCCCCTCACCCCCTGCTTAGGCTGGTTGTGAGTGTTGTCAGGTAGCCATTTCATGCTACTCAGGTGGCCACATAACACCGCAGGATTTAGAACAGAAAATGTAACGATCCCTGAGGACTGGGGGTTTGGAGGTGTTTCAGACACTTTGCTTTCCATTTCACTTGGAAGTGTTTGGGAGAGATGTCCTTGCATGTGTATGTATCATATGCAAATGTATTTCGAGTTGTGTGTTTCGTCTGAATTTAGAAAAGGAGTGATTTGGAGAAAGAATCCTCCAGGAAATGCTGCTTTTGCAAGCACAGGCCTCTTGACTCTGATTTGGGGGGGAGGAGGGAGTGGGAATGAGGGGGAGGTTCACTGAGGTTTTCTTCTTTTCTTGTAGCGTTTTGGGAAAACTCCAGCCAAGGCCCCCATGCTGTCGGATGAATCAGCCTACTTTTGCCATAAGTAATTGGCAGCTCTAGCTGCAATGCAGTTTTGATGTATGGCTAATACACTTTTCCTTGGTTAATTGAGAAGAAACACTGCAGTAGACGCATGATGTTGAGTTGGCCTTTGTATGGAGTCTCTGAGCTAGTAGGGAGATACTGTAGGCTGCTTCTTGAGAGGTTGGAATTTGCTGCAAATTATATTCCATACTCCAGTCTGAAGGCTGTGATTGCTGTTCATGTGCTATAGAAAATACATTTCCTGTCTCATACACGTGTAGAGAGCACTGTAAGCTGGCACATGGCACTGTTGCTCAGTGCAGGGTTTCCTTGGAAGAGTCTGATTTTATAACAACTTCAGCTGGAATATTCATGTTCTTAGATAAGTGGCCGTTCCAGTCCTGACAAATAAAGGACTTTGGCCTTCTTATACTCCACAGTGGTAAGTGTCCCCACCTGGCATGTGGGAGACCCAGGTTCGATTCCCGCCAGGGAGACAGTGTTAAGAGTTGGACTCGATGATCCTTGTGGGTCCCTTCCAACTCAGAATATTCTGTGATTCTGTAACAAAATGAAATTCACTTGTTTTCTAAAGCATCTGGTGCCAGTTCAGACTCAGAGCTTTCTGTGTCTGTGGTAGGATTTCCACTGGGCTCTGAAAACTTACCAGACAAGCTCAGCATTCACCACTGGAAGTATCTGGAGTAACTGGAGGGCATTTTTGTCCTGGAAACAGGACATGTAGCACTTGCCCTTGGCGGGCTAAGACTTGTTAAATGCCTTTTACTTCCTTTTGGAAGCCTGTTTTTACATGGAAGGACTGTATTACTTTCACAGTAATCTGTGTACTCAATGTAGTATCTGTTGGTAAATATTAGCTTTAATAACATACACTTCACTTCAGCAGAATAACAATGCAGACAAATAAGTGTGCTGTACTGGGGCAGTAGCATCAGTGTTCTTTAACAGTGTTGTCAGTGGTAAATACCATACCTACTATTTTCACAGCATTTCAGAATTCATTAGAAACAAGTCCCTTTGAGGAGCCTGTAGTTACAAATGTGATTAACTCAGCCTTGGAGTTTGTCATGGCCAAAGATTCCCTAAATGTTGCCTAAACAGAGAGAACAATCCTGTCCTTAATTTATTGTTTCATGGGATTGGTTCATATACGGGCAGCATGTGGCTTTCCTCCCTCCAGTTGTTTTGGGGAGGAAGGAAACAGGCACGGAAGGTACAAATGTAAAGTCTTCACCGGGAGCAAATGAAATTATTGACGCTGTGGCATTTTGCTCCTGAAGTGGAACACAAAAGTGGCACTTTTGGCTCTGTACCTTTTACAGGCACAGAGAAAACTCTTGGATGCTTGAAGGTGCAAACACATAGAGAGCAGAATGATATCTCCTTTCCATGCAGACTTAGCTGAGCAATACTCCTGCTTGCTTGATTCATTGTGTTATGCATTATACCCAGGCCAGTTGGGCTGAAGCTTGCTCTTTCTCTCTCCAGTTCGCTGGACAAATGTTTTACATTTTCTTCAGCATAACTTTAAATTGACGTTATTTTACCCTGTTCTGGAAAGGAGCTGGTATTTCTACAGCTCATGCTGTCATGTAAGGAACCTTTTTCTTTTCTGAACGAGGTCATTACATCATGATGCAGTAATCCTCTGCCTGTGGGATAGACCATCCTCCCTCTGTGTGTCTGTCTGCTGCTCTTATCTGTGTTTGTTCTTTCTTAAAGTGTGCACAGTGGGGAGGAGACACGAGGGGTGAGAAAAAGTTTTGATTCCAGCTATGTTTAGAGAGAATAATGCATGGGTTGTGAGATGCAAAGGGCTGTTGTCTCTCAGAACTATTGCTTTGATACTTTATCCACAAAGAGAAGCTCCACAGTCTCAAGTCAGAAGAGCCAAGGGATGAAATTACACCTTTGCCAGGCTATGGCGGGTTAAACTTTATGGAGATGCAGGTAGCAAATTATCCACGGGCAGAATTGCCAAGTAAGGCTTTAAAATAGGCTTTAAAAACCTGCTGGGGAGATTAAGTGGATAAAAATAGTTAGTTCTGTCCCTCTTTTTGTCTGTAGTGCTAAAAGCAATCTACAGAGGAAGGAGGGACAGTGTTGTCATCCTGGTCTCAGCCCAGAGGAACCTGAGGGATGGAGCAGTGCCCATGCCAGTGGAACAGGGAAGCATGGGCGCTGGCAGCAGCCCCAGCCATCTTGCTGCCGGTCCCATTGCCTGGACATTAGACTAAGTTGCTTCCCTGCTTGTTGCAGTTTCTAATTTGTCTTGGATGTGTCTGTGTACTTTTTCCCGACTCAGTTTACACCACAATGTATCATTCACGGCTGGCCTGGGGTGTGCCCAGTGGACTGTGGTTCACAACTATTTTTGATTCATTTACAAAGGGATTAGGTGACGTGGTTGCCTGGACAGCAGGGACCATACTTGGTGACCCAGTGGGTCTCTGCCAGTCCTGTGTTCCTGTGTAACCTGAGGTGGTGCCATCTAAGCTGCATCAAGATGCCAGTGATGTAATTTCAGACTGTCTGGCCTGAGCGCCAGCGAAGGCAAGGAGGCTGCACATGTGTAAGGTGGGATGAAGCAGAGGAGAGGCAGGGTTTGATTCTAAAGGAAACTAGTTAACTGAGCAAAGTACAGATGTATTAGTTGTTGATTCTGTCTTTTACCTGCTCAAAGAGGAAACAGCCCATACTCATTGTACTGTGCAGCTCCAAGGTCTCCTGCAGATTAAGACAAATAACTAAGTTGAGTCATCAGGTTGTAGTGTCTCAACAAACTACTTAAAAAGATGTCAGGTCCTCACTGTAGGTGGATGTTAAAGTGGCTGAGCTATCAGAGAAATGCATCTAGAATCACATGAAGACTTCGCTGTTCGTGTCACGCAGTGACAGAGCACATGTCCTCCGAGCTGGAGGTGATAGACACCCGTAGCTGTCAGCAGGACAGGACCATGAGGGACACCTTGCAGCATGTGCTGGCGTGGGCACATCTGTGCTCACATGCTTTCACAGCTCTCAGAGCAGACACGTGCATCAAGTTGCTTGGAGTGCAGGCAGGGGAACCCAGACCTGGCTGTACCCGTGTGGAGATTTGGTTGTGGCTGCACAGTCCCTGTTCCAGTCCAAAGGAACACAGGCAACAATCACTGTATCCTCATGATAATATTGCTATGCTTTGTACTTGTCCCTAATTTATTAAATCCCCAAATCCAGGGGTCTTCTTATGGAGATTACATGGCTGACATGCATTTTCATCCATGTTTCAGCTGTTAATGCAAACAGGCTCTGTGTAGTTTGGTCCAATGTCAGTGTTTTAATGGAGAAGGGGAGATTATAAATTAGATTAATTGATTATACTCTTATATCATTGTCTTTTAGTAGAAAAATTGTAGCAAATATGTTTGTGCTACATTTGCATTATTGGTTTGCTTCCATTGTATTCAGTGAAGGGTTTCAGTGCAGTGCAGATCAGAATCTTTGGACTCAAATTCCAAGGGGATGACCATGTTGTAGGAAAACCACAGTCACAGCAGAACTTCCAAGCCATTTGTTATGATAGCTTTGACTTTTCTGCCAGGCTAAACTTCAGAGCAGCATTGATTTTTATTTCTTCACGCAACTTGTGATTTGCTGAGTTGTAGCTGACAGCAGTGTTCCCCTGTCCTTAGGGGATCACTCTGCATATGTGTGTGTGTATGTGTTTGAAAGCTGCAGAATCACATCTTAAAAAGAAAGTCCTCTTAACATGCTTGACTGAGTGTAATACCTTTGCTTTTGCACCTAGTTTTAAAGCCAAATATTACAGAAACAACTTCCAGTGCTTTGATGTGGGTTCCTAATTTTCTCATTGATGCTATTAATATTGCATGCCCAGTTGCTCTTGTGGTGGATGTCAGTGCTCTATAACAGCAGTCATCTGCAAGAAAGGAGCTGCTTCCCGGCTTGGAGTAAAATTTAGGCCAGCTGTGGATGCTGGAACCAGATCTTAGAGACTGTTCCTCTGGGCTCTCCCTTCCCTGTGCTTTGGCTGAGACTCAGCACTGAGCTGGTACCCAGGATCCCACAGCCTGTGGAGCTGCATTTCTGTCTTACTGTCTGAGCCTCACACTCCAAAGGCAGAAGGTAGGGTCTGAATTATTGCTCCACTTGGATTGTGCTGGTGTCATTGCAGAAAGCTGGTTCCCCTCAACTCAAGGGACTCAGCCACGTTCAGTTTGAGCAATATTTAAAACTTGACATGTCCCCCTGCACCCATTCAGCACAAGTGATATTTTATGGGTCTAGTAAAACGAGTGAAAATGCAATTGCTACTCTGCCCTGATACTTTACAGGAAGACAGTTTTCCTGTATTTTTTTCCTATGATTTTTGGAAAAATCTTATCCCTCTGCCATTTAGCTTTAGTTTCTAGACACATATACAGGTTAGAATTGAGAGAGCCAGGGAAAACAAACTTCAACAGCATCCCAGGTTAGTCTTAGATATAGACGATACGTGTCTTGCCACAGGTTGTATTGGTTTGCAGTCAGGGATCTGAATGGATTTTCAAACCTGTGTCAGAGCTCAGTGCTCAGTTTGCTCTCAGCAAAAAGATAATCTGTGAGTACTATTCTCTTAGTCTGAGTTAACTATCTTGGTGCCTCATGACACACCTGCTAGCCTAGAGACCAGTCCTTATGAAAAATAATGGCCTTTGGCCAAGTTTTGCCTCCAATTATGTGGTCTGACCTCAAGTTCTTATTTAATTAAAAAAATTGAGGTTTATAAAATAGCTGTGTTTAATAACACATCAGTCATCATCATATGACACCTAAATAGCATTTGTAATCAGAACATGGTCTTGAGATTTCTGTTGTCCTGCACATACTCATCCTTTCTGTAGCTCCCTTCAAAGTCCTTTCCCTCTCACAAGATTTCCTTTCTCAGAGTTCTTAGGTCAGGCATTCTTTGGATGGCTGCAGGCATAGGTTCAGTCACTCAGAAAAGGTCTTTTACCCTGGAGGTGCTTCCTTATAGACAGGAAGGAATACAGGGTTCTGCTCTCCATGCAGCCTGTAAAAGAATGGAAACTTGTTTCTTTGAGGGCAAACACTCCTTCAGCAAAGACTTAGGAAGTGATTTATGTCCGTGTACACGGTCTGCAGCATCAACTTGTCAGACTGGGATCGTTTGTTGCACTTTGGTATAATGCCCCTGAATGTAAATCAGATCAAAACTTACAGCAGCCAGAGTTAATTAGTGCTGATGGTAATTGCTGAAGGAGTATAATGGTCTACCTGGGTAATCATGGCTGAGTTCCATGAGTAATGCTGACCACTCACTTCTAATAAAGGGCCCAGCTCTCAACTGTTGTGAGACTTTGCTGAGCTGGGAATGGTACAGGCCCAGGAAACTGACACAGAATCTCCCTTGGTGGCTGATCATATACTGGCTACATGAAATAATCTGTCTGATCAGAAGGCAGATTAGAAGGAGGGTTATGTATTTTTTTTCCTCAGACTTCTTTGTCATAGAAATCAGTGGAACTAGTCAGAGGGACAGAGCCACTTTTCCTCTTCAGCTCACAAGTCGTCAGAGATTTGTATTATCTGATACGAATCCTGTTTCAGATTTAAAGGAATGCAGCTCCCAGTTTTTCCATTGTGAATACCAGAACCACTGTTTAACCCTTGCTTTGGTGATCTCAGAGGTCAGGACCTAAATCATTTGTGGAACCACCAGGAGCTGTCTCAGTCATATGGGATCACAGAATGGTTTGGGTTGGAAGAGACCTTAAAGACAATCTAGTTCCAGCTCCCTGCCGTGAGCAGGACCTTTCACTGGACCAAGTTGCTCAGAGCTCCATCCAGCCTGGCCTTGAACACTTCCAGGGATGAGGCATCCACAGCTTCTCTGTTAAAAATATGCAACACTTAATGAATTTAGGTGGGTTCTTGGTACTGAAGATGTTAAATTTGGCCAGGCCGCAAAGGTAGTGTGCAGGTGTGTGTGCTCAGTAAGTATCAGTAACTTCTGCTTGGCAGATGAGTAGAAGTATTTGCTCTCTGGTGAGGCACATGCAACTGGAACTGGATTCTCATGGGAGCCTTTCATGTGCACCTGAAACGAGTCGTAATTTCTCTACTGCATTACTAAATGCCATCATATTATTTGAAAGCAGATGAAAGAGGTTTTGGTCATGGTTGGCAAGAAGTTTATGGATAAGATGTTCAGCAGAGGAATTTTGTTTCAGGGAGGTCCAGGTATGAATTCAGGTGGAAGCTTTGCATGAGGAGCAGATGAGCTGTGCAGTGATGTCTGGCAGTGTTTTCTGATTGGGCTGGAATTTCTTTCGAAGTGAAAAGGGAGACAAGCTTTGTTTTGCCAAAGAGGATGTGGAGGCTCTGTTTAGTTAGTAAATGGTGGGTTTTTGACTCCTTCATAAAATCCTTGATGGAAGAAATAGCTCTATATGGTGAAAAGTGCTCATGGCAAGTAAAGCAACAATATTTGGTGGCTTGGAATAGAATTAAGTATTTCTAGGAGAAGCATGAAATGTCTTCTGCTTTCAGTGTGTGCCTTAATGCCACATCTTAGATTTTCCTTGATAGCATTTCTAACCAGCAGGCCCTTATCCATTCTCTACCCATATTAGTTGCAGCTTAATGACACATAATTAGATTGGTTCTTTATCACTCAACTTGCCAAGTCATTTATGTCTTGAAAGGCAGGATGGAGGATAATTTATTGCCTAACTGTCTCTCGATGTTCTACAATGCAAACACACATTTTGCCAAAGCCTCTGGGAAGGTTGTTTATCAGAAATTGCAGGCGATGGCACACCTAGGAATGGAGGTGTTGCACGCTGCCTGCACTGATAATCTACCCAAGTCCTTATAATGTCACATTACCCTACATCCACAGGGTTTGGTAAAAAGGAGATTAGTGAGAAAGCTGGATGGTAAATGCTGATTTCTGGTATGTACACATACATGCACATAAATTGCTTTTTTGACAGCTCTTGCTAGCAAGTCATCGAAAAGATTTTTTACTGAGGAATAGGTAGGTAAAGAGTAGAGGTGTGTAATTCCTGAGGCACCGAAACAACTGTAGTGTTCTCTTCTGGGGCAGATGGTGATGCTGCATGTAGACAGGAGTGCAGTTCTCCTCCAGCTTCTCCATGGAATCAGCATGGGCCAGCTGCTCACCAGGGCACTTGTGGATGGGGTGGCTGTGTCTTGAGCTGATGTACCTGCTGGAAAAGCAAACTTGGGAGTGTCTTTCAGATCTGCAGCTTTGGCTGCAGAGTAGATGTTTCTTTGGTCTTTTGTCTTACGAAGAAATTAAGGTACATACTTTGTCCTGTCAGTGTGGGAGGAGGAATCATCATAGAATCATTGTATGGTTTGGGTTGGAAGGGACCTTAAAGATCATCTAGTTCCAAGCCCCCTGCCATGGGCAGCGGGACATATGCCACTAGACCAGGTTGATCCAACCCCTATCCAGCCTGTCCTTGAATGTTTTCAGGGATGGGACATCCGCAGCTTCTCTGGGTAACCTGTGCCAGTGCCTCACCATCCTCACAGTAAAGATTTTCTTTGTAATATCTAATCTAAACCTGTGTGTTTGAAGCCATTCCCCCCCTCTCTTATCACTACATGTCCTTGTAAAACATCCCCCTCTAGCTCTCTTGTAGCCTCTTTAGCTGCTGGAGCTTGTCAGAAAAATGGCAGCAGCCTGACTGTTTCACTTATAAATCCTCTGCTTTGAGTGGTGCAGACACCCAGTGTAAACCTGCTTGTGCAAATTCCAGCCTTTGCTTTGATCTATTTTGTGCAGTTGAATTGTCAAGTAATACTGGCTGCTGAAAGAGTTAGACCAACTTTAGATGTGCTGGCTTTACAGTTTAGATTGTAGTAAATAGTTTTCTAAGGAGACACTTGAGCGGTGTCTTCCAGTTGTCAGTTTGTGTGAAGGAGCTGTAGGGAAGCCTGATGAATTCCAGTAAATGGAAGTCCTGGTGGTCCCCTTTCCTTCCCTCTGGTAGGAGTCACTGTCCTCATAGCCAATTTGGAAGAGGGTCTACCTCACCCTTGGTCACTGTGGAGTTGGAAAGTTATCCCAATCCTTTTGGTTGCACTTTAGGCTAAGTCAGCAGATGCTACATGTCTATGGTTTAGTACAGACACATGTTCCTTTCTGCCAGCACCTCTGGGTGAACAGTAGCTGTTGGCAGAAGGGCTTCTACACGTAGTCTCCTGGGGTGCAGTGATGTCACACCGCTGCCTTTGCCTGTTAAGAGTGTGTGGCCTGTGCCCATCTCCAGAGCTCTCTTAAAAGGTTCTAGGCCAAGATCATCACTCACTTGTTAAAACTCAGGTGTTGTGTTTGGAAGAATGGCTTTGTATAGAGCGCAGCATCACAGATTCATAGGAGGAATAAATCCAAGTTGCTTGTGGGATGTGTGTCAGAAAGCCATGATAGAATGGGAAATAGCAGTCATTTACCATCTACGTTTTCTAAGCACTCACCAGACATTCATTAATTAATAATCTGCCCAGAATCCCTTGGAGTTGGCCAGCAGGCTGGTTCTTTGTTGGAGAAAGGTTGAGTGGAGATTCTGGCATCCTTAGGTTCTGGAGAGCTCATCTTGTGATACCCTGGTCACTGTGTACACAGCACCACTTCCAGGGAAGTGGAACCTGAGCTCTCCCTGTTGTAGGGTCAGGTAGGAAATGGTTTTCTGTATCTCCCAGGCACTAAGGTGTTTTAAAACTTTTCAGAAAAGAGTGAGAGTGGAAGAAATCTGTTAGATTTTCACAGAGGAGTGGAAAAACTGTTCTGGGGGATTTGGATCCCTGGTTTGCACCGGTATTGAGCCAGGTTTCCCACTCCTGTTAACAACCCCAAGTCTGCACTGTCTCCAGCTGCTCTCTGGGGGAACAGAAATGCTTTTCCCTCTCTTTTATCCAGACACACATCCTGCTGATGAAGCCTTCCAGAACAGGGGCATATTCCCATGAAGAGATCTCTTTCAAGTCACTGACATGTAACTTGCTGAAAAATTCATGACCAGCTCCAGTCGGAGACCTTGGCTTTCCCAGGAGCGTGGCCTGTGCCTGTCGGGTTGCAACATGCCTTCAGGGAGGCAGGATCTGAAGTACAGGATCAGTCCCAAGTGACATGGGATTTGTTACAAAGTAATTGTAGCCACTGAGAAATGAGGGAATTGAGGCACTTTGTAATTATGCAATTGGCCAGAGTCCCCCTGATCAGTCAGTTACAGAGCAGAAGAGAGTATCAGACTCAGCATTTCCTCCTGTGTTTCTGCACAGGGAGGTGAGACAGAAAAAGTCCTTTTGATTTTTGGATTTGATTTGGACATTGAAGGCTGTATGTTTAAAAGGCTGTAGCTCCCACTGAGAAATTATGGGGATGTCAATAGTAGAATTAATTTTTGGAAAGAAATCAGCCACTAAATGATATAGCTGAAGGGGTCCAGAAGCTGCAGACATGTAGAGGGGATGTTATCACTGCAAGCAGGAGAAGAATATTCAGTAAGGAGTGTGACCAGGTACACCTGCCCCAAGAGCTGTAGGCAAGTGTTTGAATGTCAGCCTGTGAAGGTGAACATAACAGAGGGTATACACTTTTCCAAGGACAGGACAAGTGTGTGGTAGATAAGAGTCAGTGCTGCAAACCACCTCATGGCTCGAGGTAGAAGGAAGATGAAATGGACTTTCTACAGACCTGTATTTGCACTGCACTGTTCTGGGTGGTGGAGAGCAAGCAAGTGCAGCAGGACACTAGGGCAAAAGATGGTTGTACTGTGATTGTTTTCAGCTGTCAGTGGTTGCTATACCCAGGACTACAGGAGAGGCTTTCTACAATTTAATTCAGAATATAGATTTGATATTTTAGGTGCTCTTGAGTACAGGGGGCAGAATCAGGGCACTCCAGTTGCATTTCTTAACTGGTGAGCTTGCAACTGCTAGTGGTGAACGCTCAGCAGCAAGAGGAGGAGCTTGGGCTCCTGAGGTGTATATGGTGGCATGTTTGTTAATTTATATAATTTTTACATCCATAAATTTATTAGGGCAATTTGGAGCAGTAATTTAATCTCTGTGCATTGATTTCCTAGTTTGTAAGGTCTTTGCAGACTGGTATCTGTGCTCTGGGTAGCTCAGGTAAGCTGTGTCCAATTTCTGATGCTGAGGGTGAGCTCTGTGTGGCACAGGCTGTGTAGTGTACAGTGTCTGCCTTTACTGCCTTTTCTCATTTAGGCTGAAAGGCTGAGACTTTCAGCAGTGGAAAGCCCAGGATTCTGGCTCTGCAGACAAGTGTATGATTTGTCTAATAAGAATTCACTGACTACTCCAGAAGTGCTTTGAGATTATTGGAGTTAGGGATGGCTGTAACTGGCATTTACCTGTACTGTGTCAAGAGATTTACATAATGTTAACTGGTGAAGGGCTTTATAAACTTGAGATAAATCACTCCGCAGATGCACAAAATGCTACTATTCTGTATAACTATTTTCTAGATAATGGAAGAAAAATATTTTGAAACGCAGTAAGTAGTACAGAAACAAGATCTGTAAAACATTGCATTTATTTGGGAGCTGTTGCAGGCTGAACAGAATCTGAAGATAATGAAATAGTAATAAACCATGATATGATGGCCCACATTTTGCAGCAGAGGCTCATTCAGTGTGCACCATTCTGCGTCAGCCCAAATTAGACTCGCAGGTCCCAGGATGAGATGGAGAGTCGTGCCCACTGGTGCAGCAGGACTTCATGTGCCTGACGCACTCAGAAAACGATACAGGGCTGTCCATTCTGAGCCACGGGCTTTGCCTTCACACTTTCTTTCCTCCCAGGGTTTGTGCATTTACAGGCTGGCATCTTGGCTTTGGCCCCTGGGCAGGCAGCCTGGTTTTCAGCATGCTGAGCCTTAGAGATGCCCTTGACTTCAGTGGGAGCAGAGGGAACGTAGCTCTTCTCATGGCTGGGCCAACTGTGTCTGAGTCACAGAAAGGGCAAGCAGCCAGGGCTATTCCTCACAAAGGCAAGGAAGCTGAATTCATTTAGTTCTTAAAGGAGTGTTTAGCTCTCAGATTGGAAGGGCCCATAGAAATCTGATACTGCATTACTGGAGTCTATTCGGATACTTTGATGGGAATTGAATAAGACTCAGAATGTGTTACAGTCTTTGCACTTTCAGCTGTAATGACGATGCTGATAAGCAGAATTGAATTAAAGATAATAAAGGAGAGAGCTGTCTACTCTATACTGTTGTCTAGTTTCTCTTGATAGAAATGTCTGCCTCTAGATTATTTTAGATTTTGTTTTGTTTCCCTGTGGTATCATACTCTCTTTAATAAATAATATGTGTTTCTTTGTGGCAATTTTCTTTTCTCCTGAAGAGAGGAGATCCAGTTTCGTATCCCTTCTGGCTTTGTGGTGTGTAGTTGCAAACAGCTTCTACCATGTCTTTCCTTTGTAACATTTCCTCCTTTTTACGGTTGTTCCTGCACCTTGGGCAAGGTAAATAGGTAAATATTATCACTCTTTCGGTACACTAAGGTTTTATGGTCTTATTTTTTTTCTGATGATGATGTTTCTGTTTGAGCTCCAAAACCCGATCAATTTTGCAAAAGAACCTTAATCTCTTAGAAGTGAATGGGTGCTTCCATTCAGGTATAAAGAATAAACAGACAGGTTGGGTGATCAGTCTGCTCTTAAGTTTCCCTCTGAAATGGAACATTTACACAAGTAGATCTTTGGCTGGTTTTCCACTGTATCTTCCTCCTAGCCCAGGTCTGTGTGTCTCACTGGGGGGGTGGATCTCCAATCTGCCCGGCAGTGCTAGAAGGATTGGAGGGGTTGTAAGCAGATATTTTCTGTTGCTGTAACTTTTTTCACCTAGGATGGGACCCTCCAATGGTGCATGTTGTGACAGAAGTTCTGAGGCCAATGCTGGCTGGTGGATCATGACATGTAGTCATGCAAAGAGAAAGTGGTGGGGTTTTTTTCTTGTGATTTGGCCTGTTAAGAAGCCAGTATTGCATTACTGTATGTGGCCTTCTGAAGTCTGCTGGGATTTCTCATTAGGATTGGGTAATAATGGGGTGGGTTCATCTGCCATATTCTTCTACACTGGGACATGCCAGTGTAGAAGTTTCCCTTCTACACTAGAAAGTTTCCCTTTCTGCATGTCCTTGCTGCCATTAGTGACCAGCCAGGAAGTGTTGAAGGCCGATGCTCTCTGAATAACAGGGCCAATTATGCCTTGGAAGCACTCTGTGGGGCTGTTTTCATGGTCCTTTCTCCTGGCTTGGGACCAAGACAGTGCTGGTGACTCCTAAGGTGTTGATGGACACGTCATGTTCCGGGGAGTGTAGCTGGTGGCTCCTTTTCTGGCTGAGCAAATGGAGTTTGTGAGCTGTTGGGCATCAGCTGGTAAATGGGATGGGACACTGACTTGCCATACTTCTTCTTAGGTTTGCTGCTGAGATATCTTGGTGTTGCTGTGAGCTGCTGTGTAGGACTTTGGTACCTCAGGGCTGGGCAAGAAAAAGCAGCCATCTGCCTAAGGCCGTAATTTAGGGGGAAGCTGACAAAATCATGGTAGTGGCAGAGCAACTTGTATGGCTGCTGCTTTGCATGGCTGCAGAGACAAAGGCTGATCTAGATCTCCAGCTGCAGGTTGTGTCCCCAGCTCCTGGCTGTGACTGTCTCCAGCCTTGCCCTGCTCAGGAGAGACATCAGCCTGGTGGGGACCCTTGTCTGGCCAGGTCCCTGTGTGACTCTCACCCCACCCTCTGCTCCAGAAAATCCCCCAGGAGAGAGGTGCTTGGCCCTGAGCACTGCCTGTCACTTCAGTGTGTGCTGATGGCCTCAGATACATATTCTCAGACTTCAGAGTCTGCAGAGCTGGTCCAGCTTGAGGTGCTCATTGCATCTTTGGCTCTAAGCATTTCTTTAAAGGCCTCAGAGGTAAATGCAGGGCCAGGAATTAACCTCACTGGGAACACTTTCACTTAACAATGATTCTTAGATCGTGGCTGGTCTTGTAGGGACATAAGTTTCTGCAAAAACGGTAATATTTCTGTATCAAATATGTTTATCATTTCATGGTTGCATGGACCTGCTGCCAAGCGGTGGATGGTTCTGTCTGTCAGCTTCTGTCAAGAGAAAGTGATAATGCCTCTGGTTGTGTGAGGGTTTTTTATTGACAGCTTGTATTTGCCCACTGACCTCAGAACATGTTTTCTTCTACATTTCAATGTTTGGTGGCATTTCTCCATTCTAGGGTTGCCTCTTATAACTGCAGCTGGCTCTACAATCCAGCTGGTATCAAATTCATCTTTGATTTAATGGCACAGCAGCAAATGAAGCTGTAGAATGGCTGTCAGCTTCTTGTGCAGAGCCTGACTGTTGAGAGTCTGCTGAAGCTGTACTGCAGAGACTCATCTTTCCACTGGAGCATCCTCAGGTAGTGCATTCACACTTGTTATTTACTTTCTGGAGAAACTGCAATGTAAAGGTACTGTGCTTCCTGTGTATGTTTATCCCATTGCTCTGAGCTGAGCATTACTCTTTTTGCATCTCTGTTCTCCGCCCTGGACCACAGAGCCCATATTTTCAGACAATCTGTGTCTCTGTGTGGCTGGGTTCCTTTAACCACATTCTTACCCACTGCAAATGCTCTTTCTCTTTAGGCCTGTGACTCTCCCACTGGATAGTCCAGGTGGCCAAGCTGTTTGGGGTTAGTTCCCTACTCTTGTAATCCAGAATGCTGCGTGTCCGTGGCTGTTACCCATCTCACTGGGCGACCTCTAGTATTTGTTTGGTTACAAAGGACACATGGCTCTGTAACCAAGAGCATTTAGTCTTTGCTTCACAGTTTTGGCTAAACAATACTGCCTTTAGACAGGTTCATTTTGTCTCACATCAGACAGTGTATCAGGTGGTTTGTGCTGGGTTTTTGTTTAGGCACTGATCCTGGCAATAGTGTCTTGCTCATTTCTCATCAATTTTTGCCACTTAGTGAAATTATTTTTCTTCCAGTTTTCTTGTCTTTTCCTCCTCAAGGACAGTTCAGTGTACAGGCTGTGTTCTCACTTCCATTGACCTTTTTTGTCCTTGCAATTCAACATTTCCAGAGGTACTGGGAGTGGGGCACGTTGTTTCACAGGCCCATCAAAGGTTCCAGCATGGAATCGGAAGGCTCTGTGGCTCTATATGAAGCAGGCATGGAGACATTCCATCTTCTGTCTGCTCTCCAAGCTGGGGTCACAAGCTGTCTCTGCCTTGGTGTTGTGTCAGTGCAGCTGCATTTGTCTCCTCACTGGTTTCTCAGTGCCCTCCTGCAGGCTCACCAACCTGTGTGTCCTAGTGTCCACCTGTGGATAAATGCCTGGGAGAGCAGTGCACCTCCATAACCTTGACCCTTGTTTGTAATCACTGGGAATAATAAAGACAGGTGGAGGAGCTATTAAGGTTTTCTTGAGCATCTTCTCTCCTTGGATGCTGCCTCTCTGATGTCTTCCCCATTTATCAGCCTGCTTTGCTCCCTGCAGAACAAATAACAATGCAGCTGTCATTTTGCGCCTCGTAAAATCCTCAATTAATGTACTTCAGTTTTCCTTAAAGCCTGAAGTTGTTGTAAAATAAAAGTAGAGGTGTCAGACAGTAGCAGGCTTCAGCCAGTAGCAGAGTAAACGTTGATGGGCTGTTTTAAGAACGAGTTTTTTGCAAAGTTTTTATGCCATAAATCTGATGTGTGCATTGCACAAGGGATCTATTTTGGTTCCTGTTGTTGTCCTCTTTCCTCTTTCCTTGATTTTTTTGTTTTGTTGTTCCTGTGCTTTTTGATGGTTTCTGATTTTTGGTGCCTTCTTTGACCTGATACAAGACTGCATTAGTGTCAGCTGCTGCTCTGAGAGTTGATACTTTTGTAGGGATTTGCATTAGGACCTCAGGCTGCTTTAGAAACACCTACTGAGCAATGGAGGCACTTCCCTTTCACAGGAGCTGGTGGAGGCAGCTCCACACATTCCGGGCAGAGACCTTGAGATGAGGTTGTGTTGGCTCTTCTCTGTTTATATTAAAAAAAATGAGTCCTTTTGCATCTGTGACTTGTGAATGGACTCCCAGGTTCTCCTAGACAAGGCATCTGTGGTTGTAGGGAGAAGCTCAGTGGTTTGTCCAGTGAAGATTTGCAGGAAACAGGAATGGATCCCAGAAATGTGACTACTGCCAGTTGCTCTAACTAGGATTTGTGGCATGGATACAGTGTGATTTCCAAACCTGCTGGCTCAAGCATTCTCCTATACAGTGACTGAGGATGCCACCGCCTTTTTGTGGGTGTTTTGTCGTGTGCTGAGCCCAGTGTCTTTAGCCTGGTAGTTGCTGTGTCTGTGGAAGGCTACAGACAAGTTAAGAGGAGCTATGCATGGTTTCCCGAACATCTTTATTTTTTCGCTTGGGTCGTAAGAGGATGGTGAACTGTTTTCTCTGTTGTAATGTGAAGTCAGGCAAGGAGGAATCTCCACTGCTCCACTACTCTGGAGCAGAAGATTATTTTTTGAGCACTGAAGCGTTAAATGCTGAATCCCTGTTTAAGCAGTTTAAAAATATCAGACCATTGTGGTAGCTGAGAAAACAGCAGATTTTGTGTGTATTTTGTTTTGCTTTCTGCACATAGGTGTCATTTCTCCCCTAACCTCTTTAAGAATAGCATTTGCACATTTGTTCTCCTGGTGTTCCCATCCTGCTGCTCTGAAGCCAAGGTCTAGCTGGCAACTGGAAGCAAATAAGTGCACACAGCAACTGCTCCATTTCCCCCCTCTTGACTGCTCCAGATCCATAATACCCCCAAGGTAGATAGGCCATTACACACGATAAGATCACTAACGTAGCAGGTGAATATTAGATATATAAAGTTAGTCAGCTGTAAATAAAAGGCCTGCCAAAGAATAAAAGGCAAAACGTTGTCCCTGAGGAAGTAAATAGGGATATGAATGCCTTCCTGCCCTAGTGATACAGAATCTGGACTGTATCCACCTCTCAGGTAAAAGGCATGTGCAAAGTCTAAGATTTGTCTTTCCTTACTTGGAGGCAGGATCTGTGCCCTTCCAAACACACCATAATGCCTTGGGAAGATGAGGACAGCAAATCCTCTCATATAGTTTTCGTTTCTGATTCTGCTTGTGGCATTTGGAGACCTCAAGTCCATCCCCATCTCTCATGATTAGGGGTCCTTGTTCCCCCTCAGTAGCAAAGCTGGAGACATCCAGAGGAGTCCCTGTCTTTATTTCTCCTTCTTGGAGTGTGGTTTGTGTCCCAGCTCTGCCTGCCAATCTTTGGGTGGCCTTGAGTGGGTGGCCTTTTAAATGTCAGATTCATCCTCCTCTGACACAGGAGTTTAGTGTTGTTTACTACAGCAAGTTTCTCAGCTAAGGATTGCAAAGGCAAAATGAGCTAAAAGGTGAGAGAGAGAGATGCTAGAAAATGGCAGCTGTCTATAACTTTCAATTACTGCATTATATTGCTGCTTCCGTGTCTCTTCCAGAGTTCTGTGCTGGTTGTTGGCTTGTACTGCGTGTGTTCAGTGGGGCACAGGTCCGTGCTTTAGCAGTGTGTACATGTGGTCAGTACGGGATACCTTCCCTCTTACTGCCTTCCTGGAGAGCTGCACACGTGTCTTGAGTCAAAACCAGCCCTTGGTCTGCCTGTGGGGGCTGTTCCAAGGAAAAGGGCCCTTTCTTGGTGAGTGCTGTTAGTGTGGGTTGGAGTGGTGCTATGATGGGGGTTCAGCTGGTTTTGTTTATCATGGCACATCTTCTGTGAGTATGTCAAGCAGAGAAGAAACCCTGCAAGAGCAGAGAAATCACTGACACCTGCAGAGAATATGAGGAACAGGGAAATTGGTCCTTTATTCTTTTTTCCTCCTTTCTTCTTTCAAACTTTGATTCTTTTTTTGATGTAAACAAAATGAAAAACATAATAGGCATGATGCCAAGTGGTTTATTAACAGCAGTCTTAGTGCACTAGCTGGAGTTCAGTAGGAGTTTAGGGCGCTCAAAAAAAGCAAACTCAAGGAGATTTTTTATAAATGTAAGTTTTATTATGGAAGTCTAAGCAGGAAGAGACTTGATTTCATACTACTTACACAGTAAGAAAGAACAGTGATGGGAGCAAGCTTACATCTGCCAAACCCTGTGACTGGTGAATGCTTTGCCCAGATTGCTGGTGTTTAGCCTGGGTGTAGCTGTGGATCAAAACTCTGCCTGAGCGTGGTCAAATTTAAGTGCTTGTGATGGTGGTTTGTAGGGCTGTCAGCCTTTCCTGCTGTGTGAATTCGACCTCAGGTCTCTGTGTTGGGATTCTCAAAGTCCATTTTAAGATGGTGCAGATGGTGGGGTTGATGGGCAAATGTGTGTCACTCTGCAGAGAGTGTAGACACGGCCTACTATGTGATCCTGCAACTGGAAGTTGGGGACAAACCCTGCAACCAAATGCATGCCCACTGGAGAGGCACAAGAAGGGGGGAGGGGCAGATAAAAGGCAGGATAACATGTTAAAGAGACTCCCAGGCTGTCAAAGGCCAGTGGAAGAACTGGCAGTTCAACCTGCATGAAGCTGTGTTGATAGAAGGCAGTGTCTTCCTGGCAGTAGATGGCAAGAGAGGCTGGCTTCTCAGCACTGGCCTTGGACAGTGCTTCAGGATGGACTTCAAGTTGCTGACTCAAATTAGAACTCAAACCGTTTGTCTTGACTTGGTTTTAGTCTGAATTAAGGTCATGAAATTTTTATTGCGACAGTTGCGATGTTGGCATCTCCAGTAAGTAGCTGGAGATTTTACATCTGAGTTCTCCTAGAGAACAAAAATGAATCTGGTGCTTAAGCTCTCAACCGGGAATAATAAAGTCCATATGGAAAATTATTGCAGTCTATCTGCAATGGTTTAAATCCACATTTCACTTCACACAGGCTCTTTCATGTGTAGACAAGGGCAAGGGGTACAATCATGTGGAATGTGGGATATTTGAAAGGCACAGTTGATTTTGGGACATCCTTTTCAACTTTGTGGAGCCCTTCAGCTGTGTAAATAAAAAGCAAAACAGGGAGTGGTTACGAGTTTTTATTGTTTTGTTTTCCTCTTGCATATAAGTGCCTTTTCTAGATATTTTTTCATTGTTTCTTATCTATTCCAGTGAAGTGTTTCCCATTACATTAAAAAAATGCAGTGTCCTTCACATTTTCCTCCTTTAGCTCCTTCTGAAGTGTCCATTGCTCCATCAGTCTCAGTATGTCTCCAGATTAAGTAGCTTAGAGCACAACCTTTTTGTTTCAAACCATGATTCAAAAACACATGACAGAAATACCCATGTAGCTGCTGGGATTGGGCATGAGTGGGTGGAGCTGGTGGCTCGTCCCAAGACAGCCAGGAGGATAGAAGTTCTCCCCTCACTCTCTCTGGGTTGCAGAAGTGTCCGTGTGATCCAGCTGGGTTTTCTGCATCATCACAGTATGCTGTGTCCATTCCTTTGTCATATGAAGTTAAGTCACTTTTCCTGTCAAAAATAGTTACCACTCTACAGGCCATCTGATGCTGTGGTGCTGCGAGATGTTCACTTACTGTAACCTGTAGGAATATACAGAAATCCCTCGGATGTGGCGGGGGCGGGTCTAGAAGTGTGGCACATAAGTGGAATCCTCTAAGTAGCAGTGAACGGGGTAAACATGGGTTAGATCTAATATTTCAATAACCATCATGCCAACTCTGAGGAAGGGAGATGTTAAAACCAACTAAACAAAAGGCACAATTCCTCAACAAGGGCTGTTGGGTGGAGGACTCCTTTGACTTTTGGCTGGAGAGCTACTGGCTCTTGATGGACTGTTTGGCCCCTGGTGGCTGTGCAGGGGTAGAGTGTTCTTTTTGGCTTTTTTTGTTTTTCTTTTCTTCTTGTTACTGTTACTGTTTGTTCTTGCTTTTATTTCTTTATATATATATA
>WEKX01004744.1:294751-468174 GCA_013390025.1 Pitta sordida
TATATATATATATGCGTAAATTATTGTTGCTTCCTTTTTCTGCATTTTTTGACCGAAAGCCCCTTTGATTCAAGAGGTATCATAAAGCAGATAAGGAGATTTTTTTTCCTTTCCACTCCAGTAAGGTCCCCAACTTCCTGGAATGTATTGTTCTAATCTGGGACAAGGTGGTAAAGTGGGGGAAAAAAACCTCTGCGATGTATTGAAGCCTCAAATAATGAAGTGCGAAGTAATGAGAGATTCCCTTCCTTTCCTTGCAGTGCTGTGATGAGGTGTATTTACTGAATGCCTGGACAAGGTTTCATGGATAAAGCTGTTTCACTGTCCCACACCCTCTGTACACACACTTCTTCCCCTCCCAGGTCATGTAACCATCACGAAACTCAAGTGGTTTAGTAAGTGGTCAGGACCCCAGCATGATCACAGTTTGAACAGGTTGTGTTTCTGTTAATGTGATCAAAAAACACCCACAAAGAAAATATATGTTGAGCTAAGGATGTTCCCTGGGGCTCAGCCCCATCCCTGTGCTGAAACCTTAGCATCCTTGTTCATGTTATCTCGTACATGAAGCCCTGGTTAAGCACAGCTGTTAAATATACACCTAACTTTAAACATTACTAGCTTTCATTCTCAAAAGTAATCCCATGTTTTGCTTTTCTGTGACCACAGCCTGAACAGCCCTGGATTTGTATGGAGAGGGAAAGTGAAGTGTGCTCAGTTAAAACCTGGGCAAGTCCCAATACTTGTTGGACTCCAAAAGGTGAACCTGTGTAAGTTGCTGTGGAACTTTAGTAGTGGAAGTGGGTAGAGGATATTGGGAGTCTGCAGAGCAGCAGCGAGTTCCACCATGTGGGAAGAGGCAAGTAAAGCGTATGGGCTGAAGGGTGTTGGGAGATGAAAGTCAGATGCATCTTGTAAAGTAGTGCCTGTGGTTGCACTTGCAGTTTGCAGAGAAAGAGTTGAAGAGTTGTGGGAAGAATTGTAGTTAGATAGGTAGGATACATGTGTGAAGAGGGAAGATGGATCCTCAAAGGTCACAAACTGAGAAATGCTGTCAAATGTAAATTAAGCAGGAGTGGGGGGGGAATATGTTTCCAGTTATTTCCATCTGCTGTTTCAGTCCATTCCCAGCTCTTAGCAATTTCACTGAGTGACTCGAGGTCCAGACAAAGGACACAGTAATTTAAATTTGAAGAAACACTTAGTCAAAACCATTAAATTCAGAGATACTGCATGAGCCTCCCCTCTGTATTCATTTTTGACACTATTGTTGCAAGGGCACTGGCAAGAGGGAATTTTGAACCAGGATTTAATAAGTCACTATGTAAAACTTTTAATGCTATAATTCCTAACAGAAACTTGTTTATCCAATCTCAGAATGGATGTTTCCATTCCAAGTATGTATTTGTGACCCAGGTAGTTTTACTTGGATACAAGCTGAATTTCAAATATCCCCTTCACACAGAGAGCTTCTTATGAATAGCTAGTTCGAAGGCCAAAAGTTACTTGTAGCAAGTACAGAGGATAACTTCTGAATAAATGAATGGATTGGCGAAAATCATAAGCTGCTTACAGGGTGTTTGCAAACAGGAACAGAGAGTACATTCATCAAAAGAAATTACTCAGTTTGAATAATTTGTTCAGCTCAGAGCATGTTTACCTGCCTGTGAGGGGAATGGGGAAGTTTAATTGGCAAATGTTTGTTTTGTGCTTTGAGACAGTTGTATGAAAAGGAAGCGTTCCTGTTGTTTCCAAGGTTGTAATTCCTTCTGTAGCTTGTGTGAATGCCTTGTTTTTTCAGGGTTGCAATGGTTGTTTTGCAGCATGTGCATGTCAGGGAAGTTCCAGAAAAGATGTCCACTCCCAAAGGCAGCCTGTGTGCTTCTGCCCTGCCTGCAGAGCCAGCCCCACACACCTACCCACAGTCTGCAGGCACCCGGGGGGGGAAGCAGCTGTTACACCCCAGCCCAGCCTGGGGTGTAACAGATCCCAGGTCGAGTTGGCTCCGCCTCAGCTGATGCTGAATGCGGCCCTTTTTTATAATAAAACCCTCAGTATTGTATTTTAACTTAGCCAAGTTGTGCAGAGAAGACGGTACCTTTAACGAAAGTTGTGTAACTGTAATTGAATCTGTTCTGTCCAGCTAACTGGCTGCTCTTTAAAGGAGCTGTAAGAAAACTGCAAGTAAACATGCAGATGTAGAAAAGCACATACAGGTCTGGACTGGGCTGAGAAGTGCTCTATAAATACCTTAACAGAGTGTCTCAGTAGTCATTATGTAGAGAGAATCCTTCTCAGTTACATCACCATTGATTTTTGGAAATGGATGAGTGTCACTGGGAGCAAAAGTTGGCCCATACAAGTAAGTAATAAATATCTTTGTGCAGGAAGTATATTTATAAACGGAGTGAGCTTTGCATCTTCAAGTTACATTTTCAAAGCTACTGCCTGAAAATTGACATGACTCCTTCCAGTCAGGGGATCTTGGAGACAGTTTTTTTGCATCACAAGCTGCAATAGTATCTCTGAGGCTTTGAAAATGAACACCAGTGTTTCTGCAAACAGGATACTGTTTGTGAGTTTTAATTGGAACCAGTCATATCTGTGTGCTGCAGACTTTGAAATAAGGGGGCTAATGTAAGAAAGCTATCCAAGATCTACCCACAGTGTTCCCCAGATACACAGGGGTGAAGAGTTTACTGAGATCAAGGCCCAGCATGAGATTCTGCTCTGAACTTGAACTGAATTGAACAAATTTTCTGTGTGTGTGTTGTTTTGAAGACATTTGGGTGCTTCAGATATCTTCCTTCCTCTCCTCCCTAGCTTCACAAGAACTAGATGCAAAATGTTATAAGACAGGCTTTTGCAAGGGGGGAATTGAGTCATAGGGAAGCTGAATGCCATGAAGTCGATGTTTGTCTTCACACTTAACAAAACTGGTGATTGGAAGAGGTAGGAGGGAAGGGACAGGATGTTGGATCATCCTCTGTAACCCTGTAATAGTTGTGTAGAAGCAGCTGACCTGGCTGAGAATTGAATTTTAGCTTTTGCCACTTGGCTGGAAGCTGTAGCTAACATTAAAATGCACTCTTGTATTTTGGTGCCAGAGTCTTGTCTCTTTAAATGCTTCCTTAAAGCCAATGGGCATTGCAAAGAATTTTCTCTGGAAGCAGGTAGTTGCTGGGTACCTGCAATTATCTGACAAATGCCTTTTAAAAGGGTTACCAGCACTGCCTTAGTTGCACTAATGGGATCTTTGAGGACTGAGATGGATAAAGTCCTGTTGGTTGTGCACTCCATTGTCCTGGCCGCTTTCAGAAGTTATCCCTGCTGACAGCCTGGGTGGCTCTCAGAGCCCCATTGGGATATGAAGTTCTCTGTTAAGTATTGTTGCAGTGCTCAGATCCTGGGGCACGGTGCTCCACAGGTCTGTGTGCAGGATTTGCCAGGATCTTCTCTCTGCTGCAGAATTATTCTACAATCTCACTCCTGCTTTAAGAACTTTGTTTTCTAGTTCTTGGGGCAGCAGGAAAAGTCTAAAAACTCTGGCAGGAGTGTAAACCAGTGCTGACTCCCCAAGCTTGCAAGGGGTAGGGAGTATTAGCTCAGAGACCCTGGAACTGCTCCCTACCCTTGAATCCTGTGGATATCCTTCAAAACCCTGTGGATTTTGTCATCCTGCAGGCATGGGCTGTGTTACTTCAGCATTCTTCTAGAATTTGTGGTTCTGATACAGGTGGAAAGTGATTGGTGGTTTTGTCTTGTTGAGGGGTTTGCTTTCAAAAGCTTCTTAGGAGAAGGTCTTCAGAGGATTACGTGCTTCTTGAAATACTGCATAGAAACTTGATCAGCATGGAGTCAGAGACTTGGGAATTCATCTTGCACCTAAGAAAGGGAAGTTTTGTGACTGTTTCTCTCCAGGGCAGGATGCAAACATCAAGACCTTGCATGGTGAGCTGATACGGTGTTACAGGGAGCAGGGTTGCCTGGGAGCCATTAAACCATTGTGTGTTTTGAGTTGAGAGACTTGCGTGTCTCTAAAATCAAGAAGTGTGTGAAAGAGATGAGATAGCAGAGACTACGTATTTCTGGGAGGTTGGAATCGGTAGGATTATTAAAAAAACCCCAAACAAATCAAACAAGCTCCTCCAGCCCCCCCCCCCCCNCCCCCCCCCCCCCCCCCCCCCCAAAACCAAACCCAAAACCAAACCCAAACTAAAAAAACTAAATTAAAAAGAGAAAGAACACCAGCGTTTGACTGAATCTATGGATATGCAGTAATAATTTCCAATAGCCAGAATGTGGTTTTTGATGGAATTGCTCTGTGCAGAACTAGACAGCAGGACAAGGGAATTACTAGGATGGGAAAACCTGGCCCCAGGATAGAGTCTGACTTGGAATGTCTGCTGTTGACATTTCTGTGCAATGTAAACTTGAGAGTTTTCTTTTACAGATTTTTCTCTTAAGTTGGGGTTGGAGTGAATCAGTACAGAACATTTAAAATCTGAATTCTTATGTGATAGTGAATGTTCTTTTGTCGTGACACAGTGGTACATGGAAATTCTCAAAATTAGAATGAATGGAAGAACAGATGGGCTCTGATCAGGAAAACCATAAATTGTAAGTCTCTTGGTGTGTGTTGCTTTGTGGTCTGCTTTAGTCTTCATTTAGACCAGCTTTAGAAAGTTAATATCAACCATTAAACTTTTTAAGCTATCTTCCCCCTTCTTTTTTTTTCTGGTTTAGAAATGAATAAAAGAGCTTTGTACAGCTCTTGAAACTGAGCCTGAAACAGCTCTGAACAAAATATAGTGTTCCTTTCAAAATCTTGGAAATAATTACATCATAGGCAAATTGGGCCAGAAACCCTTAATAGTATTCTTTGTGGAATGAAATCCCATGGGAGGACCTATTTCAGCAAACTGGCATTGTTTACAAATAGATGCAGTGACAGATACAGTTGTCCCATTCTGAGGAACAGCTGAAACTGTGTCCTGTAATGGACTTCACAGAATTATTGCCTTGCTTCGATAAGCTGAAAACGTGCTCTGGTGCCCCTGTGATCAGACTCATGCTGATGATCTCGGGAGTGAAGCCTGTCTTTGGCACTCGAAAACTCTTCGTACGTGGGTTAAAAAGAAAATACCAGCCTCTCTTGCATATGCTCCTGGTCTGTGAGAGTTGCTGGAGGGACAGGAAGCCGTGTCCAGCTGTCCCTGCTGGGCTTCATGAGCTGGGAACTCCATCACCCATCTCTGCACAAAAATACCCGAGTGTCACAGGCTTTCCCTTCCCAGGATAACGCACACAGCCACTGTGCTTCTCCCAGTCACCTCACTATAGGTTTCATCACTGGTACGCTAGAAAGATTAGGAATTTGAAGAGTCTGACCTGCTCTGTGTTTTCCCAGCTTACAAAAGTTTTGTAACAATTTATTTTGGTTTTTTTTTTTTCCCTTAGATCAGCACCCCTGTTTTTAGAAGAAATCTTAATACTTGCCACCCATACCCCCTCAACATGCATCTTGTTTCTTACATAGTAAGAATGGTTTACTGCAATACCAGGTAGTTTCAGTAAATCTTGTAAATTTTACTTTGGAAGTCTTTTTTAGAGGAAAATTTGGGTAATAACTACAGAGAAAAAGTTACAAACAAATACTTAAAAAGCTTGTAGCAGGGATAAAGAAAAATCTGTGTTTTAATACAGTGGTGTTTAGGAATTTGCCACTGAATTTATTTATAGCACCCAGCAGTGGAGTTCTAACAGAGCAGATTTCTTATTCCAGCTTTTCTAGCCCTCTTGTCTCCCCAGACCACCAGCCTTGGCATCCTCCCCTGACAGGCATGTTCTGTGTTCTGCTTTGCAGGAGGCTGTGAGGGCAGCTGAAGATGTCCGATAGTCTGGATATTGAAGAGAAACCTCCAGCCCCACCACTGAGAATGAACAGCAACAACCGCGATTCTTCAGCACTAAACCACAGCTCAAAACCGCTTCCCATGGCCCCCGAGGAGAAGAACAAGAAAGCCAGGCTGCGCTCCATCTTCCCAGGAGGAGGGGATAAAAGTAAAGTATCAGCAGGGCAGATGGGTGGCTCCATCTCTGTGTTTCTGGTGGTTGTTGGTAGTCTTACTTACTTTCTGCCACTGTTTTGACTTTGTTTCAGTTGCAGACCATGGTACCGAAGCCTTCTGTTCCAGTTACTCTAGGAATACATATCAAAAGAGGAGGAAGTGTTCAGTCAGTTACTTTCTTGTGTCCAAAAAGCCTCTAAAATGTGTACACGTTGTGCAACTTGCCTTTTAAAAATAACTTTAATGTTAAGCTGGGAAATCCTTTCTTTTGGATTTTGCTTTGCATTAGCAGGAAAAACAGAGATGAGGTTGTGTACTTCTGAAAATACATTCACAGAAGTGAAAGGGCAATATGACTGACACTTTGAGGGTTTTTTTAGTGCACTTACATTCCAGGAAGAGGAACAAGGCTCTTCTTTCTTTTTGCTTTTGCAGTGAGAGTGGACACAGAATGGCCTGAGTTAAAACCTGCTCGGTGTGGTTACAGCAAAGGAACCTTTCAAACATGCAGCAAACAGCATTTCATTTGCATTCTTTGAAAAACACTTGCAAGATGGAGTGTGTTTTGAGTTAGTGTATTTACAGAATTAAGGGAAAGGGTCTTCTCTTTTTCTAGTGCCATACGAGCTGTTGGGCTGCACCCACACGTGCTGAGGGAGCTGGTTGATGTCTCTGCAAGGCCACTCTGATTATCTTTTAAAGGTTGGGGTGACTGAGGGATGTTCCTGATGACAGAAACAAAGCAAATGCACATCCGCCTTTAAGAAGGAGAACCTGAGGGACTACAGGCCAGTCAGCTTCACCTTGGTCCTTGGGAAACTAGTAGAGCAAATCCTCCTGGAAACCATTTTCACACAAATGAAGGATAAGAATGGGATCAGGAATGTTCAGCGTGGATTTACAGAGGGGAATTCTTGCTGAGCTATACTGACAGCCTTTTACCATGAGATGACAGGCTTGGTGGTGAAGGGAGAGAGTGGTTGTTACTTCTGCTTTAGTAAGGTGTTCAGCAGAGCCTGCCGCAGCACCCTCACAGACAAACTGATGAAGTACAGTCTAGATAAGTGTTCAGTGAGGACTGAAAACTGGCTGAAATGCTGGGCTCAGAGGTTGTTATTAGAAGCACAAAATCCAGCTGGATTTCAAGAAGGATTCTGCCTTCAATGTGCATCACTGTCCCTCCAAGGAGAGCTCAGAGCTATGGAGCTGAGGTCCTTCCCTTGGAGCTCTGAATCACCTGTGCTGCTTGGCTGCCCCATTCACGAGCACGAGTCTTTCCCACAGGATGTGTGGAGCAGCTGGAGGTAGCCTGGCATTCAAAACTCCTCACAGGCATTAGAAGGCACAGTGTCAGCCCTGTTCCTCCCCTCAGCCGCTGGCAGTCCTGCTGACTCCTCTCATGTGAAGGCTGTGACTGGATGGGTCCATTCGTCAGGCAGACCTGGACAGTTTGCTCTGCAGAGTGTTCCCCCAAATGTCCCCTTCTGGGAACAAATTTTCAGTTGATTCTTTTTAAAGGCCAAAATGAAAATATCTCCTAGCTTGTTTAATTCCTGGGAAGACTTGGGTCACTTCTTCCCCTGAGTGCTGGTAGAATGGTATTATCCCTCTCCAGGGGAGCATTTCTTAAGTAGGATGTGCTGTGTGAAATGCATGCAGAAAAGGGGAGATCCAGAAACAATGCCTCCTGGAAATGAACTGACATTAAAAATGTAATTAACTACCAGTCAGAGCAGTCTTAGGAAACATACCAGTGTCATGATTTTAAATGTGACTGTGAGGAAAAGTAAGGTAAGATTTATAGCTTAATTTTGTTGGGTGAAATAATAAATGGAGGACTGGCCAAGCCCCTTGAGGTGGTTTCATTGCAGGGTTGGTTTGTGGGTCAGAGTATCAGCTGGTCTGTGCGTGCTTCACAGACTCTGTGACACATTTTTGAGGTCCTGCTTATAAAACAGAAGGTGATTAATACATCTGCTCTCATCTAGTGGAGTGTTTTGCAGCATCACAATGTTACATTAATAGTTCATCACTGGTACAAGTAAACAGAATGTGAAGAAAACCTCATGGCAAGGTGTTTCTGCCTGAACTCTCAGGAACTTTGTTGTCTTTCCTTTGTTCACCAGACAGAAGGGATGCGAGGATGGATGTGGTACGGTGTGTTCTCTCCAAGGCAGTGAAGTATGCCAGGATTGCTGTGCCTGGACTCCAGGAGTCTTCTGCAGTCACTCCCCTGCTGGAGTGCAGCATTTTCAGTTAGGATTGGAACACTTGTTTTGGCAAGCCACTGATGGCTGTGAGGGGCCCTTCTGTGCTTCCACTGTTGAAATAATCCTTGTAGGCAGTTGTGTCACAGCACCTGATCTCCTTGTGCTCCTCTCTCTCTGGTCTCCGGGGTAGGGTACCCAATTTCCTAAGGGCAGGAAGCCAAGGTGAACAACTGAAATGAGTTTCCAGTATCATGCAAGCAATCTGTGTGGAACAAGGAGCTGAAGCTGCTCCTTCATAGCCCATGCTGAAACTGAAATTGGCCTTCCTACATCAGAGCTAATGTTGGTGATCGGAACCACAATGGAGTTCACAGTGTTAGTGCTTCCTTTCCGCAGAACCTCAGCAGAATTGAGGGCAGAAAGAAATGGCCTGTGTTCTACCAGTTATTTGATACAGCCTTGTTCTTCTTTCATTAAACCATCTGTCATTGCTGCCTGCTCTGGTGGCTCCATGAAGGCACTTTGGAGCATTCAAAGTGTCCTAAAGAAATCAGGGAAGCTGACCCACCAGAGCTCAGATGCCCCTTTCAGCTGCAGAGGTCCATCCACATTAAGGTTACTGGGTAAATGATATCACTTGCATTGAAGCTGCCTTAGACTTCTTTGTGGATGAGACCAGAGTCTGGCCTTTAGGCATCTGGTTGCCTCCTGTACTTTTTTAAAACAAGAAAAGAGGGAAGAAGGAAAACCCAGCAGAGTAGAGATTAATGGAGGAGAAAGAAAATGACAAGGCTGCTGGGGTGGGACAGGAGGAGCAGAGCAGGAAGGAGGATGAGAGGAGGGCATGAGAAAGTGAAAGGGAGAGGGGAAGGAGAGAAGAACAGAATGAGCTGAAGGGAAGGTGAACAAACAGGAGGGTGTAAGCATGAGGCCAAACCCTTCCTCAGACTTTGGATAAAAGCTGCCACTTAGCTGAGTCACATTTTTCTCCCAAACAACTGCTCTTTTAACATAATGATGATGGTGGTGATACAGACCGTGGGAGACAGAACAATCTTTCCTTGTTCTATTTTAATCTATAATAGGTGCTGAGTTGGTGTGGAGGCCCTCATGGCTAAGTGCTGTGCAGCAGGAGTGTAATGTGAGGGGCATTTACAAGCAAATCAGATTGGATGTTCAATTGAAAGCCCTTGGATCAGTCAGTCAGTGCTTCAAAGAAGTCATGTCTTTTTGTATCATTTTGCCAGTGTGTGTGAAATAGAAAGGATTGGATTTGCAGGGCTCAGATGGAAGTGACAAAGCTTTTAGACTGGGAAGAAGTGAGAGTGTTGTAAAGACATGTTTAATTCTCTACCATTTATGGTTTATCAGGATTTGGACCGTAGGTGTTGTATCACAGTCACGTAAGCAGAGGCACATGAAGCGGGTGAGCCAGATCTTAGGGAATGAGCTGGAGCACTTGTCCATTCCAGGACTCCCCTGCTGGAGGACAAGTGCTGCTTTTGATGGAATGTTTTCTGTAAGCCCTTATTTTGTTTCTAGATTTGGTTGTTGCTTTGAACTGAATTTGATAACTCTCTAAATCTAATTTTTACTGCATTTGCTTGTAAATGATGAAGAGGACTGTTTTGTTATCTACAAAGAGATGACATCTTCTAACTGTCAGCATCTGTCCTGAAAATTAAACATCATCTGAGCAATAAAAGAAGGGGAAAAGGCCTTGCATTTGTGTTTGATACATTGCTGCCATCTTTACTGAATGCTAAATGAAAATATTTCCTCAGTGAACATTGCGTAGGGGTGTGCAGTACACACAAAAGGTGACAATTATTTAATGAGGATAAATGCAGCAATGCAGAGAAAGTATTAGAAACATTCAAAAGACAAAGGGCAGAGATCTTCCACCTAAAGGAGGCTGTAAGAAAGAATAAGAAAGATGTGCAAAGAGAGCCCTCATAGAGTCTGTGGGCAAAGACAGACTCAGGCTGGGAGGGCTTCTGATACACAGTGAGTTCAGCCTTTGCATGAGGCTCCTGGGTGAACTTACAGTGCTGGCAAACATAATACTGAAACACTGAAGGAAAGTGAAGGCAGCTTTTCTCAGCCTTGCTTCCACTCATTCTTTATCAATGTCAGCAAAACTGGGCTGAAATGACATTTGTCAGCAGCCAGAAGTGCAGGATATGGATGACCTCTAAAGGAGGTAAAGAGAGAGAGATGAGAAGCATATGCAGGTTGATTGACTTCCAGGTCTATCTGCAAAGATACATACATCCCCACTCTGGGGATACTGGTGGGGTGATGTAAAAAACCAAATTTCTTTAGACTAATAAATCCTGAATTTTATGACTATATATCGTAGTTAATGGAGAGCTCAAATGAAGCTTTTCCAGTGGCATTTATGGGATCTTGTTGCTGTGCAGATTCTGTGTTTTCTAATACAGAGCTGCAGCTTCAGCCTCTTGCTTGGGAGAGGAGTCACCTCCTGAGCTGCTGGTTTTCACAGAACCTGGAGGAACACGGTTGTTTTAAAAATGTCTCCTCTCTGTTTTGACTGATTCTGAAACAGGTTCAGACCCTGTTGGAGAAGAAAGATACATACATGTGTGTCCTGTGTGAATTACTTCCACAGAAACCCACAGGGCCAAGTCAAACAGGAGTTAGTTGCTAGATATGAAAACTCAGTGGAAAAAGGAACTGATAATAGAAATCATGCTGGTTAGAGACAGCCTAAGAAGGTTGCTTCATGAGCAGCTTGCTTTGACAGCAGTTACAGTGATTGAAAGAAAAGCAAAATGAAGTAACACCTTCTAGACCTTCTCCAACAGGAGTTGACAGGTTGGTGTTTTATTAGCTTGGGCTGTTTGTCAAGTTAGATGGATGTTAATCGATTTGTTTTCCACTTTTAAAACACTATTTTGAGCGCACCTGATTGTGAGAAGTTTTAAATGAAAAGCTGTACAGAAAATAAGTGCTTGTTAACGTTTTGCCTCTAGCCAACAAGAAGAAAGAGAAAGAACGTCCTGAGATCTCTCTTCCTTCAGACTTTGAACATACCATTCATGTGGGATTTGATGCCGTCACTGGAGAATTCACAGTAAGTAATGGCTGTATTTTGTGCTTACCAGAGCTTCTAGTTTCGTGATGGTAAAATAACTTCCTGTTGCCAGAAACATCAGATGACAGCACTCAGGCTGTGAAGAAAGAGACGTTTATTTGTTGGGCTTAGGATTTGGAGTGTTTAACTTGTGATTCAGGCTTCTTCTTTTTTTTTTTCCCCTAAGGATTGTCAGCAGAGTGTCTGTGGAAAACGAAAACTAGGAAGGATGTAGGTGTGTGCTTTTACCAGTCCCCCAGGCCACTACGAGGGTTGGTTATTCAGTGTCTCTGGAAAAGTATGAAAGGTCCCCCCACATATGCATGTAGACAACCAAAGTCCATCTGTTCTGCAGGCAGCCCTTGGAGGTACCCAGGAAGCAGCAGCATTATGGAAGTCCATTAATTTTAATGTAAAATACTTCAAAATATGTTTATACATGAGGTGATCAGACACGTTTCTATCATTTATGTATGAATAAAATAGCTGTCAGCTTTTGCTGCTTGTATCTCAAGAAAGTGCATGAAATATTGGGAAATATTAGCCTGATAGAAGCTCCTTGAAATGTGCAGGGGGCTTCAGAGCATTTTTTCTCAGACTGCGAGTTGGGTGCTGAAGCCATTAATCCTTAAAGCTGAGATGGCAGTGAGCTTATGTTTGGTTGAAGTGTGGAGGTGAGAGGAAGCATTAGCAACTCTCTGTGCCACCAGTAGTGCCCTGTGAGCTGAGTGGTCAGACTGTGTAATCACTGTGTGTCAAATTGTGAAGTGTGCTAGTGCTGACTGGCTGCATACACCAAACAGGATGGGACAAATCATTTGCCTGGACAAAGGAAGGCAAATTTTCAGAGTGCAAATCCTAAATGTGATTTCTTCGTAATTTCTTACTTTTGATTGCCTCTTTTTTTCCACAAAGATGTTTCAGAAAGCTTGAAACTTTCTGTATCCCACAGTAGCAGTAGCAATAGTAGTAATGACAATAGAAGAGAAAAAGACACATTTAATGACAGGATATCTTCAAAGGAGCAATGAAATTGAATTGTCCTTAGTAGGAAATACAGCTACATTTAAAACAAGTGGACTAGCTAATGAGCCTTTAAAAATAGATGTCACTTACAAAATCTTACTTCAAAATTTATTCTGTGCCAAACCCTGAGGCTTGACTAAATGCTCATTTATAAAGCCCAGGTGTGGACATTTTTGATCACATTTTGATTTTAGCATAAAACTTTTATAATTATGTTTGCCCTCATGGCTGTCCTGGCTTTTTCCTTTTTTTTCTTTTCTTTTCTTTCTCTCCCTGTAACCACTTTATTGTTTAGGTTAATCTTCAGTGCTGTTCTCATTTTCTTTGTGTCATATTATGTATTATGTTACTTTCTGCTGTTTTCTCCCATTTGTGTTTTTATCACTTATTCCTGTCTATCTTCACCTTCCCACCTTCCCTTCACTCCCTGCTGAATGTTCAGCTGTTCTTACTCTGTGTCTGTTCTTCCTTTCAACCTTCTACCTTTTTTTGTACCCTGTGCTTTAAACTTTTTCCTTCTGGCTCTGCAAACATGATGGGTCACAATTGTGTTCTCCATGTTCTTACTGGTGATGAGGGTCCCAGTTGGTTCATGTCCCTACCAGCTGGAACAAAAAGAAGGGGTGTCAAGCTTGAAACACTTCTGTTCTAAGCACAAACACTATCAGTATTTCAGGGGTCATGGTTTGGATCAGTTTGGATGTTGTTATTATCATCCTGTGTGTCCAAACAGTCTCTAGCAACAGAGATTTTTGCTTTTTAAATTTTTTTTTTGTGTCAGATGCCACCAGCATAGGTCCTGGCCTTTTATAGAGCTAAGCAATTCTGCGGGGCTAAATGTGTCCAGCTTTGTTGCTGTAGCACAATTTCTTTTTAATATCTTTTTCCCTTTCCAAGCAGTGGACATCAAATGGCTGCTGTTTTGTAATTACATCGTATTTCTACAATGACACTTGTTCCTGAAGTGTGGAAGTGCTGTGCTGCAGTCTGAGGAGCTTCTCACCAATTCAGAACTAACCAAGGGCACGGGCGACTTCCCCTGTGCAGCTTGGCAGCCTGGTCTTAGTGCTGCATGCTGTAGGGGTGTCAAATGCCGACAAAAGCAAGGGAATTTTTGCACCATTGAGAGCTAGTTATCAACCCCAACTAACCCCAGATGCAGGTAGTATGTTACACATTACATCAGGCATGTTTGATTTGTCCCAACCTGCACAGAACCCGTGTATCAGCTGGGTAGTCCTGTGTTAAGTACATCCTGCTGAAGGGACTGCCACTAGCCGTGTCGTGTACGGACATTCCCACTGTCTAGTGATCACACTGTCTGTCTCTTTCAAAAGTTTGGAAGTGCCATGGAGATGTTCAATAAATGTGCAAACATGGAGGGGGGGGGGTGTTGTTTCTAATTACTGCAGCTGTCATGCCAGTAGTGCCTGCTCTCCTGGTTATGTGCAACCCATTGGACCATTTTCTGACACCAAACCATCACCTCCAGCTGCATCCCCTGACTGTTGGTCGTTGCATCTCAATGCACAGTTGCATGAGCTCCTGAATTCCAGCTTTCAGGCTTGAGCACCAAGCTGTGTTGTCCATCATGACCAGATGTTATGTCGCCATTTCACTGTGCTTGGAGCAACCACATTTGCTAAGAAGTAGGGCTTTTTAAAGCAGAGAATAAAACTGGTTGGAAACTGTTGGGTGGGAGCATGCTGCTAGAGCTTTATGTTCCTTTATTTGAAGAAACAGTTGCATTTTCGGAATGGAGGATAAGAGTATGGTTAGCAGGGCTTTGGGGAGTGTTTTTTGTAAGGCATGCATGTTTGAAGCTGTTTCCTCACCCCCAGCCTAGAAGAAAATATGGTCACGCACCAAACTTTTAAAGCTTCAAGATTATGACATTAGTAAGTGGGAAAAGTTGTGGCTGTAGATCCAAAGAAGTTACACATTCCTAATTCAATCAAGCATTTCTTTACAATTGTTCTGACTTTCAGTCTGACACACATAGATTATTTGAGTTGTGGCAATTCACAACCTCCCGGATTTCACAATCTGACTGGCTGCTCTCTCCACTGCACTTTGTGGACTCATGCACTGGCCAATGGTGATCTTGGGGCTGCAGAACCCCCAGAGTTGGAAAAAACTTGCATAGAGCCGTTCAAAAATGTTAACCTGGCTTCAAAACAAGGCAAACAATCAAAGCCCAGATCTTTTTCTTTTTTTTAATTGAGAAAGGAGATCACAGATAATTTTTCCAGTCACTTGCCTTTAATTCTCAGGAATGTATTTTTATGAAGGAGAGAAAAACTGATTTAAAAGCAAGAGGAGGGGGAATGATGCTTCCAAACTTTGGAATGTTTGTGGTTTTTCTGTTTTCCTAAGCCTTGCCTACCTGTAGCCTGTCCACCACCTGATCTATTTGGTATCCGCCTTGTAGCTCCCATTTTAGATGGGACTTGCCCATTTTGGTCCATTGGTTTCCTCCTCCTACCACCTTCTAAGTTGTCCCACATTCTGTTTTAACTTTCTTTTCTTTCTTTATTTACGTCCATTACAGCCAGATCTCTATGGCTCACAGATGTGCCCAGGGAGGCTCCCAGAGGTGCGTCACAGGCCCCAAATGCTTCTTGAGATGTCATAGCACTGCAGCAGCAGGTTGATGTGTGTGCAGTAGATTTGTTGCTTGGCTTTTCCCACTTCTTTTTCATCAGTCCTAAACTTTGGAGGCCCATGTCACACATTGTTTTATGGAGAACTTCTGAGGAAGAAGCTGTATGAAAGTAGATTGGGGTGGCACCAAGGCTAAGGTGTCATTTTTCCTTCAGTGAGCCCTACACTTCACTGGTCACTGTCAGCTGTGCAGTAAAGGGGGGAAATGACCGGCTGCCAAATTTAGGGAATTATCCTGGATAACTAAAGCAAGGATGTGCAAATAGAATTTCAGTATAGAACTGGGGCTTTCAGCAATTGGATCAGTTTTCAAATGCCACCCTCACCCATAAGATACCCAAGAACTCATCCAAGGCTTTGGCACTCTTGCCCTGTTTTCCAAGTCCCTGGTTTCTGTATGTTTGCAGTAGAGAGCTTAGATCCTTTGCAGCAGTGGGACACCTCAGTGTCACAATTTTGAGAGCTGAAAGGCAGATTCTTTACCCCGCAGTGTTTCCTGGTATGATGAAAATGGATTATATCAGGCTGGGGTTTAACTTCTAATCAGACAGCAGTGATCATTTCAGCAAAATGTGTTTGCATTCCTAAGCATGAAAAGTCCAGTGTAAAGCTCCTAAGAGACACTGTGTTGTCCACCAATAGAGAACAGTCTTGTTATGTCTGCACTGAATCACCAGGCAGCCTTAAATCATTATTCCATGGAAGAGCAGAGTTGATTTACAGAGGCGTTTCATGCACTTTTTTTCCTCTCACAGCCATTACTTTCTTTTCCTTTTGAAGTTTGGGTCCTGGTTTTAGCTAGATGTTGATAGAGAAGAGAATCATTGCATCTAATTTTAATTGTAAGGTGTCAGTCAAAAAATCTGCAAGTAATCTTACAGGGAGCATGGGATCTTGGTAAAGATCTGTGAGGCCGTGGATTTTAAACACTCTTAACCCCACTTCCTTTACACTTAACATCTGCAGGGCATTCCAGAGCAGTGGGCCAGGCTACTACAGACGTCCAATATAACAAAACTGGAGCAGAAGAAGAACCCACAGGCTGTTCTAGATGTTCTCAAATTTTATGATTCCAAAGAAACAGTTAACAACCAGAAATATATGAGCTTTACGTCAGGAGGTAAGTTGACATCTCCCGACGAAACAGGGAGGTCAGGCTTCAAAATGAGTCAGAGTAAAATTCAACATCCGTATGATTCAACGTTCCTGTGGTCAAGAAGCAGCTTGGACCAGTTCTGAGTTGTGGAATACTCCTGGAATTAATTCCATTTCTCCTGTTGTCCCCAAAATGTCATTGAAACAGTGACTTCTTTTTTTGTCACTGGTTTTTAGAACTAACCAAAGTCTAGAAACAAAGATGCCATTAAGGTACCATTAATTTGATAGAGCTCCTGTCAACAGCTTCAGCTAAAAAGGAGGTGTCTGTAGCCAGTGGGGTGTGGACAGCGTTTGGAATGTAACCTGCAGGGGTTCCATTCCTTCCATAGGATAGTCTGTGCCAGTGGAGTCTGCAATTTCCTCAGTTCAACCAATTCAACTTCCACAATGCAGACTGTGAAAGCATCTCAGAAGTCCATTTAAAACCTGTGCAGTTATATCCAGAGTAGAGAGAAAGCATCTTTTTTTCCCAAATTCCATAATTAAAGGATTTGACTAATTTGGCACTTACTGAGTGCTAAAATAATGATTTCCCTGTATGATGAAATGCAAACTTCAAAATAGTGTGTGCTCCTGAACCCAGGAGCTGTTCCTGAGCTGTGACAGAATAGAACTGCCATGGCTGACGGGGGTTCTGGGGAAATACTGCCAGCAGGCTAATGAGAATGAATGCATGCAATTTATTTAAAAAAGTAAAGCACATGAAAAGGGGGATATAGAGCTTGCTTTAGTTTTTGGATGGAACAGAAGCATTGATTGTTAGAGAACAATTTTCATTTTCTTGACCAAATTCCTGTTTATTTTATTTACTGGCAAACAGGGCAAAAAGTAGACACAATCTAGAACTTTGGCCCATTCTCTTCCTTGCTGTGTCAAAGAACTGTTGCTCCTGGAGGGATGGTGTGAAAGCAAATTGCTCTCTATTTGAGTTGACTTGTTCTGTGGGATTCCCCACAACAGGTAGAGTTTTTCCTAACAGCACCTGGTTCATTTTCCCTTGCCCGTTGCAGATAAAAGCGCCCATGGATACATAGAAGCCCATCCTTCGGTAAGTAGGAAAGTAACCTTTAAGGTTTCTGGTGTTTAAGAAGTCTCAAGCAAGCCATGAGCTTTCTCTGTCTGTTTTGTAATTCTGTTTAAGAGCTTTGAAACGGGTGAAAGTCTGGTGTTGCAGATGGAAGATTGCTTGCTGGTTTTAGCTATGGTGGAATATATCATTCACAACAGTATGCAGCACTGTCTAATGAGCCCATTTTAATTTAGTTTTAAGAACTTAGAATCCCATTTCTATCAAATTTCATGATTTCTTCTAAGTACAGCTGGATATATAGCTGAATATAGATCAGATTATAATTGATATGTAACTCACTGGAAGAAAGAAAGTTTTAAATAACCATCCACTCTAATGAATGCTGAAGTGCAATAGCAATCCCGGAGATGCAGGAATGACATCCACAATAATACTGACCAAATTTAATTAGGGTTATTGTTAGTGCATTAAATAGCAAGTGACTGAATGGGGATTGGGTGTTTATTTTTAAGTGTTAAGCAATTTCATGTCAGGTTGGTGATTACACAGCAGACTCTGCATAATGAACTGAAAACAGTCTGTATATTCACCCTTCAGATTTTCAGTCCATGGCACTTCTCTTGTCTTTAATAGAACACACTGTTCAGAGGAAGTGTGTTCACCACAGCACAGTGAGGCTTCCCAGTACCCTTTCCAGTGGTATGGACACCTTTGGCAGATGCTGTGGTATTTCCTTCTAGCAGACAGAGGCAGTAGTGAGACACTCAGCACATCAGCTTTCCAAAGTTACCAACTCGGCTCTCTCTGTTTGCTGTGGCTTCCCTTACTGGTATTTCTCCTGGACCAAAGGGATGGCATTTTAAAGAGAGTGCTAATGACATGTGAATATATAGAATGGTGCCTTTGATTTGCTTCAGTTCTCTAAGTGGCCTGTTGTAGCCAGCTGTAAAGCAGTTGGCAAGCACTTCACAAGGCTCATGTTCATTTATTTTTGTTTCACCAGCAAATTTGGGATGACATGCTATAACCCCTGCCTCTGAGCAGCAGCTGGGACTGATGGAATTCAAATCACCTAACTTTAAATACCTTTAAATTGTGTTGTACTGTGTATAGCTGAGAACTGAGGCCCTTGGGAGCACATGTATGCCTACATTGGCCTCTGATCTCTAGGAAGACTTAAGATTGTATGGAACTATTAAAGCTCCCAAGTGGCAGAGTGATGACTGTCACTCACACAACTGTCTGTCCACAGAGCACAAAAACAGCATCAGAACCTCCTCTGGCTCCCTCTGTGTCTGAAGAGGAGGATGAAGATGATGAAGAGGAAGAAGATGACAATGAACCTCCACCTGTTATTGCACCACGGCCTGAACATACAAAATCAGTAAGTGCCAGTGTTGGTTATCCCTGTGTTGGGTGCAGTGCAGAGCTGCAAGTTTCTGATCACACAGCTCTTGCTGTTTGTGGCTGAAGGTGCTGAGTGCTGAAGTCCTGCCGTGACACAGCGCTTCACCCCAGCCACTGACACCTGGAAAATCAAGTTTGAACTTTCACATTTAGGTGTTCGTTTCCTGGGATTCTGACAGGGGCTGTGACTGTTTCAGAAAATCCATGAAAATTGAACATGGAACTGGCCACAAACTTGTAACCTTTTGTTTTCTTCCCATTCAGTTTGAGAAGTGGACAGCAAAACCAGTTTTAGAGCCCTGGATGTGGCAAACAGCATCTTTCTAAGGGTTTGCATTTGAAATATGATCTCAGGGGGATCTCTGCCAGCCACCTTTCTGACATGAGATAATTTCTTGCCACAGATCTACACACGCTCTGTAATTGAGCCTGCAGCTGCACCAGCACCAGCTAAAGAAGCCACCACTCCCCAGCCTGAAAACTCAAACACAAACACTCTGTACAGAAACACAGACCGGCAGCGAAAAAAGTCCAAGATGACAGATGAGGAGATCCTAGAGAAACTGAGTATGTATTGTGTATTTTGTGCTACTAGAGTAGTGTCTCAGCATTAGCTGAACCAATGTTCTTCAGATTAGTGTCACAGAGTCATTTACAAACAACTCACATGGGAAAGCAGCTACTCAAGACTTGAGGAAAAACTGTGGGAATCTGAACTGCAAAATCATTGACAAATTTGAAAAAAAAGGTTTTCAAAATCTTTCTTCTACAGTCTTTTTCTTTATTCTTTTCTAGTATGAATGAACTTCCATGAACTTCTGGTGCCTGTTCTAATAGATACGCAGTTGTATTACCTTGCTAAAAGTAGCATCTTAGCCAGACAGACAACACTGTTGTTTTCCTGTTGGCCAGCCCAGCAGAGGATTCCAGCAGTGTTTGGTTTGCTGCTGCAGAGCCTCGGGGGGTTGTGAGCCACAGTGTATGAGACAGTTCAGTGTGGGACAGTCTGGTTCCATTATCCATCGTGGAACTCGTGCCCCTGAGAGCTAAAATCACATCTTGCTCTGCTTGATGCCTTCTTGCCCATTCTGAGATGTAGAGTCTGAACGGGAAGGAAAGAAAGCAGTAATTAGGATATCATGTTTGTGTCTGATGAAAGAGCCAAAATCTGATAGGCTCAAACAGATCGGAAGACTTAATTAAAGAAGTAATATTGTTTTTCCTGATCCAGTCATTTCCTAGCTGAAATGCAAACAATTAAGCCTAAAGTGGTGGCTCAATGCTAATGACTTCTAAGGATTTACCTTGGAATGTACATCATGGAAATAGTTTAAGAGGATGAGTTCAGAAGGAAAGACTTCCAGTGATCCACAGTGTATTTATTTGGAGTGATCTGCCAGTATCTGTGTATCACAAATACAGACACATACTTATTTGTTTACCTGCGTATCCAAAATAAAACGAGGTGATGCCCCATTCACTCTAAGTACTAACAAACACCTCTTTCCTGTCAAGGCCATTTTTCTGGAGCAGAGGTCTTCAGCATCCAAGTGGGCATCTGACCGGATGCCCAGCCAGGAGTCATGCCTGCCAACATGGCAAGAAGACAGGGCATCAACACCATCTGCTACACTCCCTGCTAAAATAATTGTGCAGGCCTTGGCAAGAGTGCTAATGGGAGCTGCAGGAGAAGAGATTTCCTTCGTCCCACAGTACTTCCTCCCCTCACCCAGTGCTCCAGTGCCAGCCAGTGCCCACTGCTGGTGCCAGTGGGAGCCTGCCCGCTGGGCTGGGATGCCAACACAGTGGCCCTGCCCTGCTGTGCCAGCCTGCAAGGGTCAGAGGAGTGGGATTGTCTGGAGTCCAAGCTGAGGGTGTAACGTTTTCAGAACCTGGTTAACTTTCCATAGTTTCATCTCTCTGAAACACACACCATAAAACAAAGCTCATTCTGCACATTCTGCTTCATGGGTCTTCACTACAAAAAAACCCTCTTCAGTAGAGAAGAACATGACCAGAGGACTCTGGGACTCCCTTCTAGCTGACTGGAAGAAGGGACGTAAGATGGCAAGGCATAAACCTCCTACTCACACTGCAGAACTTGACCATCCTGCTCCTGTTGTGTGGAGCTGCCGGGAGGCAGCAGCGCGGTGTCTGGGCTGTCTTCTGCATCTCATTGCCTGGACTCGTGAAAAGATCTCATTTGGGCAGCTGTCCGTGTCACACCAGTGCCTGTGGAGCATTGCTGTCCTTGTTACCCATCCCAGCTGTGCTGACATGTGGAGAAAAGTGTGTGTGCAGTGCTGAGAGGGAGAGCCAAAGGCTAGTGACTCATCTGTGTCAGATTGAAGACAAGCATTGTGATTCTTCAAATGGCACAGGCAAGGTTATCAGAACATAGCCTGGTAATCAGTGATGAGGTTTCTAGATATAAAACGCCATCATTCTTGATTTTAACATAAGATGCTGTTCTTTAAAAACCTAGGCATTATTTTGGGAAACTGCTGAAAGGTTAAGAAAATCCCCTCTTTTTCTGGAGACACTTTGTAATATTCTTTCTGTTCCAGAAATGGTGCCTATTCTTAAAAAAATTATTCCAGAACCTTAGGTGCATTTAATCTTTGCAAGTATTAAACCTTGTGTTGAATCAGTGTTTATTCCCAAGAAAATAAAGGCACTGTTGTTCCAGGTCTCCTTTATGTTTTTAGAGGACAAACATTTGCATTTTCTGATATCTGCCTGCTCTGAATGTTTCTCCGTGTGCTTAGTTTCTTGTCAAGGTAACCCTTCAAGGGACTGTAGAAAATCAGTCTTTTGTTTCTTTCAGGGAGCATTGTGAGCGTGGGAGATCCTAAGAAGAAATACACTCGATTTGAAAAAATCGGTCAAGGGTAAGTCTGATCCCAGTTACGTATGCAAAACCATGGGCCAGGTATTTTGCTGATGTAATGTCAAGTGTAAAGTCAGGCAAGCTTCAAACATGTTCCAACACTGAGTTTAGATGCTTCTGTCTCTCAGTACTGATCAGAATTTGTAACTGTTTTCAGAAGGCATCACAAAGACAACCTGATGCTGGCAGTATCTTGTCTGCAGCAAGAAGTGGGACCTGGAAGATCTCCCGTCCCTCAAGTGTGTGGCACTTGTTTGGCTTATTTTCTTAGACAAAATAATTTTTGTGTAATACAACTACACTCAAGAAAGAGGAAAAGGCTTCTATTGCCTAAAACAGCAACTCAGATAACAGTTCTCAAAACGTTTCTTTCAGATATTTTTCTTAAAACAGTATTCAGTGGTCAGGCTTATAACCACATAGTTTAGAAATGGAAGCCGGAGATTAAATAAAAAGCTCTGTTTTCTAGCAGAGGTAGTAAAAAGCAAAAATTCAGTAATAGACACAGTGTTGATGCACTTGACAGGAAAATGTATCATCTGCTTGATGGCAGGTCTTTTGTGGATCCTGCAGGTTTTGGGCGTTTACTGAAAGTAATCACCTAAGTTATTCCCTTTTGAAACCCAGCTTTTCTTACTGTAAATCAGATTGATTTGAAATATTTCCTATGCGAGGACGCAAGAACAAAAGAGCTTGCCTCAAAGTTAGGTATCTGACTTGCATTTTAAATATGGGCTGCCTGCACTGTCAGAGTTTCCTTGGCAGTGTTGTAGTTCCAGGAGGGCTGGCACCATCTGTGTAACACCAGGCTCACACCACTGTCAGTGTAAGACAGAAGCTGTTTACTGGCATCACGAGGTATTTTTCTGCCTTAACTGTTTGTGGGGTTCAGCTCAGGGTAGCCTGTTGCTGACCTACAATGGATATGTACTGCAGAAAGGGAGACATCCCCCTCCTCTTTCTCTGGCAGGCTTTATCTTTGATCTCTCTGGTTTGGTAGGGCCCTTGTGGAAAGGTGTTTCTGCTCCATTCAGTGTACAAAACGCCTTTTTCGAACTCCAGCTTGCTTTTTACCCGAAGCTTTGATTCTTAACGGTCATTTGTAAAATATCAGTGAACACTTGAAGCTGTTCCTGTCTCTCAGAAGAGAAGTATCAGCTGAAGAAGTGAGAGCAGAATAAATGTGTGTGAAGCAGTTAATACTGTCATTGTGAGAATGTGAGCATCACCCTCAGTCTTTTATTTTAATAGTCCTAGGAGTGAGCTTGTACAAAGGTACTTTGACAGCTAGTGGGAAGACAAGTGGCCAATATCTGGCCTAAAAGGGTATCTAAATTGATTTCTTCCACCTTTTAGTACAGCTTGAAGACTGCATGTCCTCCTTAAAGAGGAGTAAGTGTGCTGCCGTAACCAACCCACACCTGTAATACAGCAGGGCAGTCTACAGTGACAGGGAAATATCCTGAAGAAAAAAATCATCAGGAAAGTAATCAAACAGAATGCTCAGGAGCACCAAGAGTGCTGCACAGCTCAGGTTAGCTTATCTGTCTGCAGCAGGGCTGGGCTGTGAGGCACTGCCTCAGAAGGTGCTGATGTGTTTAGTTGATGCAGCTGCCAGTTCCTGAGCTGCCCACCTCTGCCAGGTGTTGGGTACAGTTATGCTGAAGGCGAGTATGTAGTACCTGGTACTGGAAGTGAGCAGGTAATGAGGCAAGGCAGGGAGAGGTGTGGCTGCCCAGAGAACTGCAGGTAGGGAGCAGCTGCTTATGTAAGGAAAAGCAACTTGACCAGCACAAAGGACTTCCTGGCTTCATACAGCTGGTGAGTTGATAACCAGTGTGATGGTTTTACAGCCACTTCGCAGTGAAGAGTAGTCAGCAGGCTTGTGCTGCAGAACAGGTCAGTGCTGAGTCCTTGTTTTGTCATCTGTCTCCAGCTGAGGACTGAAAATGTTGCTGACACTGAGGAAACTTAGTTAAACTAGCACTTGATAAAGAGTTTATGTTTGCAGCAGCAGCATTAGTTCTTGCTAGCAAGACAAATTAGTAGGGAGCTATGAGCTGTGGGTTTGTACTGCATCACAGCGGCACAGATCTAATGGTGAGCCCTGGGACTTGCCTAACTGCAGTGAACTCAAGGTATTGCAGAATTGATTAAAAGTTACAGATCAGAAATTAGTTACTTAGAAATAAAAGTTTGTAATGCAGAATTGAAGAGTCCTTGCAATTAATTCAGAGCTTTACTTAAATTACCTTTATTTAAACTCCTCACAGGTGGCCTGGAGCATCCTAAAAGCGTCCTAAATGTCAGGAGCTGTTTCAAAATAAAGCCTAATAGTACTTTGCTCAGGAGGATCATCACAATGTTAGCAATTCTGGATAAATGTTGTTGACATTTATGAAGACAAATTGGATTAATCTTGTCAGTTAGTCATAGGAAAATGCATTTGCCTTTATATTAAAAGAATACATAGCGTACCCAATGAGAACATGTTCCTCAACACAGACATAAAGTCTCTGTTGAATTAAACTGCTTCAGAAATATTTCAGCCTGCAGGTAAACAAACAAGCCAGGGCATCATGTGATTTATGCACTTTCAGGTAGTAGGTCACTTGTTGGATGTGCATTCCTGCTATTGAGAATCCCACCCTTCACATCATTACAGAGGAAGAACATCTTTGAATGAAAGGCAGATGGCAAACCAAACCCAACACTACCTAGTCTGCAGGTGAGCACACCATTTATTTCTGGTGGCTCTGCAACACAACCTGTGTGTGCCACAGAGGCAAAACATGGACACCATGAAGACCTGACAGAAGCAGCTGCAGACAGTTCTTAACACACAAAAAAGGTGTCTAAGGATCCTCTGTTCTGAGTCCTTCTCCATTTGTGTGTGAAACAATAGATGCCTTAACCTGCTGTAGCTGTGACCTTGCAGGATGGCTGGAGAACTGTTTCCTTGTATGCTAGAGAAAGCTGGGTTAGATCCTCAAATGGCTGTCACATGTTCAGGTTTCTCAGAATGAGTGTGTGATGTTACCCGGATTTGCCAGATGGATTCAAATAAGAGGTGTGAGAAGGCCCAGCTGGACTGTATGTTGTATTTCATGGAAAAAACACACAAAGACACGGAAAGGAAAAAATACCTAACTACAACAAGGCAAAATAAAAGAGATTTAAATTTATTACGTTCCCGTTCTTGTAGACACCACCCCTCCCTTAGGTTTTGAACAAAAATAATTTGATGCGTACATTGTAGATTTGAATGAGCTCTATTTCTTCATGTTGAATGTCAGTTTTCTCATGGACACTGCATGCCCCAGGGCTGGTGGGCTGCTCTGCTGTTGACTGAAGAGTCAGTGAACCCAGGTGTTTCATAAACACTCCAGGTAGCAGAGATCTCCCCTCTGGGTGGGCTTTCACTCCCAGGGACTAAACCTTTTCTCATTTCTTCACTGCTGTTTTGTTTCTAGGGCTTCAGGAACTGTTTATACAGCAATTGACATCGCCACAGGACAGGAGGTAAGTGTCAAAAATCCCAGCACGTTTTGCATCTATTGAGTGCTTTTCCCTCTGGTCTGAGCTGTGGCTGAAGCTTTGTGTGACCAGTAGATCTTTTCCTGCACAGGTTGTTTCTCCAAAGCATGGACTAGTGTCAGATGGCAAAATCCGTCATCTGCTGTCTCCAGCTTTTTGGTGAAAGCTCTTTAAGGGCAGTGTGACTCTGTGCCTCAGTAACTGAACACTTGCTCTGGCCATACGCTTTCCAGCAACACTGGAACTGAAGTGTTGATAACTGACTCAAAAGGTGCCTGTGAATTCTTAGAATCTCTAAGAACTCTCTGTGCTCGGTCGGATGCTTCACCCAGAGCTGTTAAGGCCAATTATAAGAGATTTGGGTTTTACTTACCCTGTCTTCAGAACAGGCCAGTGCTCTCAATATTGTTGGTCCTACCCTGGTAACATGTTACATAATCTCTGAATGTTTTATTTTTAATGGAGACAAATCTCTTAAGAAATCCTGATAAAAAGTAGATAATTTTTATTGCCACTGTAATATATTGGTTTAGAAATTGCTCTGTCTCTGTTACCCAGTGTGCGTGAAGTTGTGCTTCTACAGAGAATGTTGGTCTAGATACACAATTTAAGTCTGTATATTTATAGCCTAAGATCTGCCTGTGCATGTGGCCACAGATCAGTTAGCAATACAACTTGTAAAAGCAAAAGATCTGTCATAGTGAGAGACCCTGGGAGAAGCCTGGAGGTGGGCACAGATTCACCTGTTGCTGTGAGAAATAAATAACTTTGTTATGTCGTTTAATTTCGGAAAGACTTTGTCAGTATTACTTAACAGAAAGAAGGAGGGCAGCAGTATCAGAGATGAGGACACACTAGCTCAGTCGTAATTACTAAATCTATTAAGGTATCAACAAGCTGATGGTGACTGCCATCCTTCAGGCCCAATTTATCTTAATCCCAGGTTTGGACAGTAGTACTATTTACGGGTTTTTTCCACCATGTGTTTGATCTTAAAGTATAATGCAAGACCTAATTAAGGAATGTTTATGTTTTGGAGTTGATTTTGTATTGTAGTCATACTGCAGCTGGTAAGAATACAGTTGTGTTTTGGTGTGGTGTCAGTGACAACCCATAATAGTCATGGTGCCAGTAATAAACAGACGAGGTGATGTCTTCGAGAATCCCACTCCTCTTTGGGGCTACAGCTTCAGATTCCTGTATTCTCATTTCTGACAGTCAGGAAGGATCCAAATCTGAATCCTACTGGTAGTTTCTTATCCACCTGCAGTGCTGCACTTTGGTAACTGCTTAGATTGGAGTTTCCAAGGGGTCTAAAGCTCTAAACCCTCCTTGTAACACGGGGTGTGTCCATAAAATAGCAACGCATGGATCATTTATCTTTAGATCCTGACAATAAATGACAATCTAAACTGTGTTAAATAATGTTCTTTAGAGGAGCAAATTCAAAATTCAAGACGTTGGGAAGTGCTAGGATTGTATTTTTGTTGTGGAACGTGAATGATCTTTTTAGGACAGCATTTTATCCATAATGTATGTCTGTGTTTGCCTTGTTATGCAGTCAAGAATAGCAGGAGTTGCTGATATAACTAAAAGATCATATAATTGCTCACTCCATGTTCATTCTGATCTTGTGCAATAGACTACTCAGGTTAAAGATTTTCAATGTCATTTTAGGTGGCCATAAAGCAAATGAATCTCCAACAGCAGCCCAAAAAGGAACTAATTATCAATGAAATCCTGGTCATGAGGGAAAATAAGAATCCCAATATTGTTAACTATTTAGACAGGTACGTAGTTCTGGTATTATCAAGTGAATGTTTGTTTACTTACTGCATGCCAGAGGTTATAAAACCCCTTTGGTCACTGGCAGAACATGGAGCTCTTTATTATTTCTCAGTTCATCTCCAGTGGATAGGAGTATGCACTGGCTCTGCATTAATATCTTTTGGTGTACATAGTTTGAGGCCTTGTTTCCAAAAACCTGGGTCAGCCATGTCTTACTAAAACAAGACATGGACTGCCTCCATGTTGACTTGTTGTTTGGGGTTTTGCTTTCTTCTGTGTCATATGCAGAAATTATTTCCCTTGGGCTCTTCCCAACGATTTTCCATTGCTGTGGACACCAGGAAGACTAGGTTCACGGTTCCAGAAACACCTAATTTGCAAGTTTTTAAATTCTCTGTCCTGTTTCTGAATATATTTTTTGCACATTTTCCAAACATTTGACCAACATCTGTCCTCAGTGATGCACGTCCTCCTCTGATGAAAAACTCTGGAAGTTGTGTTGTCTTGTTCCTTGAATTAATGGTGAAATATATGATTTAAGATAATGAAGAAGCTGGTGTCAAGTGTCCTGATTCCAGAGTTATCTTTGCCTTTACTAAACTGCATTTTTCACTTGCTTGTCACCTAAGACATCTCCTTTTTCATGGATGTGCCTTTCTCATTGAGACTGCACAGATTCCAAGTACTGTAGCACCTAGAAGGAATGTCCTTTTTTAATTTTATTATGTCTTCGTTTACAAATGACCTGGAAAGAAAAATCAGTTGTAGAGTTGTGATTATTAGGCACATTCACCTCCACACCACTGTTTTCTCCTTTCAGCTACCTTGTTGGTGATGAACTGTGGGTGGTGATGGAATACCTGGCTGGAGGCTCTTTAACTGATGTTGTCACTGAGACATGTATGGATGAAGGACAGATAGCTGCTGTCTGTCGGGAGGTGAGGAAACCCACTTGTATTTCAGTTTGCATGGACAGGAGTCTGCTCGTGTTTTCTGTGTTGCTGTTATTATACAGAGAAGAAAGAGCACATCCACTGCAGCAGCAGCAGCATTCTGTCTGTGTTTGCAGGGGAGAGTCTGTAGCAATAATTGATGTATCTCTTTCAAAAGCTGATATGCCTTCACTCAGAAAGATATAACTCTAATAGTGTTGAAGCAGCAAGCTCTTCCTCTACCACAAGCACTGTGTTCTGCCATTACTCACCATTCCCCAAGAAAGGAAATCTAGAGCCGTTTCCTTTCTTATGTGATGAAATCACATCATGAATTTTTACCTTCATGCTTCTTTTTTCCTCTGTCAGTGCCTGCAAGCCCTGGATTTCCTTCATTCCAACCAAGTGATCCACAGAGACATCAAAAGTGACAATATTCTTCTTGGGATGGACGGATCTGTCAAATTGAGTAGGTGTTCTTGGTCAGGTGCAGCATTCCTGGGATGTGGTGTGGGGCTGCTTCTGAAGGACTGCCAGTTCCCCAAAAGTGATGTTTGTGGGAGTGCACAAAGCCCTACTGTGAGCTGAGGGCGCAGCTGCAAGGTGGAGAGAGATCTGGAGAGAAACAAGGTGTCAGGAGTGGCTTTGGTTTTTGTGTGTCTCTTCCAGACAGGGAGTTACAATGTAAAGGGAATGAATAAAAGTCATTGGGTGAAACTTGAGGGTTTCTTTAAGTGACCAATTCCGAATTTCCTTGGCTGCAGCCCTGAGGAAACAGAGCATGGCCACTTTTCCAGCTAGATTCCACACTGCATTCTCAGCCTTACAGTGGGGAATTCTTGTGCTTCATTTCATAATTCAAGCTGGCTTTAACAGTATTTGTTTTTCTCTTCAGCTGATTTTGGTTTCTGTGCTCAGATCACCCCTGAGCAAAGTAAACGGAGCACAATGGTGGGGACTCCTTACTGGATGGCACCAGAAGTTGTAACAAGAAAAGCATATGGTCCCAAGGTGGACATCTGGTCACTTGGGATCATGGCAATAGAAATGGTGGAAGGAGAACCTCCCTACCTTAACGAAAATCCTCTCAGGGTAAGGTGAAATACTATCAGATGCCACTGTCTTTCTGATCTGTGCCATATTTTATCTTCTGTGAGATAAAGTCCCGTTCACATCAGGTTGAACTAGTTCTGTGAAGGCCCACTTCTAAAAATGTTCCTGGAGCACATCAGCATCTGCTGTAGCTTTGATTGCATCTCTGGGAGAACCTCAGAGGAGAAGTGACATGTGCCAGTGCAGAAACTTGCCATTTTGGCCTTTAGCAATACTTGAAATTTGTTACACATTTTTTGAACCTCTTTGAGCTGCATCTCTGAATTATAAGAATTTTTCGGTGTCAAGTTTCTCCAATTGGGAAATTATTATGAAAAGCATTGCACCTGTACCTGCAGGCACAGAGCTCTTTTCAGTTTCAGACATAGTTGTGGGTGGCTCCTGTCTACCCAGTTATGCCTGTTCATCATAACATATTCACGTGCAACTTAATGTATCTGTGTTAAACATGAGGCTCCAAATGTTTCTGCTGTTTTATCCAAGCAATAAGCTGATGGATTTCTTCTCTTTTCATCCAGTAACCATTTTTTATCAAGAACAAATCAAAAAACTTGATGACTTTTGTTTTATGGAAGCTTTAGTGACCAGTGGTCGCTGCAGAGATGCATTTTATCTAATAATCCTTTGAAATAATATAGTACTTATTTAGACCACATTGACTCTTTAAAATGGCTTGTAAGGCTGGTGTCAATACGTGGAGAAGCAAAATGTGCATTTGCTGATAAACGTAGTTCCTACTAACCAGGTCAGTTAAAGAAATCAGCTGTCAAGGCAAGATCATTTTCATGTTGGAGTAGCTGTAGCTGCATCAGGATTTTTCTTTTTGTTGGTATAGAAAAATCACCTCTGGGCCTCTGCCAGGGAAGAAACTGCCACTGGCGATTGGAGCTTAAAAATTTGGGTCTTTGTGAGCAGCTCTGTGTATGAATGAAAATCTCCTGTTTTCTTTTTCTCTAGGCACTGTATCTGATAGCCACAAATGGGACACCGGAGCTGCAGAACCCTGAGCGACTGTCTGCTGTGTTTCGAGACTTTCTCAACTGCTGCCTGGAGATGGATGTGGACAGGCGAGGGTCTGCCAAGGAACTTCTGCAGGTAAGATGTGAAGTGACTGCAGGTGAAACAGCTGCCCAAGGTATCACTTCTCTTACCAGATAAGAACAAAGACGTTAAGTGCTGCCTCCCCCGCCCCCCATATTAATCTCCAGTCTTAGTGGCCCTTTTTGGATTGGAAACCATTTCCCCTTGTCCTGTTGCAACAGGCCCTATTAAAACATGTATCCCCAAGTTTCTTAAAGCCCCATTGAAGTACTGAAGAGTTGCAAGGTGAGATCTCACAAGGGCCTGCTCCTTTCCAGGCTGAACAACCCCAGCTGACTTAGCCTTTCCTCAGAGGAGGGGTGTTCCATCTTCTGGTCATTTCTGTGGCTCTCTTTTGTACTTTGAGAGTACATTCAGTATTAACTGGTGGCAAAAGAACCGCAGTGCAGTGATACCAGGTAATACCAGTGAAATGGTGTTAGTGGATGAGGAGCCTCATGAAACCAATCCCAGCCAAGAGGTCAGAGATTTGTCTGTGGTAGGAAGAGGGCTGTGAGGAGCTCACTGAGAACCTGAGAGGAGCCACTGCTTGTGCCTCCTGCCCCACTCTTAAAGGTGTCTGCCACTGAGCCCCACTTTTAGGGGTTTCTGCCACCAGAACAGGGGCAGCTGAACAGGACTTGTCCCACTCCCATTTTCTTCCAGGCACGGTCAAGCAAATGAGAGCTGCTACAGGTTTGCTGCCAGGTTTTGTAGCAGATAGGGAGTTGCAGAATGTGCTGCTCAGCTGTCCTTGCTGTGAAGGAAGATGCCAGTCAGCACAGGAAGGGCAGGGAAGGGAAAGGCAGACGCTGCTCTCCTTGCAACCCAGAGCTGAGTCCATTCACTTGTCTCCCTGCTCTTGACTTGCTGCTGAAAACCTGTATCTCAGTGGTCTTGAGAACAACACAGGAGACTAAATCCTGGGATAAACATTTCTTAAAGGTACTAGAGTTTCTTACATTTCTTAAAGGTATTAGAGTGGCTTACTCGCCTCATCTTTTTTGACAATTAGCACACTCTATATTTTTAGAAAGGAGGAACCTAGGCGAGTCCTACGAGTTTCCTGAAAGGAACAAAGTCCTGGGACACCAAGCAGGATTCCCAGAGCTTTTCAAGGGCTAAAATCCCAGCGAGCTGAAGAGACCTGGATAAATGGATTAATTGGATCATGGGCCATGTTGGCCATGTTTGCAGAGGGGCAGATAGTGCCCTCAGTCCTATTTCTGTGTATTTCTGGTAACCAGTAGAATCCTGCTTGAGCCTATGAGGAACTGAGTTTGGAAATTAATGGTTGCTTTCTTTCTTTTTTTCCTTTGGGCAGCATCCATTTTTAAAATTAGCCAAGCCCCTCTCCAGCCTCACTCCTCTGATCATTGCAGCGAAGGAAGCGATTAAGAACAGCAGCCGCTAGCACTTCAAGTCGGCTTTCTGCCCTGCCAGCTCAGAGCAGGACTGAGAACACAAACTCTATAAAACCTCAACTCTCATGCTGCGGGACAGATGGATGGATGAACAAACCAACGGTCACAGTCATGGTGGTAGGACCACCCCAGTTCCTCAAGGAGTAAAAAATTATCATTTGTCTTCTTCCTGCTTTCTGGCTCCTTAATTTATTTTTAAGATGAAATGGGGCTAAGGACAGAGAGGTAATGACAGAAAATGCTTTGCTGCCTCAATCATTTCTAAGGTAAAGCAAATTCAGTTGGAAGATTCCCTTCCTTCTCACCCTGTGAATAAGCTGTACATTCACTTTTAAATTGTCAGTTCTTTCTTAACGATGTAAAGTCCTGTTTATGAGGTTTTTGGTATGGTTATGAATTGGAGAAGGACAATTCTTCATTCATCAAATCCAGACTGCACTGCCTTTTGAATACAGCCCACTCACCAGTTTTTGCCCAGTCGTGGTACTTCTAAATGATAAAGAAAGTGCAATTGCATTTCCAACCAAAAAATAATGAAAAGTGAGGCAGACAAAACATCCTGTAGAGATACAGGCATTCAACTGGGACTGTGTAGTGTTTTGGTTCTTGACAATTGGATTTGTATCACTAATTGTGATCTCTGCCTGAATGAGAGTCTTACTCAACTGTAGAAGCAGCAGGTCAGTGATGTGTGCTCCAAAAGGGCTCGTCTGATGCAAAGCTGTCACAGCAATGTGAGGTGAGAGCAGACCCAGCCTTGCCCCGTGCTGGGCTCCAGCAGAGCCCTGGCAGAGCACCGAGCAGCCTCAGCATCCACAGAGCCAGGCTGGAAGAAGCATTGTAGTGGTAAGTGGCAGCAGCCCAGCCCTGGGTGCTTGCCTCTTCCTGGCACTGGACTAATCAGCCTGTCTTAGAGCCAAACTGGGTGTGGGCTGCTCCCAAGGTGAATCATGGCTATGCTGTGAAAGGCACAGCCTGGTGGGATTTGCCATCTTGAGTCTCTGCAGGAGTACAGAAGGACGAAACAGAGTGGAGCGGTGGTATCCCTTCTGAGGGTGCCTGCTCTTCTCCTGGCTGTCTTGTAGCTGCTGGGAAGGATTGGGAGTGCCTGCACCGCACTCGGCAGAGGGGAAGGGAGCCAGGCTGCTCTGCAGGCTTGCACACAAGTGAGCATCCTTTAGGCATGGGAATTCTGCCATTGCAACCAAGACTGCCCCAAGGAACGGCCTGCGCAGTTCAGACCTGCAGAAGCCAGTGCAGCAGCCAGCTCTTGAAGAAAGCGCCTTAAAACCTGGAGATGTGCTCTGAGCGAGAGCAAAGGTGTCAAATGCAGAGTGGATTGCAGAAACATTCAGAGGCACCAAGCCAGCCTGCTTTCTGCTGTCCTGCATACAGCAGGCACTGCACAGTGCAGCTCTGAGTTGCTGCGAGAGAAGGAATCAGGGATGTGTCTGAGGATTGTGCTTGACTAGTCAGCAGATTTGGAAGGGAGCAGAATAGTTCAGTATGCAATTTGTGTTGTATTTATTCATTTCTGAAAGAAAGACACAATGTGGCTTCACTCAGCAAAAGCATTTGCACGGCGTATTTGTTGCTGTATTCCAGGAGTACTACTCATGCAAGATGTTTAAAACAGCAACTGAAGCAACATGCACCCAGTGAGCAAAAAAAACCCCACAGTAAAACAGCTTTCTGCTATAGATCTTCGTGTTTCAGCCTTTAAGGTACTCACCGCCTTCGTGTCTTGGCAGCAGGAACGAAGGATGCTTGGCTGTTCTTGAATCGGGCCGTGAGCTTGTTTGACTTTGGCTTCCTGTTTAGTTGCAGCCTGTGTGTGGCAAGTGTCCTTACTGATGCAGACTGACCTACCCTCACTCACACTGTCCATCCCAGTCTCTTTGGCTGAGGCAGCAGATGGAGACAATGCTCCTTGAGTTACTACAGCTAAGAAGGAATTAAGTTCTCCTGATTTCCTGGGGAACAAAACAGGTCCGATTTTTCAGATTGCCAGGTAACATGCCAAGACAAGCAGCTCCCAGTTTCCTGAACTGGGGGAGCTGAAGGAGCCACCAGGAGCCCACAGCTCATGTAACATTGGCTGACGGGACCTGGGCTGGCCAGGAACAATGGCTGCCAGGATCTCTCCCCACCCAAAAAAGAAACCCCTGGAAAGCGGGTGCAGCCAGGCTGGACGAACAGGCCATGGCACAGCAGATGGTGTAGAAGAATGAGCAGGAAGGGCTATGAAGCCCTGCCAGCTTGACCAGAGATCTATGGTGTCCACCCAGCATAAAGCCACAACCTCTCCGAGCTCTTCACCCACCACAATTGACACAGCTGCCCCGACACAGCTCTGATGCAGTCATGCTGCCACCCGGGTATCAGCTGAAGGCTGTGCCCTGCTGTTAGGCCTGTCCCAGTGACAGCAGTGTGAGCACATCTGTGGGAAGTCCATCCAGGGAGAGGAACTCCTCTGATTAGGGCAGGAGCTGTGGGAGGTGGTTAACAGGGGGAGCAGTATTCATGAGCCTTCTTGCTTCAGTCTTTAATAGTAAGACAGTTTGTTCTCCAGGTACCAATCCGCTCAGCTGGAAGACAGCAGTGGGGAGCAGAATGCAGCCTCATAATCCAAGATGAAATGGTAAGCGACCTGCTGCACCACATAAGAGACTCAAAAGTCCCTGGGGCTGGATGGGATCCACCCAAGGGTGCTGAGAGAGCGCAGAAGAGCTCACTGAGCCATTTTCCATCATTTATCAGCAGTCCTGGCTAAGGGGAAGGTCCCAGGTGACTGGAGGTCAGCAAATGTGACACTGATATACCAGGAAGGGCAGAAGGAGGATCCAGGGAACTACAGGACTGTCAGCCTGACCGTGGTGCTGGGGAAGATCATGGAGCAGATCATCTTGAGTGTCATCACACGGCCACACGTACAGGACAACCAGGGGATCAGGCCCAGCCAGTGTGGGTTTGTGAAAGGCTGGTCCTGCCTGGCCAACCTGATCTCCTTTTATGACAGCACAACCCACCTGGTGGGTGGGGGAAGGGCTGTGAATGTGTCTACCTGGACTTCAGTAAAGCCTTTGACACCACTTCCCACTGCATTCTGGAGAAACTGGCTGCTCATGGCTTGGACAGGTGCACTGTTCCCTGGGTAAAGTCCCAGAGTGCTGGGGAATGGAATTACATCCAGCTGGGACTGATGGCCAGTGGTGTGCACCAGGGCTGTGTACTGGGGCCAGTCCTGTTAATATCCTTATTGGTTATCTGGACAACGGGACTGAGGGATCAAGGGCACTGTCAGTCAGTTTACGTGTGACACCAAGTTATGTGGGAATGTTGATCTGCTGGAGGGTAGGAAGGCTCTGCAGAGGGATCTGGACAGGCTGGATCGATGGGCTGACTCCAGTTGGACAAGGTTATGCAAGGCCAAGTGCTGGGTCCTGTCCTTGGATCACAACCCCCTGCAGGCTCTGGGCAGAGTGTCTGGAAAGCTGCCCAGCAGAAAAGGACCTGGGAGTGCTGGTCAGCAGTGGCTGAACATGACCCAGGAGTGTATAACTACCTGAAAGGAGGTTGGAAGAATGTGGGGATTGGTCTCTTCTCCCAGATAACAAGTGATGGGATGAGAGGACATGGCCACTGAAAGAGTGGTCAAGAACAGGCTGTACGGGACAGTGGTGGAATCACCATCCCTGGAAGTATTTACAAGATGTGTAGATGTGGCACTTGGCAACATGGGTTGGTGGGGGCTTGGCAGTATTGGGTTAATGGTTGGACTCAAGCTCAGAGGTCTTTTCCAACCTGAACTGTTCTGTTTGAAAGACTTCATTTCTTTCTTGTGAGGTCCCATTTTTATCTGTCAGCTCAAGCTCTGCGTCTGTGGGAGAGACTTCCTTGCAAATTCAGGCTAGAGATGGGCTGCCCTCAACGTGTAAAGCATTCATCAGAATTAAACATGTTTGTATTCCTGTAAGAAGTGAAGAAATGAGTGACAGTTTCTGTTTCCAGTATAGCTTTTATTTTTTACTTCCCACAAAGGAACAGGCAGCCGTCTTTTAAAAGGAAAGCACTTTGTAATGGCATGTTCGCTGGACATACAGTCTAAGTACTTCTGTTGACAAACTACACTATTTGATTGCGGGCTGGGGGGAATATCCTATTTATTTTCTTTACCTATAAGTGTTCAAGCAACTCTGCTTTAGGAAAAAATATCACCACAACTTCCCAGAGGATAACAGATTTTAAAAATAGGAAAATCACATGGTAGGGGTTTTTTTCCTAATCAGCGTACGCTCCAGCATAACAGAATATTGTTGGCACTGACTTTTTAAAGACAACCGCTGTCCTAAGAGGCCTTACTTTTTATTTTATTAAATACTATATTTATTTTTCTTTGCATCTGCAAAACTAGAGATTTTTCTTCTAAAATTAATTCCTGGGAGGCAGACAAGATCAGCAGAAATAATCTCTGCCAGTGGCTTTTTTCAGCTCGGACTGTACTCGCCCAGCTGGGGCTGCTTGACATGCAGGGAAACACACCTCCAGTATCCCTGTGGCTCTGTGCTTGAGGCAGTCTCTGGTGCTAAATTTTTACTCACTAGATACCGAAAGATTGGAGTTGTGTTTATATCCCCTCAGCTTGGATAGGAAATGTAGAAGAGACAGATTAAAAAAACCCAATGACACAAACCCCCAAAAATCCAGTCCTGAAGGGGTCAAGTCTTGTATATAATTTTCAGGCTTATAGAATATATTAGGATTGACAGTAGCATTGGCCTTGGAGAAAGGAAAGAGACAAATACTGTAAAATCTCTGGAACCACCTCAGGTTTTCTGACTGGTATCCTGAGATTAAGCAATTGGTTATATATGTATTTTTGAGTATTATAAATAGGCTGTTTCTTTTGCGAAATGAAAACTAAAAAAGTTTCAGACACTTTCATTCCAAGGTTTTAAAGGATTGGTTAATTGTCTTAATTTTTAAATTAAACAGTAAAATACCCTATCCAAGAGCTTGACTATGATTCCCATCCCTGCAGTGAAGATGTGTGAAAATGAGCTGATAGTGCGCTGTGGTTTTAGTGTGTTTTGGGACAGAAGCATGATAGCAGTAAAGTCAGGGAAGTTTGAGAAGCACAGAAAAGTTTTATTTATTTAAGAAAAAAAAAAGGGAAAAAAAAGATAACCATCCCTATGTATAATTCCATACAGCTCCTGCATGCACTCCTGGGAACCTGCACGGGGGTGGATCTTACAGTGCTCTCAGGGTTGGATCCCAAACTTGGGCCGGGGTTGCATTCTCACTTCTTGTGTCCAGTGCTTTTGTAAATATGTGTGTGTTTGTTCATCTTTGGCTACTGGTTGGCCATTCCACTACACACAAATGAACTCAAAGGTTTGTGCTGAGTTTCTCTGAGGCCAGTGGCTGCACTTTGGCAGGTCTTTTGGTCAGTCTTTCCCTGTGTCCTGCCACCAAAAATGAAGCACATTCCAGTCACCACAAGAAGGGAAGTAAGTACCTGTCTCCTGTCCTCTAGTTGTAGGAAATGTCACCGTACTCTATAGTCCATATGGTGGTTATTTCCAATATATAGTCCTTGGTGTGGCTACTGAATATTCCTCACTCTGAGCATGTAAATACGTACTTGTATTCCTTAGTCCAGTCTTGAGCAAATCCAGTGAGCAAAGGGCCAGAGAGAGCCCTGTAACATCTACCATTGAAGGCAGGAGCCAGTATTTCTTTGCTTGACACCCAGGGCATGCACACTAGTGCCAGCTTTGCCTTGCTAAGCACTGTCAAGTCAGTGGTCCATGCACCTTCCTGGTGAACTGTTCATTCATGCCCGGATGTGCAGCAACTTTAATGATGGGTGATAGGGCAAGCTGATGAAGACTTGTAAGTGTTTATATCTTCATTTTTTTTTCTGTTTCCCCTGACTGAGTAAATTTTACATGTTCGCCCCAGTTTTTAGGAAGCAGGCAAAGCACAACCTTTGTCTTTCAACAGAAACCATCCAGGGTTTCTTTGAGTGTGATTTGCAATTCAGGGATCATTGAAACTTCTCTTTGCTTATGTCTGTCCGTGAGCCTACAGGGTAATTTATTTTTCTGGCTGAAACTTGCAGAATCTTGCTTTCACATTTCCCTTTGGGTGCAGTTTAGAGCTGATTGCCATAATCCTAGGGTGCATTGTGCCTACAAACCATCGCTGGCCTAAGCCTTCCAATGGTTCCATGTACCTTTGGTGACAAGAGCCATCTCAAAAGAAAAAATGGTCTTACAGGAAAGAGAAGGAGGGATGCTCTCCTGGCTTTCATGGGTACCCTTTGTACTGCCCCATGTATGACCCTGAAAACTTTGTTCTTGATGCTTAGCAATTCCCCCAGGCAAGCACTTGGGTTCTCTAGAATCTGACCCTGACTGAAGGGAACTATGGGCCCCGTATCATTAGTTAAAGCTGGTGATATTGAAACTGCTCATTTATTTAGTACCCTGTGAGCACAGTTTTTGCCCTGCCCGGTTTTCCAGCAGACCCTGTGTCAGCTTCAGCACACGTGTGCCTTCTGGTCTGTTTGGTGACACCACGCTCACAGCTGCTCGGAGATGACACTGGGGTTCTGTGAGGCTCACCAGTAACATCTGCCAAAAGGACTGTGGTTGGGTGCAATGGTCTGAGTTGGCAGCTGTGAATGCAGGTCACAAGAGCTGTCAGGCACCTGCCTACACGTCTCTGAATCACAAGTCTCTGATGTTAGAGGTTTATGGCAGCCACTGTAACAGGTTCTGACTCTGGTATCCTGCTGATGAATGTAAGGTTGGAGTGAAGGTTTCCAGTTCATCTGTTACCTGTTATCAGGTGACAGCTCAAGCTGGGTACCCTCAGAGAGGGACCCGTACCCAAATTGTGCGTCTCAGTTATAGAACCTGTACCACCTGATCTGCTTGTTGGTCACTTGATTTCTAGCAGGTTTCCACTGTAACTGCTCTGCTCCCCTTCGGACATTAGTTCATTCCCTTTGAATTGTCCCTTGGTCCTTATCTTCATTGCACTCATATCTGGAGGAAAAGGACATGGGGGTGCTGCTTGATAGCAGTTGACCATGAGCCATCAGTGTGTCCAGATGTCCAGGGAGGCCAATGGCATCCTGGCTTGTACCAGCAGTAGTGGGGTCAGCAGGACCAGGGCAGTGAGTGTCCTGTGTACTGGGCACTGGTGAGGCCACACCTGGAATCTTGTGTTCAATTTTGGGCCCCTTAAAGTCATTGATGTGCTGGAGCAAGTCCAGAGAAGGGAATGGAGCTGAGGAAGGGTCCTGACCACAAATCTGATGAGGGGCAGCTGAGGAAGCTAGAGATGTTCAGTCTGGAGAAAAAGGCACTTAGGGGAGAACTCATAGTTCCCTACAGCTACCTGAAGGGAGGTTGTAAACAGGTGAGGGTTGGCTTCTCCTCCTAATTACAGAGGAGATATCCTCAAATTGTGCCAGGGGAAGTTTAGATTGGTTACTAGGAAAAATTCCTTTGCCAAGAGGATTGTCAAGCATTAGACAGGCTGCCCAGGGCTGTGGTGGAGTCAACATCCCTGGAGATAGTTACAAGACAGGTAGATGTGGCACTTGACAACATGTTAGTGGGGGTTAGCAGTGCTGAGTTAATTATTGGACTCAAAGAGCCCAGAGGTCTTTTCCAACCTGAAGGATTCTATTATTCCATGATTCTATCTGCCAAACTCAGCTAGGTCTGTGTTAGCAGCATTAGTTTCATCAGAAAGTTTCCTTGGTCAGCTCTTGTGGCATAAGGCTTCAGCTCCTTTAGCTCCTATGCTGAGCTGCTAATGCTAAATGAGGTGTCTGAAAGAATAGTACAGTGAATCCAATTTCTTACAGAACACTGAGAGGCCAAGTGTGTGAAGTGAAAACATGAGTATTGTTTGCATGTCACCCCCTCTCTGCCCTTCATGCCTTTCAGAGGTTTGAAAGAGGAGAGCTTTCCTAAAGAGAACTGAAGCAGTGTGTTCCCTGTCCCAGGTCTTGCTCTGTGCTTGACTGGTTTTGTCCCTCTGTTCACCCTGTTCTCAGGGACTGCTACCCCAGGCTGTAGAACTTGTACAGATAAAGTTGAGCCCCTCATTTCTCTGCCCTTTGAGCTGCCTGCTCACAGCAGCCTTTTCAGTCTGGAAGCTCAGTCTGGAGAGGGAGTCAGCACCTCCCAGGAGCCCAGGGCCTGCCGTCTGAAATCCCTGCCAGATGTCTGAGGCTGGCGATGCTGTTGAAATGTGAAGGAATAGAGGCAAGGTGGTTGTTTTGAAAAGTCAGGTGCTGTGTGTCATTTGTCCAGCCCTGCAATAGACTTAGTGATCCCATGGAGCCACTGCTGCTGCTCCCTCTGGAGGAATTGGTTTCACCGACGGCAGAACCGCTCGCTTAAGAAGGAGGTGCTGACAGTGCCTCGAGTCCCAGGGAGGGGTCCCTTGGCTGCGTGGTTGGGAGCCCCTTGCTCTTAATCATGCAAAGCTCTGCCGGTCGGATGTGAATCAACAGGGAGCTTGTGAGTCTCTTCTGTCCGTGTCTGTGGAAATTTTTGACCTTTGAGCTTAACATGTACAAAGGCAAGTGCTTTTGGTCCCTCTGTGTATCTCCATGTTAAGCAATGCTGCTAAATCAGTCTGTAGCACAGGAATGGGGGGAAAGCCTCAGCTCTTCAGGTGCAAGTAGCTGCCAGTGTCTCCCGTAGCAGGTCAGCCAGCGGAAGGGGAGCTGCTCCAGATGGGAACTAGTAGCAAAGGACTGCACAGACCGTGGCACCTCCTCCTTGGGCAGAGCCCAAATTCCAGCGGGGGAATAACGGAGTTATTCCAGTGCACTGGTGCATCAGCACTGCAGGTGCTGTGCCTGCAGACAGATGGTATGAGAAGATCTGCAAAAGAATTCTGCAATTCTTGGCTGGACAGGATGTCACCAGTGCTAAACTCCAGTTTAGTCCAAAGCAACAAATTTACACCTACGCTGGTGTCTGCTAGTTTCTTTTTTTTCAGGGTATCCAGACAAAAGTAAACAGAGGAGGAGCCTACATTTTCATTGTCTATCAGAAATGTATCTCATTTTGCTGTACATTCCTTTTTTAGGACGTGTTATCTGTTTAAAAAAAAAAGAAAAAGAAAAAAGAAAAGAAAAAATGGAAAAAAGAAAATTATGAAAGATAAAAACAAAAACCGTGTAGTGAAAAATCTTCTGTAACTTTGGATTAAGAGGTAACTGATCTTTTTAAAAAGAGAACTAAGTTATTTACTTTGTAAATGTGCTGATGGCATGGATCCATCTTACTGACCTCAGCATCCTTTTTTTAAAGATTTTGGGTTTTGTTTCCAATATTAAGTTATTTTAAATTGTGGTTGAAGCAATAGGAAATTGAAATATGGATTGTGCATGACTGTGTCTTGAGTGTAAAAATATTGCAGTTTGAAACTTGGACCTAAAGTATTGCAAATAAAAGTTATAAATACCAATGGATTGCGTGAAAGCAGCTTTTCCTATAGGAATCTGCAGCATTAGAAAAGTTTCTTCCAGGGCAGGTGAGTGCCCTGCAGCCAAGGATCCTAGAATAGATCTTCCAGTGACAGCTTGTCCCAGGGGCACACAGACAAACACCACCTGATAACATATTGGCACTCCAGGGAGAGAAACCAGAAGCTGGTCAATTGGACAAGGGTCCTGTCCACCTTGTGCCACTGTCCACGTCCCAGGCCATGCTGGGTATGCTCAGAGCTCTGCCCAAACTTCCCAACAGATCCTCCGTTTTGGAGGAGAGCAGGATGGCAGGCCATGTGCCACCTCCTCCAGTCACCCATGGGATGTCAGTAGCTTCAAGAGTGGGAACTTGTGAGCCCTCTGCCATCTCCCAACACCGTTACTCCCACCATGCCACCAAGATTAGTATCCACCTCAAGTGATCTGTTGTGGGAACGAGAGCTGGCCCTAGATGGTGTCCCAGCCTGTCCTGAAAGGGTGCTTCCCGCAGACCTTCTGGTCAAGCAGGATGCCCAGGAACCAGATCGTTGCTGCCTCACCATGTATTTGAGGTGGATCCACTCTGGTGTGTTCCTATGGAATACAGATGTTGTTCATTAGGTGGGTGCTGCCTGCTCCCACACCCTCACCAGAGCATCCCTGCCTATGCAGGGCCTACACCAGTGGCACTGGTGTGGCCCACTGCCTCCTCACCAGCACCTGACTCTTGTTTACAAATTTTGGATTGTCAAAGAAGCTGCTGGCATTCAAGAGTGGAAGCCTTGGGAAGGCCCAACCATTACAAGCAAGGGAAACCCCCACCCAGTGGTGGGGAAAAGCCTTGCCTTGTCCCTGCCCCACTGCATTGCCTCCCCCCCCCCAAAATAATCATAAACCAAGGTGAACAAGGGCAGTGGAGCAGCCCAAGCTCTTCCTCCCCTGCACAACGAACCACACGGTGCTCAGGTTCTGACCCCCCCTCACGGGTGTTTTTGTTGGGCTGTGTCTCCCCTGCCCCAGCATGGCACAGAGTGAGTGGCAAAGGCTGTTGGCAAGGCCGGGAACTGGCTCACGAAAACCTTCCCTATCCCTGTCCAAAAGCAACTTGGCTGAAAAATCAATCCTCTTTCCCTTCAGCGAAATGAACCCCGGTGGCACACCCGGGACCGGGAGCATCGCCCTGGATGCGGGCTCATCTGCAAACTGGGTGCAGTGTGTCCTGAAGGACCAGTTTCGCCTCGACAGTGGCCAGGTCGGGCCAGAGCAGAGTCGGGGCCAGGGCAGGCGGAGCCGAGGGGCGGCGAGACCGAGACGAGAGTCGGGCGGAGGTGAGACCGCGGCCCCGCCCGGAGGCTTGGCCCGGGCAGGAGGGCGGAGGGGGAGACCGAGAACGGGAGAGGAAGGAGAGGGAGAAGAGCGAGAGCGGGTCGGTAGAGTCGCTGCCGCTGCACCCCAGGGCCGTCTGTCTGACTCTCTGTCTGTCTGTCCGTCCTTTCGTCCGCTCCCCGTTTTGCCCCGCGCACACCCACGGCCGAGCCCGGGGGCACCACCGGCCGCTCCGAGGCTGAATCCGCCCCGGCCGGAGTCACACAGATTCACACAGAATATTCTGAACTGGACGGGACCCACAAGGATCACCGAGTCCAACTCTTAAACAGCACCACTGCCTCCCTGGCGGGAATCGAACCCCTGGTCTCCCTCATGAGAGGCGGGGAGAGTCACGGGGCTCCTCTCCCTCTCGCACCCACGCCAAGACCACAGTCGTTTTTAGCTCTGTCGCTTTATTATAAGTTCTTTTCCGACGATCTTGGAGCTTTCCCCCGGCCCCCAGCACGCCCGCCCGCCCCGCGCTGCCGTCGCTTCCTCGCAGGACAAGCTGTGTCTGGGCTGTCCCCTGGACTTTAAGGAAGTTATTGCAGAGTGACGAGCCCCAGGGAGTCCGGCCAGCGCCAGGCAGAGCCAGCCCCAGGGAGGGCAGAGCAGGACGATCAAAAGGGACAAATCCAGTCCCTTCGGGTCAGAGCTGCTCCCCCGCGGCCCCGGGGAAAGGAGCGAGAGCTGCGAGTCCAGCGCTGTGCCCTGATCAGCGGGGCTGTTCCTGGTTCCCTGCCCGGTTAGAGGGGAAAATCAGAGACCGCAGAGAGGATTAGAAAGAACAGAATTAGAACACTATTCTTGCTGCCATTCCGATGCCAGTCCAATGCAACAGCTCCACTCCCACCTGTCTCCCTCCTCCCCGCCAAATCAGCACTGTCACACTGGAGCAAAGGTTTCCTGATTTATTTCACCTGGTATTTGTTGACACAGGTATAAAACGAAAGCATTTTTGATCCTGAGTCTGACAAAACGTTAATTTCGCCATGTTAAGCCAACACACAGAGTCTTGAATTCCGCACAATGTCACAAGAATCACCTTTCTTGCTGCTGTGTATTGCCACTACTGAGGGTAAAATATTACTGGAGCACGTTCCCTGCCTGTAGGATTCATATACAATCAAAACACTGCATTCATAAATCCTACATTTGCATTTTGTTTCCATTTTGGGGATGGTTCTTTTGTTTCCATCATTAATTTAAAAGAGGGACAGGGGAAGACAAACTACATACAGCTAATGGTACTTTTGAGTGTATGGAACTTGCTAAGTCATAGGTCTTAGAGGTGAGATCAATTTGGAATTTGTGTGAAGTAGAACTAGTGCAACATGGAAAAGTGGAGAATGTAAATAAATGAAGTAATGTATGTAAACACCTCAGATTGTTTCTTTCTAGTTTTGTTTTACTTCCTTAAAGCTCTTTCAGTTTTCCAAGAATCTTCTCCAGAGACATATTTGCTCTTTTGAAGACTTTGTCGCGCAGAAGTAGGTCGAGCTCCTGTCATAATATTTGTCACCAACTGCAGCTTCCCTTGGCTTTTAACACTGTGTGTGACACGACTCTTGAAAAAAACCAGGAAAAAAGTCTTGATAAGTGAGCTAGAATGCAAAAAAGGGCTAATAAATCTAGTTTGCCTCTGAGTTCAGTTCAGATGACTCTTTATCTTTTCCATTCGTATAAATCCATATTAAAATCACTTCCTTGTGCTATTGTACAATTTCAGACCAAGACGAACTCAACAGAGTAGAAGATTGAAAGATTCTGAAAGGAGAAATGCAGGGAATGACTTGGTTATCTTTGTCAGTAACAAGGGTAAATTTTAGAATTATTTTAAAAACTAAATTTATACTAACTTACTAACAAGGCCATTTGCATCACAGATCTATCATGGAGTGAGAACCCTGAGCTTATGTAACTGCAGGAAAGATGACCTGTGGCTCTGCAGTGACACTCAGGCTGAAACAGGAGCGGGGCACTTGAGCACTCTCTTGGGAAGCATCACGACAGGCAGAACTTGTGCAGCCATGGGAGAGGAGGGGGAGAATGATGTGAGTTGTGCAGAAGGAGCAGGAAGTTTGGGCTGCAGGACATTCCACCTGCGCCACTGCCTGGCAGTTATCGGGCGTGTCCACAGGGTTCCGGACCTGGCAACACATCAGCTGAGCTCCCTGACACTCGGAGAGCTCACCTGGCTGGTGTCAGGTTCCCCTCGGAACTCTGCAGCTGGCTGTGCTCCACCAGCGATCACCTGCAGCTGAAAATACCTGTGGACATCTGCATTTTCTGCTGTTAGGAAGAAGTAATGAAGCGACTCAAGACGTTGTGCTTTTCCTTTCTCCTGGTGGATTTTTTAATTTTACTTGGCACTACAGAGGCATTTTTTGTGACAGCCTCCTTAAGTTTATTCTATTTCAACAGCACTGGGAACTGGACTCTGTTTGAGCGCTGTGACTGTGGCGTGTATGGCTCCCATTCTCCTCTGCTTGGTGCTCAGGGTCTTGTAAGCATTCCAGTATCTAATCCTTACGCCTGTGACAAAGATACTGAATTCACTGTCACAGGAGCACCGTGGATAGCACTGATTGAAAGAGGCAATTGCAGTTTTACACAAAAAATTCAGGTGGCGAGCAGAAGGGGAGCAACAGCAGCTGTGATCTACAATTCACCAGAGCCAGACGACAAGACCCTTGTGATGATGCATGGTGGTGAGTTGAACAGTGTGAAATGCTGAAACCCGATCATTTATTTCAGTGTTGTTCAGGACAGCACAGCTGGGCTCCGAGGAAGCAGGGGTGTTTGTGGGTGATTGTTGCTCTAATCAAGACATTTTACAGGGAAAACAATGTATTACCTATTACGCAATTTGAGCCTTGACTTCAGTGCTTAGAGGGAAAGACCCTGCTGTTACATTCTGAGTTTGGTGCAGTGTAGCTGAAGGGTTGAGTCTCTGAAGTTGGTACTGCTTTTTATTTGTACAGCTTGCAATTTATTTTAGACAATGTTGTGTCTTCTTAGTGTCTGCTTTGAAGGTACTAGTTTATTTTTCATGGTTAGAGCACTCAACCTACAAGTGTCTGCAGCATAGGTATATGGTTTGCAGATTCCAAGCTAGATTTTTGGTTTTCTTTTTTCTTTCCTAAGTTGTTCTAACTCTTTATGAACACTGCTTAAGCTCAGCCTGTTCTGTGATTTCCCAATTCCTTGATGAAAGTTTAGACAAAATGATAGTAATCCCCCGTTCTGGCCCTAACAGCTATGGGTCTGTCAGGGGGAGAGCCGAGAACCTCACTGTGGTACTGTTTTTCTTGCTTTCTACTTCTGTCTGTTTCTCAGTTTCAACTTGCCTAGTAAGTGTTTTAGTTACAAACTACACATACACATAGTTAATTCTTGAACTGTACTTTGGTGGAGCCACACCAGGAATACTTTGGTTTAAGGCTTGTTTGCCTGATAAGTATTTCTCAACACAATAAAAAATGAGCTGTACTGTGCTGAAAGTGCAATGGCTTGTTTTGCTGCACCAGCAGCATGACAGAGGTGGTGGTGCCCTGACAGAGTCAGTGCTGGCAAATGGTGCTTAATTGTTTTACTGGAAATGTGTAGCAAAGAAACCAAGTCTTTTGTTCCATTTCTGGAGTTTGTGATTTTGACTTCAGTGTCTGGCATGTCGAGATTCAGATTAACTTGCTTTTTTCTATTTCATTTTGGAGTGTGCCAGCTCGTACTGACACTGGATGAATAAGTAAATAATTGTACTGGGTTTATTTAGCTGAAAAACTGATGCCAGCTGTGCTTCTTGAAAGCAGTGGTGGCCACAGCTGACCCCAGGCAACTGGAGCAGAGTGGCCCATTCCCAGGTTTGCTGAGGAGAAGGGAATTGGGCCCTGGGGATGGAAGGCAGGCTGACTGTGATGTCACCAACTCAACCATTAGACTAGACTCCAGAGAGACAATAACGATTAATGATGAGCTCTGAAAACAAACCCTAATTTTTTCAAGAGTTTTATCTGGGCTTTTTCTTCTCCCTAAAACTAAAAATGTATTTTAAATCTTGAGAACAACAGATATATCACCCGAGAGTGTACTTCATCTGACTTGAAGTCCCCTCTTTCTTAATTAATTTAGTTTTCTTGAAGACAAGTTGTGAGTTTTGTAGGACTGTTTCCCCTAGTCATGCTGTATGACTAAAGTAGATATAGTACAATTTATTTGGTGGCGAAGAGGGTTTTTTAATCAGGGAGGTAGTCACTTGTTTTACACAGGGTAAGGACACAATACTTCAGCCAGATGAATTCTTCATCTAATCAGTACAGAAGAGGTATCTTGTCTCTGTATTGTTTCCCTCAGTGCAAAGTGTAGAGCTGTATGTCCGTTAGGTAAAACAGAGAAAGCCTGGGACACAGGTGGTCACTGCAGCAGAGCCAAAAATGCCTGGAGATTCCCTCCTCCCCCTCCAGCAGAGTTGTTCACAGGTCTGGGGAAGGAAATCTCCTGTTTGGCTGGAATCTGCTGTGGTGGCATCACCCCCAGAGGCCTGGGGAGACTTGGTGGTTAACCCTCTCTGCCATTTGGGTAGGGGACATTTGCAGATGAGATGCTCTGTTGGCAGAGCAGTGAGAGAAAAATCTGCCCTGCTGCCTACTGTGATATGAGGGCTCCTCATGAAAGCAGGAGCAGCAGCCTCCGGGGTAATCATGTGACTCTCCATTGGTGCCAGCCCTGACATCTTCAGTCATTATATTCTCTGCTACTTTGTGGACTATAGGGATCCCAGCACCTGGGCATCCTCTCCCCTTCCTGCTGACTTTACCATAAAATCAACAGTGCTTTCCAGCCAACCTTATTTTTGTTACAACAATCCAATATTATGTATGTGTTTCACACCATAACACACCCACTTACTCCTACAGCAATGAAATAGTTTGTTCTGGGCAAAGTCCAAGAATGCAGGAAACAAGGCAATTTAAAGTTGCTGAGAAGGAACAAGAGAAAAAATTCCCATCATGGTGACTCCTTCCTCATCCTCTGCTGTAAGTCCTTTTTGCTTTTATCAGTTTTACCTGTTACTGGGTAATGGTTTGTTATTACACACACACCCCTAAGATAAGACCAATATATTAGTAGCTTTTACTGTGGAAAATCTTAGAGGTCAAAATATTAGTAATAACTTTCCCATTCCTCTCTGATTACCCAAACCACTGGTGGGAAAGTCGTCGTCATCATCATCATCATCATCATCATCATCATCATCATCATCATCATCATCATCCTATCACAGAATGGTTTGGGTTGGAAGGGATCTCAAAGATCATCCTGAGCCCTGTGCCATGGGCAGGGACACCTTCCACTTGACCAGGATGCTCCAAGCCCCAACCAACCTGGCCTTGAGCACTTCAGGAAAGGGGCAGCCACAGCCTCTCTGGACAATCTGTGCCTCACCCCCATCACAGGGAAGAATTTTTTCCCAATGCCTAATCTAACCCTGCCCTTTGTCAGTGTGAAGTCATTCCCCCTCTTCCCATCACTGCTCTAAATGGGAAGATTTTCTGCAGATGTTTGAGTCTTTGCATTAAATTAGATTGAACCAATGGTGCACAGACTCCGCTCATGCCAGGAGAGAAACGTCTCTGTTCAGTACACCCAGCACTCGATTTTCTCTGGAAACGAAACGGAATATGCATCTGTACTAACAGTTTTCAGCACCGCTCCTTAAAACGTAAACGGGAACTCCGGGAGTGCTGAAGTTTCTGGCAGAGCCGGAGTTTCCCGGGTGTTTCGGGGCCGGCAGAGCGCGCTGTGCCCGTGTTCCTGCCCGGACACGGGGAAAGAGGATTGAAACAACGGAATTAAAACACTCTGATGCCAGTCCAATAGAGCAGCTCGGCTAAATTGCCAGGTGTGCTCTGGAGGGTTTTCTCCGAGACATTTACTCTTGTGGTTACAGCAGCCGTGTTTCGGAAGAGCAGGACCCTGGCAGAATTCCTGTCCCTCAGTTTGGCTGTTCGTCAGAAATAATTGGCAAACGGACAGTAACGGAAAGAAATGGCTGTGGATCTGCAGTTTCTTCCAACTTGTTCCCAGGATGTTCTGTAGCCTGCAAGTCTAATTATCTCAGAAGAATTTTGAGACAGGAACTTACTAACTGTTGGTGCAATATACTTATTTTAAACTTGTGGGCTAAATGCCTGACAAAGGGGTTTGGGTTTTGAAAGCTGGTATAAAATCTCGGTCAGGTTCCCCATCTTATCTCTAAAATATTGTTTCTGTGATGTTCAGAATAATTTATCTTTTACAGCACATTTTGCATCAACTCTTCTATTTTCTGTAGAAAGAGCCAGGCTCTCTGTCTGAGCTCTGAGCAGTCTGTGCAACCCACATGTGAAAAAAAATTAAATTCCAGAAACATCCATGTAAAAGCAGATGCCATGAACTTCCCTTTTCGTTTATTCCTTGCAAAGTCAGTAGCCCTGCTAGCAGCCACCCATGAAGCCAATGTTCTCATAGTGTAAACTCAGTTCTTCCATTTATTGCCCAAGGAAATAATTTACATGGCTTTAGGTCTCTGATGCAGGAGGAGCTGCGGACACAGGGAGGGCAGCGGTCGGGAGGGCGAAGCACAAGAGCCCTTGACCAGCGCGAGCCGTGAGGGTGAGGAGAGCCTGGGACAGTTGGGGTGGGACCAGCTGGAGAAGGCTTGAGGGAGGCTCATCCATGTGTACCAACTCCGGCCGGGGCCAAGGAGGGTAAATATGATGCAGCCAGACTCCTCTCAGGGGTGCTCAGTCAAAGCAACAGAGGGCGCAAACACGAAATTACAGTAGAACTTTTTTGCTTCGTTGAAGATCCCTGAGTTTCAGGCTGTGCCTTTTGCACTCATGGCATGGCAGGAAAGCAGACCGTTGCAGACCGTTGCACATGTAGAAGCAGGAGACGAGGTGCTTGAAGAAAAGGAGGGGGTTTGTGAATACTACAGTGGGCAGGTGCCATAGAAACACAGCAAAGGCTGCACTGCACTGCTTAGTACATTTTAAATATGTAGCATTAATCATTTCATCCTACATATTGGGACTTCCTAACTCTGAAAAAAATATCAATGGTGTGTAATATAGATCATCTGCTTAAGACATTAAAGGATATAATTTTATTTTATACAACTGGTTTGAAGTTTTTCATGGCAAAAGGTGGGGAGGAGTGATGTTTACCCTTGCAGCGTGTAGTTAGGGAATATTCAACACTTGTAGTAGACTTGGAATTTTATTTTTTTGGATCAATCCATAGAGGCACCCCCCCCCCCCNNNAACCCAAAGGGGCCCCCCCCCCCCCCAAGTTACAATGGATTTAATACGGTGAGTTCAGTTCCTGAAGGGCTGCAGTGTTAGTATGTGGTTCCACTACTCTGCCTGTCTCCCCTGTCCCTGCCAAACCAGCACTGTCACACTGGAGCAAAGGTCCTCTCTGCAAAAAAACTGCTTGCGGGTTTATTTCACCTGGTGTTTATTGACACGGGTTTAAAACCAAAATATTTTTGATCCTGAGTCTGACAAAACATGTAAACTTTGCCATGTAATGGCACTTTTGAGTATATGGCACTTCCTAAGTCATAGAGGTAAGATCAGTCTGGAATTAATGTGAAGTGGAACGAGTGCAACATGGAAAAGTGAAGAATGTAAATAAATGAAGTAATGTATGTAAACACCTCAGATTGTTTCTTTCTAGTTTTGTTTTACTTCCTTAAAGCTCTTTCAGTTTTCCAAGAATCTTCTCCAGAGGCATTTCAAGAATCTGTCCTGCAGAAGTGGGTCAATCTCCTGTCACAATATTTGTCACCAACTGCAGTTTCCCTTGGCTTTTAACACTGTGTGTGTCACAACTTTTGCAAAAAAACCAGGAAAAAAGTATTGATAACTTTACAACTTGTCCTTTAATTTCATTGTGAACTGGATAGTAGTAACATTAGGAAGGTTTTAATTTTTTCTGTTCTAATCTAAGAAAACAAGAGGTGATACTAGTAATCATAAGGGAATACAACCCTCATTGAATTCAGAGAAAGAATGTCTAGGGGCTGCTGCTAGAAATGGAGAATTGTGTGATAATAATTCAAACACCTCAATATACATCTTGAAAGTGAGCTAGAATGTGAAAAAGGGCTGTGTCACCAGAACAAGCTGGACCCAATAGAGACTGAAAGAACCTGAAAGGAGAAATGCAGGGAATGACTTGGTTATCTTTGTCAGTAACAAGGGTAAATTTTAGAATTATTTTAACACATCCCCTCCACGTTCTCCCTTTCTAACAAGGCCATTTGCATCACAGATCTATCATGGAGTGAGAACCCTGAGCTTATGTAACTGCAGGAAAGATGACCTGTGGCTCTGCAGTGACACTCAGGCTGAAACAGGAGCGGGGCACTTGAGCACTCTCTTGGGAAGCATCACGACAGGCAGAACTTGTGCAGCCATGGGAGAGGAGGGGGAGAATGATGTGAGTTGTGCAGAAGGAGCAGGAAGTTTGGGCTGCAGGACATTCCACCTGCGCCACTGCCTGGCAGTTGTCGGGCGTGTCCACAGGGTTCCGGACCTGGCAACACATCAGCTGAGCTCCCTGACACTCGGAGAGCTCACCTGGCTGGTGTCAGGTTCCCCTCGGAACTCTGCAGCTGGCTGTGCTCCACCAGCGATCACCTGCAGCTGAAAATACCTGTGGACATCTGCATTTTCTGCTGTTAGGAAGAAGCAATGAAGCGACTCAAGACGTTGTGCTTTTCCTTTCTCCTGCTGGATTTTTTAATTTTACTTGGCACTACAGAGGCAATTTCTGTGGTGGCTTCCATAAGTTTATTCTATTTCAACAGCACTGGGAACTGGACTCTGTTTGAGCGCTGTGACTGTGGCGTGTATGGCTTCCATTCTCCTCGCCTTGGTGTTCAGGGCCTTGTGAGCATTCCAGTATCTAATCCTTACGCCTGTGACAAAGATACTGAATTCACTGTCACAGGAGCACCGTGGATAGCACTGATTGAAAGAGGCAATTGCAGTTTTACACAAAAAATTCAGGTGGCGACCAGAAGGGGAGCAACAGCAGCTGTGATCTACAATTCACCAGGCAAAGGCAACAACACCCTTCTGATGTTGCATCGTGGTGAGTTGAACAGTGTGAAATGCTGAAACCCGAGAATTTATTTCAGTGTTGTTCAGGACAGCACAGCTGGGCTCTGAGGAAGCAGGGGTGTTTGTGGGTGATCGTTGCTCTAATCAAGACATTTTATGGGGAAAACAATGTATTATTATGCAATTTGAGCCTTGACTTCGGTGCTTAGTGGAAAGGATCTTGCTGTTGCTTTGGAAGGTTGGTGCAGTGTAGCTGAAGGGTTGAGTCTCTGAAGTTGGTACTGCTTTTTACTTGTACAGTTTGCAATTTATTTTAGACAGTGTTGTAGAGAAATCCTTAGTGTCTGCTTGAAGCCGCTAGTTTATTTTTTGATGTTGGAGCTCTTCAATGCACCTACAAGTGTCTGCACCATAGGGATGCACTTTGCAAGCTAGATCTTGCCTTATTTTTTTCTTCCTAAACCGTTCTCATTCTGATTAGTGGCTAAACTCAGTTACAAGCTCCGTTTTCCTATTTTAATTTTGTTTTCAGCTGGCTTAAAACTTGGGATGTCTTAGCCCACACCTACTTTGCCTACCCTGCAGCATGTCACCTGACCAAGCCTTTCTGTGAAAACACCAGAGCTAAACATTCCATAAAGGTTTGGAGGCAGTGGAGGCTGAGCACACTGGCTGCTGTCGATTGCATAAAGAAAATACAGAAATCAGTTATATGTATTTTCAGAGGGGTGTTAAGTTGTTCACTGCCCCTAAATGGAACAGGTTTCTAAACAAAACAACATCTGACTGCTTACAGATTTACTTCTTATTATATCTAGATCTGTTACTGTTGAAATAATTTTTCTACTGAGATGTGGAATGAGAAAATGAGAGGTTTGTTTAGGTTAGGACAAAAGGGTTCACTTAGTAAGCTTCCTGTGTTTAGCAATATTGATCTTGAGCAAATTGCTTCATCTGCTCTTAATTACCTGCTCTGCGTGCTGCTATTGCAGTAGCAAAACCAAACCAATCTCCCCGTGCTACTGAGCTTCCAAAACCTGTAGCTGCTGTGCTGGCAGGGGCGGATGCTGGGGGAGGGGGCTGGTTCTGAAACCCCCTTCCCCAGGGAGCCCTCTAAAGCTGAGTCGGGTTTGACCCTGTAATGGTCAGTGTGATTCTCTTAGCACAGGGCAGGGATGGGAAATGGGCAGCACAGATGGACAGCGAGTTGCTGGTCATCAGCCACATGGATACAGATCAGCCCAAAGCCTAAGCTAAAAAAATAAGCGGTGCCGACTTGTACCAGAAAGAGTTGAACTCTGTGTTTGCACTAATTTTGTTGGCAGTTGCATAGGCAGCAGCTGATCTTGTGCTATGCAATCGCTGCCCAGGAATATTCATTTCTCAATGTTGGGCTCCCACCCAAATTCCCAGCCTGCATGCAGTGACATGCAGCTGCACAGGGATGTGTTTGAGCAGCTCCCGGGGCTGGGGGCAGTTCCTGCAGGGCAGTTGATAGAAGCAGGGTCTCTCAGCCAGACGAGTGTCTCTGTGGAGAAGAGAAGCTTGAAATTTTCTTCTTTCTCCTGTTATTGTCCCTTGTTGTCTCAAATTCCCTGGCAGGGCTCTACAGAATGTCTTGCTCATGGTTGCAGTGGCTCTGCCAGCCCTTTGACCTTGCTGCCTTATGAAGAAAAACCTGGCAAAAATGTGTTTGTGCCAGAGCAAGGGACTAGTGCCTCCAAACTGGCCGCCCAAAAAGTAACTTCAGGGCCTTGGAGAAACAGGACTTTTCATTATGAGCTACACAGATCAAATAACAATTTACAATGCAAACACAACTAGTATATAAATAGAAAAAGGAATTGTTGGCTGAAGTAGCAGGTTTATAGCACCTGTTGAATGACAGGGGCAGCAATGGCCAGCGAGTGAACAGTGCTAACCCAGTACTCCAAGCCAGCTCCTGACAGGACTGACACGGCAGCGCTGCAGGGTGTTGCAGATGTAAATTCAGCGGCGGGAAGTGGCCGGTCACGGCCGGCACCGAGTGCTGGTGCCGCTGTGCCTCTGGGCTGCTGTGGGGCGTCAGGGGGTCGGTCCCTTCCAGGGGTCCCTACAACCCGCCCCCGCTGCGCTGTCCGCGGTGGGAAGAGCCGGCTGCGCTGGGAGGTGATGGAGGGGCTGAGCCCCCATTCCTGAGAGGCACGAGGAGGGTCACCCATCACCCCGAGAGGTGATTTCAGGAGGAACCATCACTTCTGAGAGGTGACCCTGGTGAGTGACCTTTCGCGTCCCCTCGGGAAAAACTCGTGTTGGTGACACGCTGCCCCGCGAGGGGATCCGGCGAGAGGGGCGCTCGGATGCGCATCCCCCCCTTACCGCCGTCGGGGTCACAGCGCTCGGGCTCCCACTTGGGCGGCAGGGCCGGGAAGCCCCGGGGGTGCTCCGGCGGCGGGCAGTGCGGGGCAGTGCCGGGGCAGTGCCGGGGCANGCTCCTTCGCCGACAAGATCCGCCTGGCCGCGGAGCGCGGCGCCGCCGCCGCCGTCATCTACAACTACCGCGGCACCGGCAACGAGGTGCAGCCCATGTCCCACCAAGGTGAGCGCCGGGGGACGGGGGGGAGGGGGCGAGGAGGCTCGGAAAGAGAGAGGTCCCCGAGCCGGGAGCGGCCGCTTCCCTCCCCTCCCCTCCCCTCCCTCCGCTCGGCAGGTGCGGGAACACTGACACTGCCCGGGCTCGACCCCGCGGCGCATCCCCCGAGTGGCTCCGCAGGAACAGCCGGGAATGTCTCAGCCTCTCCCGCCCCCGAGGGGTTTCTGCCCGGACTGGCCGGTGCTGTTCCAGGCGCTGCTGCTTTTGGTTTTTGTTTGATTAATGAGTAACTATATCGGAAAGCTGCGGCTGGCGCTGAGGGCGAGCGGGCGCTTCCCGAGTGCTCTGGCCGAGCTGGGACGAGCCCAGGCTGTAAGTGTGCAGGGCTGACTTGTTTGGGGGTTTTGGCTTGAGCCGGTGGGCACCAGCGGTGTTGGATACCGAGGTTTTTAAAGCCTGTTAAGTCTGTGGTGTTGACTTGAGCCGTGAAATTGGCTGTTTCCATGATCAGAAACTGTTTCTCCCTATGCCTGCACACTGACCAGCTCAGAGAGTACCAGACTCTTCTCTAGGTAACTTTTCACCAGCAAAATGCCACTTCCAATGCAAAGTGGCAAAGTAGCTAAAGCCCTTTAAAGGTTATTTTCCAGTTTGGAGAGGTGAATGACAGAGCCCCTCTTGCTACAGAAAGTCTTCCATTTGACAGAAGTGTTCTGTTTTTCTTTTCCTAACCTGCCCATCTTTCAAATCAAGAGTGAGATTTGACTGTGTTTAGGCCAGTGTTACCTGACAAACAGCCCTGGGCTGAAGGCTGTGTAAATGTCTTCTGGTGACAGCCTGAGCAGGTGCCCTATGTGTGACAGGGCAGGATGAGTGGCTTTGCCCAGCTGTTGGACAAACGTGCACACACCTCCTGGATGTGCTGGAATTCTGTGAGGTAGCACAGGTTTGTGAAGCCACATCTTGTGAAACTAAATAAAACAGTGAAAATGAGGAGTGTGTCTTGAAGCTTTGAGTGGTTCAAAAAATAGTTACTATGTATATCCATGCAGCACCCCTCTTAGAAAGGGTGGAGAGGATTTCTGTCTGTTGGCTGTGAAGGCAAATGGTCTGGTGAGACAAGGACACAGTAGCTGCCTCTGAAGACTGGTTGTGTGCAATCCTAATAAGCTGTAGGACTGCTGGTACTCTGTTTTAAGAATTCAAAGCATACAGTCTGGACAGGCTCTGGCCATTCTGAGACAGAGCTTTCTTATGTAATCAAATCATCAACTGACAAATGCTATTGAGATCTGGCTTATTGCTGGGCAAGTTCCTCCTGGTGAACTGACAGGAGCATCCCTGCCCTGAGCCCTGTTCACTGTGTGTCTGCCTAATCCTGCTGCTCTTGGAGGAGCTCCCTTGGCACTGCTGGCCTGGGTAGGTCACTGCTGAACCTATTCTTGAGGGGAAGGGCTATGTGCTCCCGCCCTCTCCTCCATCCTGGCCCCTGGGAGACTTACAGCATCTTAACCTTCCTAGGAGATGCCTCTTGAAATAAGCCATGTGCTCTCTGCAGTCTGCTCCAAGAGGAACTCCCTTCTTTTCCTGTGCTTTCTGTTGAGGCATTTATGTCAGAGTGGCTCAAGCTGTTCTGATTATCGTACATGATGGGTTACTGGCTGGAGGGCATGTTGAAACTTTGCAGCTGAACTGAAGGCAGATAGGACAGGGACTCTTTGGAGAAGACAGCTTCTGTCAAACCACATATTTAATCTGCATGACTCCTCCTTGCCGTGTCCTAACACAATTACTGGGCTAAGTTTGTTGCTGCTGTTGCTTTTATTGCTTGTCCTTGTTTTAGTCCCTCACTTTCTTTCCTGTTACACCCTCCCTTTTCTTACTCTCTGGGCTTGACTTCTTTTTCCATCATGTCTGCGAGTCCCGGTTCTTGCCTCTTCCCCCAGTGATGCTCTTCCTTCTGCTTATGGTGCCTTAGTGACGTGTGCCATGTGACTGCCATCTGCCCCTGCTGGGAGCCAGTGCTCTCCAGTCAAAATCGACAAACGTTTGCAGGCTTTGAACACAGCTCAGCCAAGACAAAGCAAGCTACAAGTCATCAGCCTCATTCAGTTTCCCAAGTGCAGGATCCGGCTTGTGCAATGCTGATGAGCTCAGCCTACAACACTGCACCTCAGACTTCAGAGGTTGGTCATACTGCCCTCTGCTGAACTGTGCTTTGGGATAGTTCTCATGGTCTCTGGTGGTGGCATTGGATGCTCTAATTCTTCTGGAGGCAGTGGTGAGGGCAGTCCTGCTCATTAAAGAACCGTTTGTTGTGCAACTTTGACTCCCACCATGGCTGTAACGGCTGTAGCTGTGCTAACAGCGACTTCACAGTTTGGATTTCCTAACTGGCTCAATTTCTGCTCTAACTGGGGCCATCATGTGCCACATCAAGTGAAACCAAACAAGGCCAAGCACTTCCTGCAAGCTGAGATATTGGGAAGTAGTGGGAGATGGGGGAACTAAGCCTCAGCAAAGCCATTTCCCACTACTTCTGCTCTAACTTGCTTTAATAAAATGTATGGCACAACATGATTCTCTTCACAGGACTTTGTAGCAACAAAACATAAAGTTCTTAACAGAACCTTATCTAAAAGTACAGTGTGTCTTTTTCTGAGGCTGTCAAACTTGGATTTTGAAGCAACTTTATTGTTTAGAGACTTAAATGGGCCTGTGTTTGACAGCAGTGTTTGTCCTAGTCATCCTGCCTCCGGAGACTTTTTTTTTATCGTGTTCAGTCTGATGATTTCTTTATTGCTCATATCAGTGTTCTGATATACCCTTCTCGTGTGCCAACTGTGAAAAAGCCAAAACAACAAAAACAAGCCAAGAAAACCAAACCACCCTGGCAATAAAACAACGGACACAATAACTAGCCACAACAGATATGGTCAAGTCCTGCCTAATCATCTTTAACACTTAAGCTGTCAAGAGTTTAATGGAGTCCAAAGTAACATTTGCTTTATGCTTTTATAAGCACAAACCCATATCAATTAGCAAACTGGAGTTTTAATTGTGTGTGGTCTCAGAAGATGGTACCGCTCTGTGGCAGGCTGAGCAGGGTTTCAAAGTACACTTTTGTGTGCTCATAACTGCACCTCTCTGTAATCTCTATTGACCTTCTGAAAAGACATTTGATTGGAGAAAACCAGCAGCATGTGGGGGAAAAGTGCAGGGCAAGAGTTGGTTTGTTTTAAAGGTGGACCTTGTCTTAAGGTAGAATGAGGCTGTTGAATCTTGAGGGTATGGGGGTACCCATGGAAAATACACTTTGGTGTTCAGTATTTCTCTGCAGCTAGTTAAGTAGGATTCTTGGCAGGTCCAAAAGCAACTGTGATAATTTTCTTTGGTTTCTCTCTTGTGATACAACTCTGGCCTTGAGAAGCACATCACCTGAAGAGGGCTCATTCTGGGGGAACACAGCTAAGTAATTCTGGCTAAAGCAGTAAAGTGTGTCTCAGGCTAATAAGATCTGGTTCAAGTGTAAACTTGCATCAGTGGGTGAAAGGGGAAGGAAAGGTTAAGTGTGTAGCACAGCCACTTAACTTGTTCTGCAGGAATTTCACTGAGGTAAAGGCTTACCTCCATATGCTTAGAGAAAACAGTATATGGCAAAAGTGTCTGTGCTCTGCCCCAACTTATCTAAAACTTTGCCATGGTATTAAAAGGCTGATGTGAGCTGTAAAGCTGTTAAAGATTGAGACAAGATTGTAATCCCAAGGCAGGCCGTGCTGAGGCTTTGTAAGCTTTGTGTAAACAAATAATGCTCCTCTCCTTTGCAGTGAGTTAAGACTGTTCTCAGTTCGGTTCTCTTGACTGCCTGGTTTAGAGTAAATTCATGTCAGAGCTGCAGTAGCATTCAGGTAAGCTGTGGTACATGGGTTTGGCTGATGACCCTGATCTCCACTTGCAGGGTATGGTGGGGTGTGCCAGTGAGTGGGGTTGCCCAGAACACCAAGGTCTGTGAGCAGGCAGGAGAGACATTGAGAATTTGGATAACTAACTAGTGCTATTGACAACTTCTGATCCCTGCCCTTGCTCTTTGTGGTATAATTTAGGTACGTCTGGGCCTTGGAAAACCATGGGGTAGGCACCACCCTTTAGATAGCCTGGAATAGGTCTGTGAAGTGCCCTTGCTCTTTGGGTGTACTGGACTGCTGAAATGTGAAAGGGATGAATTAAAATCCTAAGTGGCAGATGTGGCCGTGGAGGCTTCATTGTGTGGAACATCATGTCCCTAAAACAATGACAGTGCTTGTTTGCCTCCAGTCTTGACTGTGCTGGTGAGCACACAGTGATTAGCTGAGCATAGTTCCCCACCATACCCAATGTGAGCTGTCATCTTTCCACAGACAGATGCCTTCTGGCTTAGGCTGTGCCAGTTTACATCATTTTACCATTAGCTTTCTCAAACGCACTTGTTCCCAGTGAGCATTTAGCTGCCACCGTATGTGGAGAGGAAGGGATATAAGCAGTGAGCTCAATCTCATCCAAAGAGGATGAGCAACGTATTTATTAAATCAAAACTCCTGAAAGCTGTTGAGTAAACTTAGCAAAGAATTTTTATCAAGTAATTTTGCTCACTGTTTTCCCAGGGTGTTCTAGAAGCTCTTTGCTAGATTTACTTCTGCAAGTGCCATTGACCAAAGAGCATGTGAAGAGAGCTGTCCTACAGATCTTACTCATTTCTGTGCCCTTAATGATGTTACTGTCTTGGCTGCTGTTCTAAAGGATGATTTAATGTTAAAAATGTTCTAAGATTTAGGGCCTGGGAGCATTTACCTAAGTCATAATGGCCCAGAAGGGGGAGAGTGGGACAAAAAAAAGTTGATAATGATTGGATTCACTAAAAAAATAGAACTGAACACTGTTTAAATTGAGTGCAGCTTGGTTTCCACCTCCAATATCCCCTGTGGACCAATGGAAACTCACATCATGTTAAACTATATTTGGTCTTGATATGCTCCTTCAGACAATTGGCCCATTTGGTAAATTTTCCCTGTACTTCCTAGTGTGGAAATCTTCCTTCTCCACAGTTACTGTTGGGTAGCCACTGTGGAGCCCAGCTTCACTGAGGTGGCTCAGTGTGTATGTGATATCACACACTAATGTGTGATAATTTCCAAACAGTGTAGTACCACTAACAAATTGCGTGTTGGTGAGGAGCATATGTGGGCATGAACTCTCCAAAGCTGGAGTTCCTTTTGTGCAACACAAACATAAGTTAGCAGGTGTTTTCTCTTCTTCCCTTTCTTCAATTTTTACTGTGCTCTCCTTACTCTTCTATGGCTGTCATATTTAAATTTCTGTAATGCTGCTCCACTCCTTTTTTTAAAAATTAATTTATTTTTAATATCTTGCCTTCCATTTCTAAGTATTCCTGCTAACTTTTAACACTTTTTCATGTTTCTTACTGTCTTGTTCATCGTATTCATCTGTGACATGGATGACGAGACAAGCATGTGCCCTGAGTAATTTGGCTAATTATACAGTGTGGGGAGGTGTGGCTGATACACCAGAAGTCTGTGCTGGCATTCCATGAGGCCTTGAACGGGCTGGAGGACTGGGTGGAGAAGAACCTAATGAAGTTCAGCCTCCTGCCCCTGGGGAAGAATAACCCCAGGAGCCAGTACAGTCTGCAGACAGACCTGCTGGAGAGAAGCTCTGTGGAGAAGGGTCTGGGGGTCCTGGTGGATAACAAGGTGTCCATGAACTGCTTGTGCCAAGAAGTCCATGGGTATCCTGAGTTGCATTAGGAAGAGCGTTGACAGCAGGTTGAGGGAGGTGGTCCTGCCCCTCCATTCAGCCCTGGTGAGGCACATCTGGAGTGTTGTGTCCAGTCTGGGGCTCCCCAGTTGAAGACAGATGTGGAGAGCCTGGACTGAGTCCAGTGAAGGTCTGTGAAGATGAAATGAGGGACTGGAGGAACATTTCTCATATGAGGAAGGGCTGAGGGAGATGGGCCTGTTCAGCCTGGAGAAGAGAAGGCTGAGAGAAGACCTCATCAATGCACACAAGTATGTTAAGAGCGAGTGTCGAGGATCCAAACAGAATCTCGTCAGTGGTGCCTGGTGACAGGACAGGGGATAACAAGCACAAACTGAAACACAGAAAGCTCCATCTGAATAGGAGGAAAAACCTCTTTACTGTGAGGGTGACTGAACAGTGGAACAGACTGCCTAGAGAGGTTGTGCCATCTCCTTCACTGGAGATATTCAAAAGTTTTCTGGATGTGATCCTGCACAGCCTGTTCTGGGTGAACCTGCTTTAGCAGGGGGGTTGGACTAAGTGATCTCCAGAGGTCCTTTCCCACACCAGCCATTCCATGATTGTTTGAATGTTTATCCCCGTGCTGAAAGGCTTGTGGGTTGAGGAGGAAGGGATCAGGAATAGTGCCACCTGTCATGTAAAGCAAACTGAAAGTAGATTTAATTAAGGTTAGGTGGTAGTGTGAGGAAGAAGACAGTTCAGTCAAAAACTGCAAAATAGCCTGGAAGGGAGAATTTTTTTTGTCTTGGTGCTAGGTAGTGTTTGGGCTGGAGAAGGGGCAAGCCTGGACAATAAAGGCGTTTCCTCTGAGAGTGTCTGCGATGGAGGATGATTGTGGGGATGGGCACATTCCTGGTGAGATTTTGCCTTGTGCTGTATATGAGAGCAATCAGCACTCTTTTTGGTCTGCACTGTACCATGAAAGAGAGCTGAGCTGGCCTGCAGGTTCTGTTTTCAGTGTCTGAGGCGTGGGAGAGCCCTTGTGTCCCTCGAGTGGTATGGTGCTGAGACACAGTGGCGTTTGTGTGCAGTGTTGGCCTGTCACTGAGGTGAATTATGTCAGTAATACCAGATCAGTCTCTGTACACCATATTTTCCTTCCTGCTGTAACAGAGAATAGTAAGCTTGTACCAGCCTGTTTGATAACTGCCAGAAATCCTGTTTCTTACTATTCCAGTGCCCTGAGATAAACAGTGTGCAAGATGTCTTTTTTTTAACCCTGAAAGACAATGTATCAGATACTCCTCTTACAGGCCTGAGGAGTCAGGTGTGCTAATCTGATAGGAGATGGTTGGAGTGTCAACTGACAGTGTCTTTCATGTTCAAATACGAAGATGGGTTGATCTCCTAATGCCTTTTTCCTTATGCTGGGTTGGAGGGATGCCAGGGGAATACCTCTAGCTCCTTTGATTAAGGCCGAAGGCACAGATAGTGCTGATCTGTGCTGAAAGTACCGTATCAGCCACCAAAGCCAGAGTTTGTATTTCATCTCCTGAAAGAGCCTTCACATAGTGATTCTGCTGTGGTTAAGGAGAGCCTGTCCTTTCTTTGAGAACTCTGGACAAAGTGAATGAATCATGGCAAAACTCGGAGCACTGATTTCACTCTGCTTGTGAAAGTGATGCAAAACTTTGGACTATTGTGTGTGACACACTAGCTTTTCATTGTTCTAAAATAACTTGCCTACTTATAATCTTTTATACCTTCTTTCTTAAAAATGCCCTCAGAACTATTGCCTTCCTCAAGTATTTTCACTGAACTGTGTTGTACATCTGCTCTCAAAGGGGGACAGGAGTCTCATCACAGTTGTATATCCGGTTATTGGTAAATGGTGACAGAGACATTAAAGGGATTTGGCTTTCACTGTCCAAGCAAAGAAAGATCTATGGAATTTGCCTGAAGTTATGCTGATGCCTTTAAACCACAATGAAGGGGTCTTTCAGGACTTAATTGAGGGTGAATTTGATTGGTTTAGACAATGGAAAATGGTTCCAATGCCTGAACAAGCTGAGAAACTACTCTTGAGTAAGGATAGAGGAGCTGACTTGGAGCTGAAGTTCTTGAGTTGGCTTTGGTCAGGGGATTTGTCTGGCTCCGGGGTCTCATCCTTGCTGTGATGTGCTTTAATGCACAACCAGATTGTGGTTTTATTGCTAAAAGTAACCTCTATTAAGGCATGGGTTAGGCTACCATGGCAGCCTGCTAGATATTGTGGGTTGAGTATTCTGTAGAACCTACAATTTGTTTTGTTCAGGATAGAATTATCTGTAGCACACACAAGAGTAGTACTGGATTACAATAATCCCCTTAAATGAATGTGAAAAGGCAGGAGTTTACTATATAAAAGTTAATGCTCCCAGCTCTATGCACCCCTTACACATTGCATTTCTCTCCTGAATTGCCAAACCTGTAACTTCATGTTTACAGGGAGCAGAAGTGTACTGGCAGAACAAGTGAAGTCTGTGCAGGGCAGAGTTTAATATAGGTATTGATATTGGTATAAAGAGATGCAGCTCCACTCTACATCTAAATTAACCTGATACAGGAAAGTAAAACTTTGATTCCAGTCAATCATTGTCCTTGTGCCCCAGCTCTTCCCTGCCCCAACAAACCACTGGGGTTCTTGTGCTTCATCTGTGCCAACCCATTTCCTTCAGGTTTTGACCAGCGTGCTGCCTTATGATTTGGAAGGTGTCTCCTGCAAAATTCTGTATCTAAATTGCCGGGTTGTGTTTGTCTAAAGACTTGAATAACTTTCCCTCTCCGGTTTCCCAGGGAATGGGAAAGGAAGGAGGCTGGGAAATGTTTAACTAAACAGGTCTTGCCTCTGTTTAGCAATGGGCCCATTATTAGTTAAAAAGGCAGCAGCTTAATTTGACCTTCTCGTGTCCCTTAAAAATGGTGAAGTAAAGCTTTACCTGAACCACAAAAGCTGACACCTGGGCAAGGAACTTGGGTTTCTGTGAGGTTTTTGCCATGCACAGCTAACTGACTTTGCTCTTGTTTTGTTGGAGTCTGGAGAGTGGAAAAGCTGAGAGTTGAGGGCAGCTTCTGTGCTTGAGACACTTGTGCAGATGCCCCCTTAATACCTTGTGTTGTATGTATGATGCCCAAGCCCTGTCCATGTGGGTGGTTCCAAGGCCACTCTAACATGTACCTGCCATGATGGGACCCATGCAGCAGCTCAGGAGGTGTTGGGTGGGGTGATACTCTTGCATGTGTTCTAGAAGCACAGTTGTTTTTCTAAATGTGGTGGTGCTGATGGAAATGGCCATGCTCTCACTTCTGCCCTTGTTGTGTCAGTGTCAAAGCCACCAGCCGGCTACTTGCATGTGTTTCTCTAAACCAGAGCTGAAATGGTGAGAGTAATCTCTGGGGTTGAAAAGTGTCAGGAAGAATTAGAGCTGTCATCAAAAGACATCTTTGTGAGACCTGACTAGCCTGAAACTTAAATGGAAGATATTTTTTTGTTTCAGGGTAAAACTTGTTCACAATGGGTGGCTTAGTGGCTGAAGTGGGTTTGTAGGCTGATGGTGACATTTCATTAACAGCAATCCCTACGCTGTTTTGTGTTGCTCATAACCACAAACTATATTTACTGTGAAATATGCAGAAGCAAAGAGAAACAAGGCAGAACAAGCTTTTAAAAAATTTTTCTCCTTGCTGTATCCTGATCTTTTACTCTTTCTTTCATTGTTGTGAAAGCAAGTGTCAGCTTCTGACTTGACCCATGCTTCTTTGCTTGTTCCTGACACCTGACTCCAGCTCATTTTGTAACTGCTGTATAAGCCCAAGCTCATCCTAGAGGACAGTAGTTGCAGCCTGGCTGATTTTTATTTTTTTAATTTTTTCCCCTCTTGTCTGTGTGATGTCCTGAATAAAAAATTAAAAATTAATTTAGTCCCACTAGGGAGAGTTGCTGGCCATGTTGGATCATAGGCATTATGTGAAACAAGCTGCAAAACTAATACATAATCGCTTTCGCCAACGACAGCCTTTGTGGTTAAGCACCAATTCTAAGGGGTTCTCAGTAGCTGAAGGTTGAATAAGGTTTCATTTAGCAGAGGGGAGAAGCAATTGGTCTCCCCATGAAAGAGTATTTGGCTGTGAGGTTAAATAAAAATAGCGCTTCTGTAACTATCTTTATTCCTCCACCATGCAGTATCTATTTTGAGTGTTATGCAGGTGATGGTTTAATACACTGAGACTCCTGATCAGCTGCTCCTCAAATCTACCTTTCTTATATTTAGTTTAGAGAGACAACAGTGAAAGTTTACTCATCTCCTTTTCTCCCCCTACTTTTTTTTTTTTTACTTCTGAAGAGCCTCTCTGTTATGTCGGGACTTTCTGAAATTCCTGCAAATGATATCGAGTGTCCTCAAGCCCTTGCATGTCACTGAAAGGAAAGTAGTTTGTTCTGATCTGTGCTTGGCGACTGGAGTTGCTTGAAACTTCTTCCTACCATAAACCTCTTTGTTCTTTTAAAAACTCGTCATAGTGTTCAACTGAGTGAATAAAACCTGTTATTAAAATTAGGATGGTGTTTGCCATCTTGCTTCCAACTGTTCAAAAGCTGAGCACACCTCCCTCAGTATTTGCTTCCCTCTGAATTTGCATTAGAAACTCAGAAAAACATTTCTAGTTGACAACTAAATTTCACTCAATCATTTCTCAATTGCTGCAGAAAATGCAGGAGCAAAGGTTTGATCTATGGTTTTGATAGCTCAGTGTCTGGGACAGTACTGAACAGTACTGTCAAATTTAGAAAAGAGGTGTTAAGAAGTAGCAGCAGAGCAGAAAGAGAGTCAGATCCATTACAGGAAGCAATCCCCACACAGATACCATAATCCAACGTGACCTCACCCTGCAGAGGATTTATTTTTAGCTTCATGTATTTCAAAGGCATGTTAAAATGTAAATCACCAAAGTGTTGCCTCTAAAATAGGACAATGCATGTCCTATATAGGAGAGAGGAGTGCTATGGAGATGAGTGCATTCTAAATATGTTTCACTTATGCAGCTCATAGGTAATCGAACATACCTTTCAGCTAGACAAGCATAGGATGATGACACTGGTTCCATCAGCTCATGTTGAATCTACAAATACTTGTTAGAAACTTCCCACAGTCTTCATTTTAGCGCTTGAACTGGAACATCCAAGGCAATGACTGATACAACACCTGGGAACTGAGCATGGATTCTCTTTCTTCCTTGCAGGTGCTGAAAAGATCGTTGCAATTATGATTGGCAACCTGAAAGGCATGGAGATCCTACGCCGGATTGAGAGTGGCATGAAAGTGACCATGGTCATTGAAGTGGGGAAAAAGCGCAGTCTTTCGATGAGTGTCTTCACCATCCTCTTCATCTCAGTGTCATTTTTCGTTGTCGCAGCAGCAACCTTGGGCTGTTACGTTTCTTACTCTGCTCGGAGACTCATTGTTGCGAGGGCCCAGTCCAGGGAGCAGGTGAGTTTGTGCCATTGATTTTTTATACCCTTGTGGCTTAGTGGTGTAGGTCTTGAGGGCAGAGTACTGGTTAAGCACCAAAATGACTGAATTTGTTTGTTCCATGGGATGGAATGTGATCTTTAAAGTGCTAAGAGATACATTTTTAAAGAGGTAAAACTTGCCTAAGGAACAGGAAAAAGTAAACTGTCTGGAGAAAACAGTTGTGTTTAGCTAACTATCTCCTAAACACTGCACTCCCTGAGCTCCAGTGCAGCTCATGTAATGCTGATGTGTTGGATTCTGGGAGAGAGCAAAACTGCTCTTAGCTGACCCTCACCCTTCCCACATTGCAGTGCTTATGTGCTTGCTGTGACAGGAAACACAATGGAAATGTGTCTGCAAAATGGGACTGAGAATTACAATGACAGCCTCATTAAGAGTTGAAAAAAATTATTGTTATAAAGTGTGCTCTCTTTAAACCCCTAGCAGGGAGGTGCTAATGAGTTTCCAAGTAACTCTCTTCTTTCCAGCTTGCATGCTGCATTGGTGGCTTTTCTATCATTATTCAGCCCCTTGGAAACTCTGATTGCCTGAACATCCATCTGTCAGTTGCTGGAGTAAAACTGTGTGCTTTGTCTTCTTTCTTGCACAGATGTGGAAGGGTTACATATTCATTTGGGAGATGTCTTTAGGGAACAGTCAAGTGTATTGATAGTGAAGTGTTACAGATTCTCTCTCTTCTCGAAGCCACTGCTGTTCTGAATGCATCCCTTTAGTGCTCCTCAAAGCCTCTCTGTGCTTTTTTGACCTTTCCTATGGGATTATCTTACTGCTGTGTGAGGAATCTTTTAAAGGGTCAGTCAGCTACTGAGAAATACTTTTGAATTACTCTCTGGAGTGCTACAATGAGCTAACAGTGATGTGTGACAATGATGTGCTGAAGCTTGTCTCTTGTCTGTTCAGGTTCCCAACTGTTTGGTTTGTTCTTGGTGGACTGAACCCCAGTCCTAGGAAAGCTCTTGCCAAGGACTAAAAAGGGCAATGAAGCTTGAGTTCCACTTGTTTTCTAAGGGGTGGAACAGAAAGAGGGGAGACCATTTTCTAGATGCTTCTCTCATCTGCAGGGCCTCTTGAGAATGACAGCCTGGCTAGGTCTGTGTTTCTTTCATGCATGGGACTGTTGTAACCCCTGCTTCAATTGGGTGGCTTCCAGTAATACCATATATTACAATATAGTAATACCTTGAATTTCATGGAGGTTTGGGTCTTCTCACGTGCCGCGAAGCCCCTGATCTGTGAAGATGGGCAGGTTGTGAATATGCAAATAAGCCACGCCCATCACCCCATCCCCTCAACCCTGGAATGCTCGGGCACGTTCCTGGGACTGCCAGACGCCCTGTGATGGTACACGGAAGTGAAGTGAATCTCTTCTTTCCCCTCCCTCCCTGGAGAGTCCTCGGGGAATCCCTGGGGTGGCTGCGCCGCCACCGAGGGGACTCCACAACTTTTGGCAGTGGTGGCGCGGAGCTGAGCCCCTCTGGGACTTGCGGAGCTCCATCAGCCTCAGGGTTGACATATTTCATGGTAGATATCAGGCAGATTTGCAGATTGGAACAAAGGTGCCTGCCCCAAGATGGCAGCCAATGGGGGAATAGGAGAAAAAACCAACATGTGTTTAAAGCTGGGGGGTGTGGAGCTCAACGCTCCTGCCAGGGAGGGCTGGCTACTCTCAGGCAGGGGAAGGTGGGGGGCTGCAACTTGCTAGTTCCTTCCTGAATGCATCTTTTCTTCTGGCCTTGAAATTCAAGTCCCCGCCTCTGCAAGTGTGGTAGGTGGTTTGTTGCTTTTCTAGTCAGTGGAGTACCAACAAATTCAGTTCCTTAATATAGTAACCTTTCTTAATAATTGCAAAATGGCCCATGATGTTATCTGTGACCCGGGTTCTAATTTCAGCTCAAATCTTTTTTGTCATTGATTTAATAAAGATTAGATGTTGCAGCTGAGAAATTACATAATTAATGGCTGTGGAGGAGGTGAGTTGCTCAACTTTCCACAATTTAAAACTGTTTTCATGGCAGTAGCTACCTGTGGGGAAGAACTTTCTTACCTTGCAGGAGGAAAGCAGGAGTTCCTGACCTCCTTAGAGCTTTCAGGTCTGCACTGCTATGAAAGTGCTTGCAGGTCATGTAGTAAGGGCTGGAGGTAAAATCAGCAGCATTGGGCTGGGGAAGACTGAGGACTAAGTGACTGCAAACCTAATTTTCCCAATTAGGTACCCCACTACTTCAGTGTGCCAGAGCCTGGATAGGAGCTGGGACCTGTCCTGTTTTGTAATACGTAGTATCTTGATTCTCTTTCCTAATAGATTTTTTTTTTCTAGAGTTGCTGTGTTGGGGCTTTTAGACTTCTGACATAATTAACATTTGCTTGAAAAACTTCTGCTTTGCAAAATGCTTTGACATTCCAAACTTAAGTATCCTGATAGACTATTCAATAAAAAGTTTCCTTCTGCAACCTTTCCCCATCCCCCTGGAGGGGTGTTCTCCTGTACTTGCCAAAGTCAGTGTAAAAGGTGACTTTGCCTTTGGTGCATTTAATGAAGAGCGATTAAACTGGTACCCATGCAAAACTTAAAATATTTTTTTTGTAAATTATTAACATGCAGCCAATTGGGTCCTGTCTAATATGCTTGACTTGACATTAGATGTGTAGATGAGATATGGCATGAGGGAGTACATTCCTAGAAAGTTTAGTTTTCAATTAATAACATGTAGTGATGACAGTTCTGGCTATGCGTAAGAAGTACTAATATTGCTGTATTCTGCAGCAAAACTGTTTGACAGGGTTTCAGGGGACTGTAGAACTCAACTTGTTCACCATTAACTGCTTCAGCACATGGAATCTTACAGACTTGAATGACCAGTCCTTGTGAGTTTATTAGGTGTCAGCAGCAGCACTTTCAGAGCTGCTGGACGCACCTCCATGTCCTGAGGCCTTAAGTGCACCGGGGAGGGAGGGACAGTCCTGTTCTTTGTGTTAGTGGAACAGCACCAACCCGTGACCTGTTTGGCTCCTGGGCTAATTCCAGTGCTGCAGTGACAGCTGGGTTGCAACAGGTGCCAGGCAAGCTGTGAAGATGCGGAGGCGGAGTAGTTGGGGGTGTGCTGGTGGTAAGTGCTCTGATTGGTAAAGAATCTCTCACCTTTCATGAGAATGTGAGTTTGTGGCAGGAAGGTGTCGTAAACTGAGTAAAACTATAGATTGTCAGGCGCAGTATTTGGTCTTCTGTACCAAGTCAGTTTGAAGGCTTCTCTTTATTTTGGTTGGGTTTAATCTGATCTAGGTGTGTTATCTTGCATCTTCTGAAGAAGAAACCCTTAGAATTCCTGTGCTTTGTGAAAAAGTTAGGTAAAAACAAAGCATACACAAGTGCCTTGTTGGTGCGTCATCCAGTCAGTAACCACATCAGTATGGCCCGAAACTCTGTTTCATGTTGTCTCTAGCACGTTCATGCTTACTTGGCTTGTTGTGGGAATATCTGGGTTTTAAAACTGTTGCCTGCTTGTAGTAGGCACCTGGGTAAGTATTAGTAACTTAACAGAAAAATGACAGTGTTTAACCAGGACTCCTTTCTGCCACAGCGACGACTAAGGGCCAGGGCTAAGAAGGCCATTGAACAGATGCAGCTGCGCACCCTGAAGGAGGGGGACAAGGTAGGACTGATCATCTGATCTCCTGTATATGATGGCACAGCCTTTGCAGAGAACCCAGACAGTGGTCCACATTACTGGAGCAGGATGGAGAAGTCTCTCTGAGCCCCTAACTGTTGGTGGCAGACACGGTTCTTTCAGACTCTCCAATCTGCAAGATGTTTGTATGTTCTTATAAATCAGACCATTTTCTTAGCTGCCTGCTGGTAGTCTTGCTGAGGTGAGATGTCCTAATTTACTGGCATGGATGCTTAAAGGTAAACTAGTTTATCTAATCAGTTTCCCTGGCTCTTCTTTTTGTAACTAAAACTGGAGCTAGGAGTTTCTAAACCTCTACAGTACTGCCTCCAGTAATCCAATGATGGTTTACAGCTGAAATTCTAAACTGTGGCTTTAAACTTTAAATGCTTCTGTTGAAGTGTCAGCTTGACTGTGAGTAATCCACACATTGTGTTTATGTAAGTTTATATGTGGGACAATCTTGGATGACTTTAGCAAGACCCCTTTGTGTGCAGTAAATCTGACTGGAGTTCAGGGGAAGCTTTCAAAGTCTGTTAATACTGTAAATTTATTTCACTGTTTTAGGAAACTGGTCCCGACGGGGATTCCTGTGTTGTGTGCTTTGAACAGTACAAGCCAAATGACATAATGCGTGTTCTAACTTGCAAGTAAGTTGTCTTCCAAACTGCCCTTTTACCCAAAATCTGTAGGCATGGCTGTTACTTGTTGTTCCTTCTGCCATAACAAAGCTGATCAAACTCTAATCAAGTTGTTGCACAGCCAGAATTCTTGAATCTCTGTCAAAACAATGTTTTGAACAACAGGAACTGTGTAAATACACACTTTTAGTGTTCTCCATGAGTGGACTAACAGGCATAGTTTGGTAGACCACAATGTCCCTCAAGGGATTGCCAAGGCTTTTTAAAGATTTCTTCCTTTGTTGGTATAGAAAAATGTTACCACTAAATTGCAGGTAACTGGGAAAATGTTGCCCATTTCTTGTCTCTCCATTTACTGCTTATGGAGAGGGTTGTGCTTCTGCTAAACTAGTTAAACTCTACTGGCTTTTGTGGTTTAGAAGAAAGCATTTCTATTCTTGTATGCATCCTCTGAAATAGAGACCAAAACAGAGCTTTGGCACTTTATTTTTCTAGAATTCTCCCCTGTTGTATCTTGCTGCTGTGGATGCCCAGTAATGTAGCACAAAGACTCTGATTGCTCCTGAGGTGAGCAATGAAGCTGCTTCAAGGCTTAAGGGAACTTGTTCTATGGGGCTTCCTCCTGTGCCTGCTTGAATGGGTCTGCGCTGGCCAAGCGTCTAGAATCAGAGGGCTGTCACATGAACAGCACAGATTGTGTATAGGAAGAGGGTTTGTGACCCTCAGGGAGGTTGCAGAAAGCACTTGGGAACATTTTTGATGTAGGAAAAGTAAGTCCTGAAGAACAGCAAAATCAGTAGCTGCTTCTGAGCGGTGCTGTCTGTCAAACACTATCAAATCTGAGCTGGAGTTACCTTTGCACCAGGTTACAGTTTTGCAAAGGCTTTCTTTTTCCAAGCAGCTGTTTTGATAATGTGAAGTGAACAACTTCACATTATTTGATAATGTGAACAACTTCCTTGTTCTGATGCTTAATACTTTAGAAAAAACCAAAANGGTCTGCTAAGGTGTTCTCAGCCAACTTCCTTGTTCTAATGCTTAATACTTTAGAAAAAACCAAAACTGAACAAACTTTCAGGCATGCGTGTTAATGGTTATTCAGCTGTCATGTTTATGCTCGTGGGTAGTCTTGCTTAGTAATCAACTATGTGCCATGAGTATGGAAACTTTTAGACAGGGTCCAGATACTTCTGCCTGACAGGGGACTTGACTTCTCATTATTTCCCTGTAAACTCTGCTAATCTTGATATGAGCTTTCAAATAAAGCATGACATCTTGGGGCAGAAGTGGAGTAATTTCTTTTGAGCATATTCTTTTTACACAAATTTGCTACATTAAGCTTTGCTCTAAAACTACTTCTATGTATATTTGATGTTTCATTCATCTTTGGCCCAAGTGTGGCTCTAAGAGGCACATAATATAACTGGATAAATATAATAATCTTCACCAGTGGTAATCTCTGCCAGTAGCAACCTTATTAAACTCTCTCTTACATGAGGTATAAACTGATATTTACTGCAAGAACACGCTTTATTTTGGTGGGTGGCCTCAGTAGGGAGACCCTGCTTATTGGAAGCGTTTAACTGTATCTGTGAAAGAAACAAGCAATTGAATACTCCTGTGAGTCACGTCGGTGGTATCTGGGTCCTTGGGGTGTGGGTATTTGCCAAGGGCATTCTTGTCCAGAGAGTCAAACTTAAGGCATTTATGGTTGCAGAGATACACAGGTCTAGTATTAAGTCCAAGGATTTAAAATAGTCAGGCATCCAGGAAGTTTCAGGTTGTACTCTAAATGTTAAGTTGGTGCAGCTGGAAGGAAGTGCTGGTTACGTGGGCTGAATTCCAGAATCCTTGGATCCTACTGGGCCATAGGCTGCTGAGCACTGGATGTGGTGATCTCTGCACTTGTCTCATAATAGAGTTGATTAATATTGATCAGTGCCTATCTGCCTTGCTGTTTCTATTCAGGCCGGGAACAGGCAGATGACAGGATTTCAAGTCATCCTCCTAAATCTGTGGCCTAATTTAGACCCATTGTGAAATTGAATGTTTTAATAGAAGCACACATTTGCATCTGTGATGACTGAACTATATTTACTTTCCTGTGTGTACAGCCTGCCAAATACCAACTTGGAATACACAGTGATTGCACAGACAAAGTAAATGGGTGGGAGTACAGTTTGTCTCGAGGACATTAGTTTGTGTAGTTCTAACAGAAACAAGTGCTATTTAGTCATCTGCATCTGCACAACAGAAGTTAACCTTAAAGCTAAGGCTGAGGTGTCAATAATCATATTTAGTTAAATTATCAGCTAGGAATATATTCTGCATGGATTTGGAAAAAAGTTTGTAGCAAAAATGATAATTCTGAATTCCAGCAAGTTGTATCGAACTAATAAGCACAAACCAGCTACAGGCTGAAAGATCAGCTATCCATAACTTTCAGCTGAAACCTGTGGCAAAATGAGGTCATCCATTCTAGAAGGAATAAATTCTCAGTGTAACCAAAAGGTCCTTCATAGATGGTATATAAGCAGTCTTCCTGGTATGAAACCTAACATGTGGGCTACCTTCTTCCACCAGCCATGTCTTCCACAAGACCTGTATTGACCCCTGGCTTCTGGACCATGGGACATGTCCACTGTGCAAATGTGACATCCTCAAAATTTTGGGTGTTGAGGTAAGCCAGCAGTCTGTCACAATGGCAGCTGCCATTCCCAGTATGACACTGGTGTAGTAACCACCTCTTGAGCTATTTCATGCTGCCTCTAGAGCCTTGGGGATAAGCACACGTGTTGCCATGTCAGTGGCCAGGTGCTACAGGACTAGTTGCTGTGTCCCTTCTAGAGAAACCTGCAGCTGACCTGCTCTGAGTTGGTGTCATCTAAAGCCTTTTGGAGAATGTTAGCCAAAGCTGACTATTATGCACAGAATAATCACTCTTAACTGTTGCACTTGCAGCTAAGGGTGTTTATCCAAGCTTCAAGCAGACTTTGACAGCTCCTGCTGTCCCTGGAACCAGCATCTCCTCAGTTCCTAAGTACCCAGAGTCCTTGAAAAATGAATGTGTTAGTGTGTACACCATTCCTAGAGCCACATGATTTCCCAGGATACATCAGGATTTTCTGATGTGTTCTGTAAGTGCTCACTGCTGCAAGTGGCAGGGGAAGCTGCTGTTGCTAATGCCTGACACTGCCTGGACCAGCTAAAATATACACCAGAATTTGCCTGTGGGAGGCAGATCTGCACTGAGTGGGAGGAAGACTCTTTTCCTGGTACTGGACAGGAAAAGGGTGAAGAACAATGAAGCTGTGTCTGAACTTTACATTTAATTAGGCCATATAAATGGTTTTCATCTAAAATGTTGGAGATTAACAGCAGAACTTTTATTCCATTTTATTTAATTTTTTTTCCTCCGAGTAAAAGCACCCTGGACTCAGTCCACTGGTCTCCTGGAAAGATATAGCCTCCTACCAAGTTGTAACTTAATCATTTTCTCTTTGTTTCACAAAGATGGATGTAGGAGCACGGTCCGAGCCTGTGCAAGCCTCAGGATCCAGTGGCCAGAGACCTCTATCCACTGTCACCATAGTTAATGAAGAGGATAATCTTAGTGAAACAGCATCATCTGGATATGATTCTGTACAGGGCCCCGATGAATCTGCTCAGGAGACACATGCACCATCAGAAAGTAGGTCTACTTTTTCACCTCTCTTGCTGTATTGCCTTGCACTTGGTTGCTTAGGCTGTGCATTGGGTGGGGGGAGGTTGTCTTAATAACATCTCACGGGTATTTCCTTTTGTGTTAGCACTTGGCTCCAACACTTGATCTTTGTTTTCAAATGAAACACAGCCTTAAGGTGAATTAATAGATAAAGCCTATGGAAAGAGTGGTTATAAAATCAGAGGCAAGAGCTGACAATCTCCTAGTTGGGTTTTGTAGCCTCATAGGGCCTTCTGTGGTTTGAGTGCACAGACTTAGCTTGCTCAGCACTACTGAGCTGAGCAGGTACCTCTAGAAATGACAGGTAGTGTCAAGAATGGGCTCACAAACTAATGAGGGACAGCAGAAGAGTGGTAGTTGGAGCATGGCCTTGGATTTCTAACTCTGCAGAAAAAGTGCTGGGAAAGGACCACTGCAGTGAGCTTCTGGAAATCAAGTGATCATGGTTTGTTTTAAGTAGTAAAGATGGCTTGTGACACTTCTTAACTTTTCTTGACTTGGTTTTGTTCTGGACAGGGGACAACACACCTCCAGTAAATGGTGAATCCCAGCCCTCCACTGTGACTGCCCTTTCACAGGGTGACAACCCAGGTTTCGAGGGAGATGAAACGCAAGTTTCTGAAGGCAGGACTGTTGAAGTCACACTCTAAGAACATGCCCAGCAACATGGTGCAAGCCTTCTGCAAGGAGCTGCCTACTGCCATTCCTTACACGTATACCAAAAATTGCAAGACTTGCAGGAAATACTGCATTGGCAATGTTTAGATAAATAGACTTGTTCAAATCATAATTGTATGGTTTGCCTTTCTTAAAACTGCATTTCCCACGTGAGTTTTAGCATTCTTCAGATAAAACTTAAATATGTATTAAAAAACCCAGCAGATTTTAACACTGAAACGAAAGTTCCATCTTCAACAAAGCTTCTCTTCAGTGTCTGAGTTGTTTAAATGAAAAGATTCTTCATGTTGTAGCTCTCTCCACTGGGAATCGTTTTGAGGGGGGTTTCTTGTTGTTGTTTATTGTTTTCATTCAAGTAGATTTTCATTGTAAACAAATTGATTTTGATGTAGTCTAATGCTTATTTACGAGAGACAGTTTGTTTAAAACAATACTGTATTTAATGTTTCAGTGCACTAATTTGATAGGAGAAAGTGTGAACTAATGCTTGTCAAACTGGATTTCACCCACAGTGTCTTTGGTTCTCTAGTAAACCGACTGATTCTCTACCTCTGAACTCCAACCTGCCAACCACACATTCCTAAAGGGGAAAAAAAGAGAGCTGCAAGCTGACAGGCCAAATCTGACTTGCACAGTACTGTAAAGGGAACAACTGCAGGAACTTTTCAAACCTTGTTAGACAGTCAGTAAAATCCTCAAATGATTTTGGGAGTTATAACCATCTCTAGCACCAGCAACATGCCAGAGTCCTGGCTTTGTGGGAATCTGGGATGACTTTAGAAAGAGAAAACTGAAGATAAAAAGATAGATTCTTCCCATAGGACCTGCTGTGTTTTGTTCACAAAATGATCCAGCCTCTGAGAAATGCTGGACCGTTGCTGTGCGTTGTCCTGCTCAAGGGCACAAGCTGCAGGGAGAGCTGATGTCCTCTGAGTGTAACAGAGGGTTGGAGAAGCTGTCTGCCATCTGCGTGGAGTTGGAATGGGGTCAAGGAGGAACCCTGAGTGCCTCAATAGTAAGTGACTTGACCTTGCCCACAAAGGTAACTAAGGACATCTTAAAAATGCACTTTATTTTACCTCTGTATCTCTGACTAGTTTCTGTGTTAGCAGGACTTTGTCTTAAAGCCTGCAATAAAGAACTTCAGAATGTGGAGGGGAAAAGCAATGCATTTTATTACTTATGGTACAAATGAAATGGTTGTAAATATTCATAATTTGTATTGAATTTGAATATGAAAATATAAATAAACTCTATTTTTGATGATCCTGACTGACATGAAATATTACCTGCTCTCATGAGGAAGCAGATGCTGAATTTTCCCTGTCCCACAACCCCAAAACATACTGAATTTTTTGAGGCCAAAAAGCAGCAGTGTTTGCCCAAAGGATTTGGACTAAGGAGTGCTAATTACATGAAGGATGCTACTGTTTCATGGATTGAAATTGTGCTGTGAGGCTTAAACCTTGTAGCTATGCTCTGTATAAAAGAAAGCCAAGCAGCTTAGGGAGCGTTCAGTGAGCTGTTTGATGTACTTCTCTTCTAGTAAGCATGTTCAGCATGAGGCAGTCTGCCATGAACTCCTCAGATCAGACAGAGACTGCATCTCAGTTTTCCTCTGCCAGGTTGCTCAGCATCCATTCTTTACTCCAAAATCTATGCTTGCTTTGAAGAAAAGTAATTTTTAAAATCATTATGTATCCTTTGTTCTGTACTGTGAGATGTAGTAAAAGGTTGTCGCTCTCCTGGCCTATTTGGTAGCAATTAAGTCTCGTGTTTCTTCTTAGCTCAGTTCCAAGTCTAGTCTAGAAAGCTCCAATTGTGAAGTTGACTGTAGTCAGACTCCACTCTGAAGCTGTAATTTGCTACAATTGTCTTTCTATTCTACCTCTGAAGTGCAGAGCAGAGGAAGCAGTGGCCAGGCAGTAAGTATTGCAACCCCTGAGCACTTTAATTTCGTTTTCATTTCCATTTCACAAAGCTCCTATTAATTTATTGTGGTGTGTAAGCTGTAATGTAGTAGAATCTCATGAGGATACATCCTCTTGATAACACCTGCCAGGCCTGTGTTCAATAGGAGCAAGGTCTGACATTCAAGGGAAAAAAAGGAGGAGATTCAGTTCAATTCAAAATATTCAAAGGCAATACATGTATATTGAAAGGCACTTGTTTTGTTTTGTTCCAATCATTTGAGTTACTTTGTTTATGGAATTCAAACTTTACCTTTATTGATTTTTAAGAGTAAAATCTTGCCTTTTTTCCGGCACTCATATTTCTAAGGGTAATGTGGATGCACAGCACTTCCTCAAAGGATACACCAGTGGAGTTCTGGGCAGTGCAGCAGCTCATGCTGATGAACTTGTACTGATGTAGGATCAGATGTTGTGTATGATTTCTGTCAAGGCACGGGCTTGCTTGGAGCCAAAGGCATTTAGTATAACTTTCAGAGAGATACTTAAGATTCTTATATCAAATGTGACCTGCTGCTAAGGGAACAAATGCAGCATTTGTACCTGAACACTATTTGAGCTACTGCTAGGGAGGACTTAATGGTTTGGCAGCTTACCTTGCGGGTCTGCCATGTTCTTGTCTGTGCAGATTTGTTTGTAACTAGTTAAGGAAGGGCCTTTGTTTAGAAATGAAATTGTAAATTTCATGCACACCATCTGTGATACTAAACTTGGATCTGTGGCCAACTGCTTTAAAGAACTTTCCAAGCTCCACTTTGTGTTTCCGTGGATAGCAGCTGTCTTTATCTGCTTAGAGAACTGAGCAGCAGCTTTTTCTTTGGTTTTTGGTGGTGCTGTGGGCTTGAATGGCTCTTGGTCATATATACAGATATTTGTGCACTGTGGCATGACAAACGCTTTCCTTTAAGCCAGAGGCCAACAGGAATGTGCCTGGGAAGAGGGTTGTTTGTGAAATGCAACACAAAGCTGTTGCTGTGCAATAGTTTTGGGGTTTGCTGTAGATAAGCTAACTTTGTGTATAAGATAATGGAAATTACGTGCCCATGAGTGGTAACAGTTGCTAAAATTAAAAAACCAGGACTTGTGATAAGGGGCTGCAAACATACAAAAGCAGTTTGAGTCACCAGGGCAGTTGGACCCTTCCTATAAAACATCTTAGCCTTCAGATGGAGAGATCTACACTTCTCAAGTGACTTAACCGTTGGATTGGTACCTCAGCTGTGTGATTTAATGTAATTTCCTTCCTTAACACACACCAGCACAGAAGGTACCCTGCCTTTTCACCCAGGTTCAAACTGATGTTTTTCCCATGCAGATTTGAATGGGGCTGCACTCCTGCAGTGGTGTAATTGCTGGCGGTTTGGAAGAGATCAAAGAAAACCTACTGGCTTTGGCAGATTGATTTTGATTTGAAGAGAAACTTGAAACCAAATTGCAGCATTCATGCCCTGGTTGCTCAACTGTTAGTTACAGAAAATGAAGCCAAAATTTATTTATATAGCTATTTATTTATATAATCTTGACTATGGTTATTTGAGGGAGGTCTATAATAAATGAAAGAAAAATTCTGCAGCACTAAATGGATCTCTTGCTGTAGAATGCATTAATTAGACCGTAGCATGATGTGCACTGATTAAGAAGGTTCTCAAGTGGCTATAATTAAATTCCTCCAAGCTGATAGAGGGGCACTCTTAGCATTTTAACAGTATTTGATTAAGAATTAAATGCCTGAGGGAACTGGAAAAAAGAAAGATATTCAAGACCTTGAAACAAGGAGAGGAAAACAAAACATAGATTTTCCAGGCAGTAGCATTTTGGTGTTAAATATTTATTCAGTTAACAAAGTTTAGATCTTACATAAGCAAGCAATGTATGTCCTAACATGTCCAGCATGTGTGAGTCGCCAAAAGCCATGGTAGGACATTCCAAGAGCACCTCTCCTTAGAATTAGCATCAGAAAATCTGTGTTAGGACCCTTATATCCAAGGGCTTGTCTAATTGGGGAAAATTAAACGGTAAACACTCTCTCTGGGAATGCGCTTAGAAGAGCAGGATCTGTGCAGGAATTACTCTAACAGTTCAGCTGGTAAATCTCCAGCAATGTTTGTTATTCAGTGGCTTCAGGTGGGGGATGGAAGCAGCTGCCTCATGAAGATCTGTGTGCCAGTGCATGTGGGAGTTGTTTGCCTTGTCTCATTAATGTTTGAGGTGCATTAGTTACCACGTGCTGGCTAATGACTTTAATTTTTCCTTTCTGGTAAAGGTAAAGCACCAGAAGTTTGTTGCTTCCCACTCTGTTATAACAACAGGTAAAAGAATAATATTAGTTATATTTATATTCAGTCCCAAAGGCAAAACTTTTTAATACTACAGGTTTTCTTGTTGTGGTGCAAAGGGCAATTGGAAGGAAAGGAAGAGAAGTTTTATGCCAGTGCAATTCACCCATGGGTTAAATGTGATTGCACTCTTGGGTCTGCATTCACACTGGTGCCTTTGGGTAGGTGGTTGCTTATGCAGGTGGAACGGGACAGGCACTGCCCAATCATTTCTGTGAGCACTTGGCAAAACCTCCCTGTGCCTGTGCCTGCCAATAGACCAGTGCTGGCACCAGCGTTGTTGGTAGTGAGGTACTATTGAAAGGCGTGAAGGAAGGCAGAGTAAAGGAAAAGTGCCAAGATTGCAACCTATAGTTAGTGCATAACGTACATATTTTTTTTTTTTAGAAAGAGCTCAAATTAGAGGCTAGAGTTTAAATAACTGTGTGCTGAACTTTTTGTACAATACACAATCAATAAACCGTTACCCTTGAAAGTCTTAGGAAGGTCAATTTTGCTGGAAAGAGAGCGCTACGGGAAGGAAACTGCAGGGAAGCTCCTGGGAAAAAGGAAGATTACTCACTTCATTGTAGTGAATAACAGGTTCCATCAGGACCAGGGGTGAATCTTGCATGGAAGTGGAAAAAGATGGTGACTCAGGGAAGTTCCCAGAGCCAATAACCCAGAGCAGAGGAGGTAGTAAGGCCTCTGCTGTTGTTTGTGTGTTTTGTTGGCACCAAAAGGTACCAAATAGGAAGCACAGTGGATGATTTTTAAGGTCCCTTCCATCCCAAACCTTTTTGCAATGCCTCTATGAAATCAGAAGACAACAGAAACTGTAGTAAGTGTGTGTGTATGCAAGTGTAGTCCCAACGGGTATGAAAGCCACTGCCTTGCTCCTTAACAGGATAAATTGGTTTATTCTAGCACAGAATAACTGGTAAAGGCAGCCAGGAAATAACCTGAAGAGCTGGTCATTGAGGACGAATGCTGAAGGTTTGGCAAGCAGATCATGAAAATACCGAGGCCGCGAATTGAAATGTCTCCACTCCCCATTAGCACTGAAGTGTGTTGTGTGACAGGAGCAAAGAGGCCGATTGTAATTTTACCCTGTGACATAAAGTCTGGTTCTGGAGCCGGAACAGCCCCGGGGCTGCCGAGCTGTGCTGGGTGCCACGGATCCCTGCTGGAGAAGCTGCACCGCAAGGCTGAGCGCGGCTGGGAAAACACACCTGGGAGCCAAACACCGACTGTGGTGCCGGCTGCGTGTCCTGCGGGCTGGAAATGGAGTCAGGTTTGGCCAGAAACCGAACACAGCACTGGTGCCAACGGGCAAGGGCGGCCACAGCAGCCTCCGCCCCGCCTGGGGCAGCACCGGGGCAGGGGCAGGACCAGGGCCGGGGGCAGGAGCCGGAGCCGGGGCAGGACGAGGGCCGGGGGCAGGGTGGTGTTCGGCAGCGGCCCAGGAGCCTCCCCCGGTGCGGGGCTCAGNACACCGCAGCTGCGATCGCGGAGCGGGGCCGCGGCGGGAGCGGAGCGCCGTGAGGAGCCGCGCGATGTGGCTGAAGCCCGAGGAGGTGCTGCTGAAAAATGCCCTCAAGCTGTGGGTGCAGGAGCGCTCCAACCAGTACTTCGTGCTGCAGAGGCGGCGGGGCTACGGCGAGGAGGGCGGAGGCGGGCTGGCAGGTACTGGCCGGGGCAGGGCAGGAGCGGCTCTGCCGGCGGGATGGGAGAGCCCGGACACGGCGAGAGGTCTCGGAAGGGCTGCTGGGTCTGGTTCGGGCAGGGAGCCCGTTTCCAGATCCCTTTTCCTGCTCTGACATTCCTGATGGCTTGTTTTGAAAGCAAGTCCGTGGTTTGATGGAGCTTGTCAGGAAAGTGACAGGGCACTGACCGCTGTGTAATAAACTCTGTTAGATGAGAACTTTGAGGGATGGGGCTGAGTTCTGTTTTTAATTCTGGTCAGTTTCGTTCATTAGGCACTGCAGGGGCCTCAGCTGTCGCCGGGATCTCTGTGGTGGTGGCTGTTCTGACGAGAACCGAGTCCTTCAGGGTCTGCTGGTGTCTGTCCTTGACCCCGTCAAGGGGAAGAACTGCAGGGAATGGGCACAAAGCTGTTCTTGGCGGGACGTGGGTATTGAGTGTTTTGTAGGAGTTACATCTTTCTGAGTTCTCCGGCCTCCATCTAATTGTGTCATCCCAAAGCAGGCTATGTTAAACACGAGCCATTTTGTCTTGTGGAATCGTTTATTAATTCTGCTGCACAAAGCCACAAAGTCCAAACTTCTGGCTGGTGAATTCCAGATGTAGAAATGACCCTCACAGCTGGATGTGGGACATTCTTCATGGGCACCTGAACCACTGGCAGGGCACAGGGAAAGCGTGAAAAGAAAGTGTCCCAAAATCCCAGATGTTCTTCTAAGCATATCACAGTATTTTAGGCTGATAGATAATGCCAAGCTTTGGCTTACAACCAAGGGTGATACATTGTGAGCTTGGAAGTCTTGTGGGGATCAGGCTTGATGGTCAGTTCTCTGCCTTGATATACGTATTTAGAAGCCAAGAAATGGAGTTGGTATGAAGGTTGTCTTTTTGTGTTGTAGAATTCATTTAAGAACTGTGATTAAAGTGGAACAATGAATTCATCTAAAAACCTCTTCATAGGCTCACAGCTGGGCAAACAGCTGGGCCTCACTAGTGCCTTTGGGCTGTGGTGAAAGTGAGACTTCTCTCACTGCTCTCCTGTCCTTGGTGGCATTTGACAGTGTGGGAAGATACTTGGATGGGGTAGTTGCTGTCCTGTGCTTTTTTATGTGACATTGCATGTTTTATTTCTCTAGCTTTTCTTACAGACTCTTATGGATTTCATTTGAGCAAGTTACGGTTTTCACTGGACAGAAACAAAGAGCGAGATGTTCTTAAGAAAATTTAACATGACAGTTGGATAAGAATGCAGTTATATTTGTGTCTGCAGGTCAGACCTCCTAGATACAAGCCAGCATGATTTGCTATGCCTGAATTTAATTTGATATTGCTGAATGTCACTTGAGAAAATTAGTGCTTCCTTCAGGAGAAAGAAAAGCACAGCTGTTGTCTTACAAAGTCATCACAAATATACCAGTAAAATCTAGTTCTCCTGAAGAGCATTTTGCAGCTGGTGTGACAAGGCTGGAGGTGACTGGTAAGACAAGCGAGAGACAGGCAGCAGTGCGAGACTGAGTCAGGAGGCAAGGGAGAGGCAATGCCTCAAAACAGGAATAGAGGGAAAGATGGGCAGTGCTGCAGGGTTTGAATAGCAGTAATGAACACTGATTGAGTAATGGTCTACTTGGTAAGTGCAGAGAAAAGTATCACAAGTGTTACAGCTCCTCTTTGTCTTTCCTTCTGTACAGCTAAAAAGTTGTCTGACAGGAACTGGGAGGAACACACTGGTCATTTTTTCCACCTGTCATCCCCAAATGTAAACTTGAGTCTTAAAAGAGTGGTGCAGTTTGTCTCACTAATATATGCCCTGCAAAATAATCTTTGCTACAGCTTCTGAAAAATAAAATAGGCAGCTGAGATAATTTAAGACCTTCATTAACCAGCATTTCCCCTTTGATTCCTGTCACGGTTGAGGACTGGCAGCAAGGAAGCCACACCAGAAGTTCCGTGTGCTAAAACACCAGCAAATATAAAGCTACTCTGGATTCTTTGCCCTCTATTTTGTTTTCTAGGTTGTTTTACCCTATTTACTGAAGCATCTAGGGTATTTCTCAGTAGTTTTATTTGGGCAGCTATGAAACTGAAAATGTTTTCTGAAAGCAGAGCCCTTTCTCCATGTAAATGTGAGATTAATGAAGGTTACGTGTGTGTAACCTTCCATAGGTACAGATGAAGTCATTCCCTGAGCAAGGCAGGAGGAGGATTTAGGTGGACTCTCCAGGAGAACCCGTGGGATCTTGCTTTAGGCAGAGATGAAAGTAGATGACCCTCTGTAGGTGGTCCCTAAAATTGGTTGCCATCAGGAAATAGCAGTCCAAGGGAATGCAGTCTGAGAAGCATCTGAGCAATTGAGAGTACAGAAACCCTGACTGATAATACAGTATTCCAAAGATTGGCAGCTCTGGAGCACTTTCAGGACTAGGGTAAGAAGGTGAATGAGCTGTTTATTCCTCACAGTGGCCAAAGCCATAGAATTTGTACTGTACTGAGGGAGTGTTGATCAGATTAAGCACAAACCTCTGGTGTAGATCCTGTTCCTGGACACAGGAGCATTGGCTGGTGGGACTGCTGGAGTGACAGGTACTCACCTGGTGCAGTTCATTGTGTCTAAAATCTAATGTCCTTCCAAGGAGACAAGCTGTGGTGGCATTTTGAGGGGCCCTGCATTCTAGTGTGCTGTGGTAACCCTTGGCTCAAGCTGAGTTGCATTAGCTTTATAAATGCTCAATGATGTCCTTGTACTGTATATTATAACAGAAAATGTTATTAGGAGAATTGTGAATGAAAAAATGCAACATTTGCTGAAGCAAAGCCAACTTTGAGATCAGCTCAGTGTCATGACTCATTCAGTAAGCCAAAGCTCTTTAAACAGACATAGATGTTACTTATTCAATGTCTTTCTTCTGCCAGGAACTGCAAAATAATTTTACTTTCCAACAGTGACTTACAATCTATGAATTGCAGACAAGACCAGAGTGTGTTATTGTTTGGTATATGTACTGGGGGTTTATTTTTTGTACGTGTGTGGTTTTTATAAATATTTACTTCCATGTTTTTGAAAGAGAAGCAAAAGCATTCTGAAACTGAACAGTCACAGTAAGGCAGTCCCACAGACTCAATGCTGAAACTGTATCTTTAGGAAAACCGTGTTCTGAGAATGAGTGTTTAGACTTCTCAAATTTGCTGTATTTTATTATTCTTTTGTATCCCTTCAGCATTGCTACTTTTCAGAATTGGAGAGGGGGTTATTAGGAAGAAAGTGGAAGACAAGGTACCAGAAGCCAACCTAAAATTTCTGAAATAACTTTTCAAGGATGCATTTTAAATTGTCTAAAACTTTGTTTTCACTGTGCTGTGTACGTTTTCTTGAACACAACAGGTCTTCTCGTGGGAACACTGGATGCAGTGTTGGACTCGACATCGAAAGTCGCCCCATTTCGCATCCTGCACCAGACTCCAGACTCCCAAGTCTACTGGTCCATTGCATGTGGTACGTACTGGGCTTTAGGAGCCAGCTGAGATTATACAGAGGACAAGGAGGCTGCAAAGTACAGGATCCCTTTTTGGGTCAATCCTCATATTCATTCTCACCACCTCTAATTGGTTCAAAGTCATTTGCAAGCCTGAGCTTGACAGCAGTTTGTGGCTCTTCCTATTACACCTTCCAATCTCCTGCTTTCTGCAGTGGTTCCTCAGATACCAAGGCCTTCAGGTGCTCATAGAGTGACAGAGGAACAGTTCTTTCTTCTGTAAGCTGAGAGCATAACATGGTACAGTTCAGGATGAACTCCCAAGGGTCTGCTTATCCCAAAGTGTGCTGTAGGTAGGAATAACAGTAGCTGTTTATCCTAATATGTTTTCTCCTTTGTTGGTGCATGTTAAAAGAAGCCAGGTTCCCAGTCATGGTCAGAGCTAAATTCTTCTTAATATCTGTTGCTCTGGTGGTATAGGAAGTGCTGTCTCATGTTGTATTATTAATCAGTAGGAATGGAAAATTAAATTAACCTTGAAGGTAGAGTATGTGACTTATACTAGACCATGCTTTTTGATAGTGTACCAGGTAGGGTTTATTTTGTTGTGGTTTTGGGGGGTTTGGTTGTTTTATTTTCTTTTCTTTAAAAAAGGTTTTATTTTCACTCTTAAATTTTGCAGCTTCCCCTGAAAATAAAGTCTTAATTGCTTTGTGCATGCTGCTTCACTGTTGGGTGTCCAAAGAGACCTTCATTTCCAAAGCAGGGAGGACTCTTTTATTCCATGCATGCATCATTGGGGTTTTTTTTCTGAGGCATGGTCTTGTCTTCATATTCAAATTGGTATTGTTATGTGGTCTAATGCTAGAGAGTCATTGTTGTGGAATTAATCTTTTTCTTAGACTTTTTGAAAACCTGAATGCATCTATATTACAGGAAAAGAGAACCATGTATTGTACTGTAGTTAATTTTTCCGTGCTTTGTTGTTTTCTAATTAGTAGTGTTCTTTAGGGAAACAAGACTCCATCTAGACTTCTCTGGGCTCTTGGCCTTCCTTTTATTTGCCTGTGGCAAAAGATGAGCTTTTCAGGAGATCTCCCATTTTGCAAAAATTATGTGCAAGAATAATTGACCTAGAAACTGTTATGCTGTTGTTACATTGGATTTTGCTGTTATCTCTTTATTAGGAGCCTTAAATGAAAACTTGTGCCTCTTGCTGTCTTCAAAATACAGATTTGTTCTTACAGCTTTAATGTAATGTAATTCATTGCATGTCACTTGAAAAGGACAGCCTTATAAAGTGGATGGAATTTAAACAGTTTGTGAATTGACAGTAAATAACATTTCATGACCACTTGTGAAGCAGAGCTGGTGGTGACAGGCTATCAAGAACTGACTTTGATATGTTCTCTGGGGATTTCTACTGCCATTACATCAGCCCTTGGGATAATACAAAGGGTAACCTTCATCATAGGACTGAAATGATGTAAACTCTGTGCTGCATAAATATACTTTACAACAAAAGGCAATGCTGACAATGCTATGTAGTTGTGCCTCGTGTTAAAAAATAGATTGTTTCTTCTGTGACGAAAATGACAGGATGACACTTTGTTCCTGCTCTTACATATTAAGGGTCTGAAATGGTGCTCCTGAACTGTTTATACAATTATTAAACAGTTTCATCTGTCCTGTGTCACCTCTGTGCCTCCGATTCATGCTGTGAATCAAATATTTGATCTACATGTGTAGCCTGAGAAAAAGAATTACTTTTTCAATTTAATTGCTATGTTAATTACTCTTCATACAATTTTTAAAGTGTTGTTGCAAATCCACTCAGTTTAATACAGTCTGACTATTTAACTGTATTTAGAGCAATTTCTATTCATTCCCAAGGCCACTTCAATTAATTTTGTGGAATCTGTTGAAAGTTTTTTAATTAGCCTGTACAAAGTAAGCTGAGAAAAAAGTAATTGTTAAAGGTGTGTTCTTGCTTGGGGATATTGATAGTATGTAATTACACTGACTGATTTGACTTGTGAGCATTCTTGTGGAGGATGACACTGCCAATTAATTTATATTCTAGAATGCCTTTATTCAAACCTGTGTAAATTCTTTTCTTCTCCCTGTCCCCCAGCATCTGGTGGGGAGTCACCTGTTTTTGTACTAACTCGGTATTGAATTTCCTGAAACTACTGTTTCACTCGTGTCATCTCAGTCTTTGGTGCCTCCTGGTGATGTTTACTTTACATCCTCACACGTTAGAAGGGATTTTGCACAGCAGGTCTCTGTCGTGAAGTTCTGCTCTGGAAACTGTTTATGCCAGTGATCAAACCTGAGGATATCAAAGGCCTAGATTTCATGTTCTTCTGCGCCTTGTGAGTTTGGTCTCACATTTCCTACATTTTAGTCTATTAGACTGGGAGGTGCTGAGTCTATGTTGGGGAGGTACTGCTGAGAGGAAGGAACTGTCCGTCCAAGGAACTGTCTGGCTTCAGCACTGAGTCACCTGCTGTTGACAAAGCTGAGATCCTTCTGCATCTGAAGGCCAGAAATAGGGGCTGTACAAAGGGCTTAAAAGATAAAAACACAGCACTGCACATACCTAATGTATACCAAGTACCTTTGCAGTGTACACAAGAGGTAACAAGAAATTTGAGACTTGTGATTTGGACTCATGTATGCAAATTGATCTGTGAATTGAGAATTTGCTAAATATTCTTTTGATTAATACTTCTATTGAAATTATTAAAGTATCTTCTAATTTTAAGCAATAATGACTTTCTCTTTTAATCAGGGTCCAGCAGAGAAGAAATAACAGAACACTGGGAGTGGTTAGAACACAATGTTATGAAGACTTTATCAGTATTTGATTCAAATGAAGATATTACAAGCTTTGTCCAGGGAAAGATAAGAGTAAGTAACAGGCTCATGACGTAATTAGGAAAGGCTGAGTATTAGTTTTTTCTCTAACCATACATGAATAATATGTCCTCTGTACAATATCCAAGGACAGCATTGTAATGCTGCTTACTTTTTGTTGAGTAGTATGTGACTGGTAACTTGAACGTGCTCCATTTGTTATGTTTCTCTTTCCTATAACTAAGTAAGGGGATTTGACATGAACTCCTCTTGGTAAACGATCAAATGCCTTTAGATGGTTCTTAAAAACTGTTGATAAGTTATTTCACAATAATTTTAACAATGCTTGGAAGTGTATGGTCTATTTTTGTGAAGATGCAACAGTTCCCTCTATATATGCTAAATATTTTGCCCAGGAAGTCTTGGGATTAAGTGAGGAAAATACGTCTATTTTAGAAGAGGAGACTTGGGAATGTGTGTCTTGCCTAAGTTGTGTGGGAGGCTTGGTGGATGAGTCTGAAACCACACATCTGATTTGTGAGCTGTGTGTTGATGCTCAGGTTATTCTTCCTGTTCTGAAACTTACCCTCCTGTTTGGAGAACACTGTGCTGTGTCTATGCAGGTGTGACACCCACCCACCTGGATGCCTACGTAAAATAACAGGATTTTTTGTTTCAGGGTTTGATTGCTGAAGAGGGAAAAGGTTCTTTTGTAAAAGAAGATGATCCTGAGAAGTTTCGTGAAGGTCTTATGAAGTTTGAGAAGTGTTTTGGATTACCAGAGCAGGAGAAGTTGATCACCTATTACTCGTGCAGTTACTGGAAGGGCAGAGTGCCCTGTCAGGGATGGCTTTATCTTAGTACCAACTTTCTTAGCTTTTACTCATTTTTGCTTGGAGCAGAAAGTAAGTAAGCCTTCATGATTTACTGCTTATCTTTCAGATTAGGAGTAATTTTTCCTGAAGGAGCTATTTTGCCATGTGAGCAGATGTCAACACAGACGAGAAAAAACTGCCAACATAAAATAATTTATGAAAATTAATACATTTTTGTAACTTCCTACACAATATCCATTAGTGTGCTTCCTCCATGCAAGCTTCAGGAAGAAGACAGACTGTTGCAGCTGTCAATTCTCTTTAGTTCATGCTGCATTATTAACTCAGTGTCCACTTTAGTACAGTGATGAGTGTCCCTGCCTGTCATGTGGGAGACCAGGGCTTCAATTCCCGCCAGGGAGGCAGTGGTGCCGTTTAAGAGTTGGACTCGATGATCCGTGTGGGTCCCTTCCAACTCAGAATATTCTGTGATTCTGTGGGGATTACAGTTATTTCTTCACACACAGGCTTAATATTTCACATAGGTGCACTGCACTTTGGTGATAATTGCTTGTACCATTTTTTTTGCTGTGTAACATCGGTTTGTAATTCTCAAATTCCTCTAATAGTGTGAACTATAACTGTATTTATGTGAAAAATAGAAAGCATAAAGTAGAATCTTTTCAAAGCTCATTTTGATCTGTACTTGGAAATTCTATAGCCAGTGTGTTTGTCTACATGCCAATACATGATTGATTCAGTTTCAGCAGCCCTGTTGATGAAGTGGGTTGATTCCTATGATGGTGTGTTTTTGCCACTTGCAGTTTCACATAAGAGCAAAGAAAAGGTGACATGAGCTTGTAGCGTCATACCTGGTGTGTCTGAATGTTTTTATTTATATAAAATTTTTTCTAATGAAATTATTTTGTAGGAAATGTGAAAAGAATATGTTTTGAGCTTCTTAGTTTGTAGCCTGTGCCAAGTGTGTTACGTATCATCTATTTAACTGGGTTGCTTAATTATATTTTATTAGTGTGGCTGACTGCTGCTTTTCTCTTTTTAATACAAGGGGAGCAGCCACTGAGAAGTGACTCACATCTCCTTATATTTGTATTTTCAGTCAAACTTATTATCTCCTGGGATGAAATATCAAAACTTGAGAAAACTTCCAATGTGATTCTGACAGAGAGCATTCATGTATGCTCCCGTGGGGAAGATCACTATTTTTCCATGTTTTTGCACATCAGTGAAACATTCCTTCTCATGGAGCAGCTGGCAAACTATGCTGTTAGGAGACTTTTTGACAAGGAGACATTTGAGAATGATCTAGTCCTTCATGACCCTCTGCAAATCACCAAGAGGTAATGCATTAATTTGAATTTATTTCCTCAGGGCCCAGTGTTTGTTTATGCAAAGAGGAAGAGAATCCTTGTCTCAAGGAAATCTGTAAATGTCAGCAAAGGTGGTGTTCTCTTAAGCAAATGTCTCATTAAAATGTTGGACCAAAGCCATGTGAGGCACTGCAATTTATTGTAACTTTGTAGGATCTAAAGTCTATATGAAAACGGGAGGTGGTCAAACCTTCAGAGCTGATCTCCTAACTATATATGCTTTATAGTAGTTTGAATTTTGAAGAGGTATTTTTGCAGCATTTAGGATTAGAAAATCCAGAATGGAGTTACGGTGTCTCCAGAGAAACCTGATGAGGAAGGATAAGGTGGAGAGAAATCATTCAATAACCGTGTAAATAACTGCATAACCTTTCTGTCCCTAGAGGTGGGTGATGAAACCAAGGAGTTGCAAATTGGGCCCGTGGCTTTCTTTATTGTAACATTATTTTGGGCGGTGGGAAAGCTGTGAGTGCAAGTAACTTGATAGTCAGATACTTCCTTCTGAAGAAAAGTGTGGAATTATTCCTTGTAGTAATTTTGTGGCTTCTCTTCAGTTCTGATTTCTGTTGAGGGAAATACTGCCTTTTCCTCAAAGAGCTGTTCAAATTCTCACTCAAATGTTCTGGTTTTGATCTGTGGACAACAGCTATTTACTGTGAAAAGTAATGAGGAAGAGAAATTGTTCGGTGATTTTAATTCACATAAAGAGGCTAAATTGGAAAATGGAAAAGGACTGTGTTGAAAAATGTAACTTAATTACAAATCAGAAATTATGATAAAGACTTTTTCTAAGAAATGTTTCTACTTAAAGCTGTATGCACCTATGACTTAAGGAAAAAAAACACTATTTAGGTTTATGGTACCTAAGTAATAAAGAGTGGTTTAGATTATATTCCTTACATAATTGATCCCCCAGCTTGGTTGTAATGCTGGAGAGGGATGTTGCTGTACAACCAAAACATTGTTTCTGGCTGCAATTGTCTGTGAAGAATTAGCCCATGGCAGATGTTTACAAGGTGTGCTACATTTCTATCTAATTAACCTTCTGTCAAGGCAAAACTTGTTTTAGTTTTAAATGGATTGCTCTGACATGTGGGGAAACAGAGCAGATTAGGCTATTACATCTTTTTCTGCACTACCTACAGGCCCTGATTCAGCACAATTCTTTACTCTGTGAGAACATGATTGAATTTAGTCCTGTTTAGTGATGTATTTAAGTATTTTGTTAAGTGGCTGTACAGTTCGGTGTGGTCCTACCCTTTATTGCCGCTTCAGGCAAAACATTGAACCCTCCAGACTGTCCCCATGGATTACAGGAGAGCATGACATATTACTGTCTTTTCCTGAGATATTTTTTACTTTTGTATTTGTAAAGACATTTAAAACTTTTCTTTTCTCTTTCCTGCCTTTTTGTTCCGTTCTGAATCCAGAGGCCTAGAGTAGTGTGCCCACAGTGAGCAGTTTAGTGCATTCTTCAGGCTGCCTAAAGAAGAGACCCTGAAGGAAGTTCATGAGTGCTTCTTATGGGTTCCTTTCATGCATTACAACACCCATGGGAAGATGTGTATTTCAGAAAACTACATCTGCTTTGCAAGCCAGGATGGCAGCCTGTGCAGCGTGATCATTCCATTAAGAGAGGTAAGGTGAACTGCAAGCAGTTTTGCACTTGTGTAGTTTAATGCCCGTTTAGCAGATTTTCATTAGAATCTGCTTACTTTATGTGATGTCATATGTTTTCCCCTGGATACTGCACGCAGGAATTCTGTTTGTAGGTTTATAGAACTGCTTTCACATTTCAGATTTGGTTTTGTATCCGCTTTTCTATTTACCCCTTTTTTATTTATACTTATTTCTGTAGCTGGGTACAGATTCTGAATTTTTTAAAACCTTTTTTTTTTAAAAAGCTGCAGAGCAGCTGAAAAGTGAGCAACTAGCAATGCCATTAGAGCTGATACTGTCAACAGACTGAATAAGGACCATATAGTAAAGGACACAGCAGTGGTATTTCCCTAGAGTACTGTAGTGCACTGCAGAATAACTTGTGGGGCAAAAAACAAACACCACTCCACCTGTGTCTTGACTTCATGTGATCTGAGACATTGCCACATTTCAGTCTTCCAGTGGTAAAAGCCTTTCATCAACATCCATATGTATTTTACCACAGCCTACAAATTATCCAGGTTCTATAATTGCTCTGTAATTGCTTTACACGCTCTGTGTACACACTGCCTGACATGAGCCACCTGTTGTAAGGGGTGAGCTGCATCAATTTCAGCAATATACTTTGTGTTCCCCAACTAGATCAAGCAATTTATTTGATTATCTTTAAACAGACCAACAAACAGTAAACGCTTCCATAAGAAGAGTCTGTGTTAAAGGAGCTGACACTGAATTTTTTCTTGTGGTTGCTCAGGCTCTCACTATTTTTTCTACAGTACTACAGATACCTCATTTCATTGGTCTTCCATCTTTCACCTGTAGCAATGTGAATGCATCAGCAATGTCAGTCAGTCTAGATCTTCAGGTCTGTCACACTTGTACTTGCATGTTTAAAGTGTATTAACTGCTCTAATCTGTAAATGTTCCATCATGGCAATTAAAGTCAGCTCCAGCTGTCATATGTTATGACAGCTGTCTTTAACAGGATATTCCCAGGGGAAATGCAGCCTTCTAAAACTTGTTCCATTTGATTACTTGAAAAAGTCATATTTTGCCTGCTTTTGGATGGTAAGGAAAAAAGCAACAGCTTAAGCAGGTCGAAGGAGGGAAGGTTTTCAAACTGAATGCTCACAGCTGGGAAACCACTTTCTAAGATTTCTGGTACTCTGTCAAAAATTTATTGCATTATATTTAGTACCTGGTGCTGAAATAGTTCCAGGCCACTAAGCTTTCAACTGGTAGCTTGTGTTACTAATTCTGCTTGTGTGGTGCTTCATACTGCTGTTTCATTTACACATGTATTCTTAACAAGTTTGCTCTTTTAGAAGTAGGCTGGTAAAATATCTTGCCTAATTTATGTATCCTTGGTTCCATAGGTCACAGGGGTGGATAAGACAGATCCAGCCAGCAGAGGAGTCAGCATTAGCACCAAAGGAAAAACAGCTTTTCGTTTCACAGAGGTTAGAGATTTCGAACAGCTTGTGGCAAAGCTCAGAATGAAATGCAATGCAACTTCAAGCCCACAACATATCGTAACTACAGAGGTAACTACTCTGCTAATTCTAATTTCTTAAAACCTGTTCCTAGGAATAAGGTTGCGTAGTCTTACTGAGCATTATTTATTGTAGTTGTGGTATGTTTACCATGAAAAATTTTTCCTGGAAAGAAATTAAATAGGATCAGCTGGAGTAGCCTGTAAGGAGACATTATGAGTGAAGAAAAGTACAAAGAAATACCTTTTGGTAGAACATAAGGAGTGAACCAGCATTCTGGTTTGGGATTCTTTTACGTAGTTTTCCATTGCATTTTGAAAACCAGTCCCAGCTCTAATGCTGGTTTTTAAGTACTCTCAGCTTCACTGTATGAATATTTCTGGTTGGGCTTCCCTGTCTAGTTTTATTTGCCCAGTTGTCATTATCAATGTTTGTCCTTTTATAATTCAGTTTTTGGCTGTAGAGATGCATTTTTTTCCTCAAGTGCTGCCTCCTGAAAGCGCAGCTGTGTGGAGCAGGGATTGCTGGTTTTCATTTGTTTTGGAAGTCTGTATCTGGTACCTGTAACTTAATAAAATAAACAGTGATGGTCTGGTATCAGTGCTGCTTCTTGGAGGATTGTTTGTTATTTATAACTACCACTGTTAATTTTTTTCAAGGTTGCAGCTGGTTCTACCTCTGACAGTCCAAAGGATTTTGATGCAGGACCATCAAAGATGGGTCAGAGAGATAACAGCAAAACTGTCAGTACAGAAGCCCTCATGACAGTCTACCACCCTCAGGATGCTGAGAACCTCGACTCTAAAATGGTAAGGGATAAAATGGCCAACAGTTTTGGGAATCTGACTGGAAAGGTCTGAAGTATGTAAAAATGTATTCCGGCAATGCTGCTGATTTCTTCTGGGGCTTTGTCAGTCTTCTTTCATCTGTATTTTCTGTATTTGGAGTCCACAGGTCGCTTCTTCATGGCTCCATTCAGTTTTCTGCTTGTCTTCGTTAATAATGATATGCTTTATCTTCATGGAGCTAATTTCTCCTACTCCTCTGCCCCTCAGGGGAGAGTTGGCTGTTTGTTTTGTGATAGTGAGCATGTTTCATTTTGATCTGAATTGTCAAGATACAAAGTCACTACAAACTCTTTGGGGGCACAGGGAATGTTATAAAAAATTGGCTTAATTTCTGCCTTGCTTCATTCTTTTGTACTGCTGTCTAACAGAATTGTGCTCTGGAGAATGTTTGTTTAATTGTTTTTGCAGTATAGCATCCAATGTTTGCTTCTCCATAGTGTATTCAAGAAAACACATTTTTCTATAAATAAGTTTTTCAGCAGAATTGGGTAAATTAAGATATGATTGTTTTTATATTAGAAATATCAGAAAATGAACACCCTTTGAGCAGGACAAAAAGGAGACCAGATTTTAAATTCTGATTTTTATAGTATGTTGAACAATAGTGGACAAAATCTGCTTTTCCTTTTAGTACTTTTCGTTGCTTTATCACTGTTAAATCTTAGTATTGTGTGCACAGAAAATGTAGTGGCAACGTTCACCCTCTCTCAGCCCTGGAGCCTCATGTGAGCTGGAGCATCTGATCAACAGTTGCTTTGCTTCAGAGAAATGCTTGTTTGACCTCCCTGTGCTGTGGCACTTGCTGGTTTCTGTCAGATGGGACACTGAATTAGGCTTTCCTTTTGTCTGATCTGGTATAGACTTTATTGTAATAATATACTTTAAAGAATAGTAGGTCATGTAGGAGATGGCATTTTATGCCAAACTTGTCCTATACACTGGGTTTTGCTCTGGTTTTCTTCAGCATTCAGTTCACACATCAGTACAGATGCCAACGACGTAATTTCCAGTTTATATGAATGTCACTGGGAACAAAATTTACTTTTTTTTCTCTGAAACCTGAAGAGAATGTACCAGTATACTTAATGCTTGTTGTTTCTGCTTTTTGTAGTTGAAAGAAAAAATGAAGGAACAGTTGTGGAACATCCTCTTTGCCGAGCGGGGACATGGTGTCAGTATGTTCCGAACAAAGAAGACTCGAGATCTGGTTGTAAGAGGGATCCCAGAGGCATTAAGAGGAGAGCTCTGGCTACTCTTCTCAGGTATTGCGTGACAAATATAATTGATTCTTTTAGGAGCTCTACTGTATGGATGTTCTAGACTAGACAGTCTAGTTATTGATGTCTAGTCTGACAAAAGGTGCTCTTACCTCTGGCATTTTGTCCAAATCTTTCTGAAGAAAAACACTTCAAAGTTATGAACAAGAATTTGCTTGTTTTACAACAAACTCAGTTGAAGCATAATAATAATAATACATGCTGTTCCAGGGGGACAGTCAGTTTCAGAACAGCCTCTTCAATTGCTAAAAAGAAAAGCTTGTTTGTGGGACTGTATCATTTTGGTTAAGCTTTCTGAGATGATGGTGTTCCCAGACACACAGAAAATATTTTCCTGGCAGAGAATTTGGCCCTAGTTACAAGCAGTATCTTTGCTAGTGTTGTTTGAGAGTTACATAGGCATGTATGTTCCTATTACCAGCCCAATATCTGTGTCTTGGAAAGTGTGGACATAATACATACAGAATTAATTAGGTAAATATCTGTCTTTTGCCTAGTTTTTCTAATCTGTTCTCAGCTCTACAGATGAGAAGGTATCATGTTTGTCAGAAAAGTTGGGCAAAATTGTAGGTGAAAGGAAACCCCCTCTGCCCCCAAACAAACAAAAGAGTCAAAATCAACTTTATGATGGAAATTGACTTAGATTTCCTCCAAGCCTTATTTTATTTTGGTTTGTTTTTTTTTTTTAATTGCAGATAATCACATAACACTTAGTTGTTGTCCTCTAATATCATGCAATACAATGTATTTGCAGGTGCTGTAAATGATATGGCATCCAACCCTGGTTATTACACTGAGTTGGTGGAAAAGTCTTTAGGAACATGCACTTTAGCTACTGATGAAATTGAACGAGATTTACGTCGCTCCTTACCTGAGCATCCTGCTTTTCAGAGTGACACAGGAATTTCTGCACTCAGGAGAGTTCTTACAGCTTATGCATACAGGAATCCTCAAATTGGATATTGTCAGGTACAGAAGTTTTGAGAGTCTTGGTGTTGATTGTCTAAGTATTAACTCATGATGGCATAGTAGCACCTCATAAAATCACTCATAGAAAGGTATAATGGTTTCTTGCTCAGTGGTTCACTTTGCTTATTTCATCCTGCTATGTAACATTGTACTTGAATTTGTTGATAAATGCTACATGTCCACTTCATGTATAAGTTTGCATTCTAACTAGACATTTAGCACTGAAAATATTTTCATGTAGTATAAACACTCTGTTTTGTATTTAATAATATAGAAGTAAAAGTCTTAAAATTAATATGGCTGTAGGTTACCCCAGCGCTCTAAAAAATGTGCTCTAAAATGCTTTCAGAAATATAAATTCTAACAAATGATAATGGTTGTGTTTTCACCATCTTTCCTTGTAAATATTTCCTTTTCTGTTAAAATGTTCCAGGCAATGAATATTCTGACATCAGTGCTTCTGCTGTATGCTAAAGAAGAGGAAGCCTTCTGGCTCTTGGTTGCTGTGTGTGAGAGGATGCTCCCTGATTATTTCAATCGTCGAATCATTGGTAACATCCATCTGTCTTTTTTCTATCTAGAATTGAATGCAAATGGTCATTCATTAAGAACAAATGTAAAAAATCAGCTGAGGACTGACCAGTGGAGAGAAGCTGTTATGGTTCAGTATTGTAGAGTAGAAAATGTAGGTTACAGAAAACATTCCATGGCTCCTCCTTAAATAAGAATGGATGTTATTTTCAAATATTCTCATTACTCCAGGGAAAACTACTCAGGAAGTAGTCAATTAGACTATTATACTGTTCTTTTGGAACTGTAACACAATTCAGACTACTATTTAGTTGAAACTCAGCCAGCTTATATAAAGAAAAAGGGGTTACTCCAGGTCTAGACTTAGCCTTTGATCTCATAGGCAGTTCTTACAGGTGCATGTACTGGAAGAAACTTGGATGTGAAGTTTTTGCCTCATTGCAGAGAGGGTGTATAGGCTGTCAGGAGAGTCACTGGCAATGGCCATGCACCCACCAATGTGCTGACACACTTCGACATGCACAAGGCTCTGGAGTCATGCATGGAGTGCATAGCTTCCGCAGGGAAGAGAGCCAATGGTTCTGTGCAGCTGGGCCTCTGTGTTCTTTTATAACAAAGCTGCATTAGGAAAGGGACTTTATTTTTGGCTGGTGCTCTTGAGAAATTGTGCTGCTCTGTATTAAGATTTGGGTGGTGGTTTTGTTATCCTTTCCCTGCAGGTGCCTTGGTAGATCAGGCAGTGTTTGAGGAGCTCATCAGAGTTCACCTGCCTCAGTTGACAGACCACATGTCGGACATGACTTTTTTCTCCTCGGTCTCTCTCTCCTGGTTCCTTACCCTTTTTATCAGCGTGCTGCCTATTGAGAGTGCAGTCAATGTGGTGGACTGTTTCTTCTATGATGGAATAAAGGCAATCTTGCAGCTGGGCCTTGCAGTGCTGGAATACAACATGGAGAAGTTGCTCACTTGTAAGGATGATGCAGAGGCAGTGACTGTTCTCAACAGGTAACTGTTAATTCTTTCAGACTGCATAGCAGCTGCTATAATTGCATAGGTATAAGTCCTACATTCTGAAGCAGGTGAGAAGACTGCAAACAAAACTTGCACAGTTTTTGCTTCACTACCTAAATTGTGTGGTTGATGCTGTGGTTGTGTATCATGGAGTATTAAAACAGCAAAGCAATTGTGCGAGTATTAAAACAGCAAAGCAATTGTGCCATATAAGTCAACCCTTTAAGACTATTAAGAATTGATACTATGAATTTCCATTTAGTGAGGTTTTTAAATGTTACATGTTTGAATGGGGTAGGAGCTGCAGAATTATTGAGGAAGAAGCCCTGGTTCCTGCTGATTTCTCATGTGTTTGCTTTGTGCAGATTTTTTGACAGTGTCACTAACAAAGACAGTCCTTTGCCTCCAGCTGTGCAGCAAGGCTCCAACCTCAGTGATACAAAGAGTGACCATCCGAAAGTGGACATCACTGATTTGATCCGAGAGTCAAATGAAGTATGTGTTCTTGTGGGTATGTTTTTGCACCCCATGCAGTGTTTGCTTCATGGGCTACTTTAAAAATAGTGCAGCTGCATTGTACAAACTAGGGTAGAAAATCTGCCTAGATTGATAGAAAGGGGCTCTCTACTTTGTTGAACTTCACTGAAAACCTTTTAGGTTATGGGGTAAGGTTGCTTCTGTGTTGTTTTGGTTTTTAATTGCTTGGAATGTGCTTTCTAGTCTGTCCTCTTTAGTCTTCTCCTGAGTCTAGGAGTTCCCTGGATTCATGAGTATATCAACTAAATGACTAAGTATAGCAGAAATAGCCTTTGTATTTACTAATTTGAAACTGGTTACTGCACACTGCAGATAGTGGTAACACTTGACATAACAATGTGTATAGGAAACTCTGTACTTGAGTAGGTTATGGCGTGGGTTAAATGACCATTTAGAAATGTGTTGAGTGAAAGAGACCAGTTAATGCTCTTTCAGCACTTTCTTTCCACTTGCAAGTAATCCTTTTCATCTTCTGCCTTTGCAGACAGGGAACTGCACCAAAGCAATAGTCTCTGATTTGGTATGGCTTTTGAACAATTTTGGGCAGATCTTTGAACTTGTACCTCCCAGTTCCAAGTTGACAGACCTGTTCTTGCACCCATATCCCCAGTTTCTCTTTCACAGCCCCTTTTTCAGATCAGATTTTTATCTTCAGTTGAAACTGAGTTTCTTCAGTGCTGATAAGTGCCAGACCTGCCTGAAACCCCTTTGTCATCCCAGACACTGAACTATTCCAGTTACTCATTTTTCCATCACTCTTTGAAACACCTTTTAAACACCCTTTTAAAAGTTACATTGGTGAGGGAGAATCTTAGTGCTGTAATAAATTAATTTTTTCTTGGAGTTTCTGGGGTCTTCCTTTTTTGTGCATACCTGTATTGTAGATGGAAGACAGGCAAAAATATCTGCTTAGATGTATCTAGCAACAGCTGATTGGGTGGAATGTTGCTGTTCTTCCCAGAGATACGGCGATATTCGCTATGAGGATGTTGAGAGCATGCGCTGCAGGAACAGGCTTTATGTGATTCAGACATTGGAAGCTACGACCAAGCAGAATGTGGTGAGTGACTTGGAAGAGCTTAACCCCTTCCCTCTGATAAAATTAATTTCCTTTTTAGAAAGTTCTGAAAAGAGCTACATTTTCCAGGGCCGAATACATAATTTTATACCCTGAAGCCCCTCTTGTCTGCAACCTCTGTTAACTGAGGTTTGGCCTGTGACATTTTCAGGCTGTGGATCACAGCATGACCTTCTGGTCTCGTACAAGCAGCACCATCACAGGCCACTTCTAAAGGCTGGAACATCTCCCACACTTTGCATCAATTGGAACAGACTGACCTATATTTCCGTCTGCTGCTGTTAAAGCGTAAATGCGTTTCTGCATTTTTACTCTGGGAAGCAGCACTGAAGAGGTTATTGCACTGCATTCAGCAGGGGTTACTTTTTGACTGTGGCGTGTGTGGATGTCTGGTAATGTGGCAGCTTTTCATCTGTCTGTACCATCCTTTCAGTTCAGGCTGCTGAATGAAGGTGGAGGTTTCAAGGTGCTTCCTTTGTTTGCCTGTTTTCTTCAGTGGCTTGTTTCCAATAGCTGATGATAATTTTAGTCTGTTCAACAACCAGTGCTGCTTCCTCTAGTAAATGTGGCTTGTAGCAACTGATATTAAATGCTGGTGGTTATGCTAAGATGGTAATGGTTGTGTTTCATTTTACAAGACATATATTGTGAAGCTGGTCTTATGGCAAAGTCTATTTTAAAAAGCTGTGAACAATTTTTTTTTTGTTACTTAAAAAAATGAGGATTGATTTTCACTGTTGAGAGCTGAACATGCATTTGTCCATTTAAAGGAAGCTGTGTGTTATATCTATAAAACATCTGAGTTTTATAAGTTTCATAGTGTAGGCTTGATGCATACAAGTAATGTGACTAGCATTAAGGGTTTGGGTTTATTTTGAGAAATTGTTTCTTTTAGTCTATAACCTTCTGGTTGCTTTTAAAAAGAAGTGCTATTCTTACTTTTAATTGTAACACGTCAAAGCTTGGCATATGCAGAGTATCTTTTAATGTAATCTTAAGTCTCCCATAGTTTTATTCTACAGACTTGCTTATTCCAAAGAGGAAAGACTCTTCAAATAGCTTTTTCTTAATTTTGTTTCAGCTTCGTGTTGTGTCTCAAGAAGTAAAATTCAGTCCCAGTGATCTTGAAGACCTTTATGAATTATTCAAGGTAATGTGCCATTTTTCTCACTTACCAAACAGTCATCTTAATGGTAGACTCTGAAAGGGCTTTGATAAATTGAGATAAAAGTTAGGTTCAACATAAGTTTTACCTGCCAGCTTTAAATCTAATGACATAGTTAACTTCTCACATCTTTCACCAAGAGAGACTTGTTTCAGAAAACCTAATGTTGTCTCTTTCCTTTGCAGAAGGAACACTTTCTTTCCTGTTACTGGAGTGTAAATAGTCCTGTCTTGCAACATCATGATGCCAGTCTGCCCTATCTTGACCAATATCGGATTGATTGTCAGCAGTTCAGGGTTCTCTGTCACCTCCTGAGCCCCTGGTCACACTGTGCAAACAGAGACTCACTTGCCTTGTGGACGTTCAGACTGATGGATGAGAGCTCCGATTGCCTTATCAACTTCAAACAATTTGTCTGTGTTCTTGGTATGAGAACAACACACATATAGGCACATTCACAAGGGAGCTGCATCTTGGGAGTAGTTCTGGAGTGTATCACCTTCCATATGCTATATAAAGAGCCTGAGGAGACTGGCCTCTTAACTTAGGGTCAAATAGTCTGATTTTTATCATGTGGCAGAATAATCCACTGTTTGAGATTAAATTTAAATATGATTTAGCCATCAAAATATCCGAAAATCAGGAAATGGTATGATCTCATCAGCCAGCCTGTTTGGTTGATGACAAATGCTTCCTCATACTAAGTCATCTCATATACAGATCATGCAAGGTGACCAGTGCCATATTTCTCTGGGGAACTGAAAGTTTTATTGACTCACTGCTCTTCTCCTTTCATCTTGTTTTCAAAATGGTATTGTTCAGCAAACAAAAATTTAAAGGAAATGGTGATAAGACATTAGTGCTATATTTCTTTGGTGCTGTAGTTTTATTTTAGTAAGTCACAGACATTATTAGTGTTCTTTCCTCAGTGTAGGCAAACCCCAGGCTCAGCCACATCTCCATGTCCAGTTCCAACTTCCCCGGGTTGTATTCATTTAGGTTAAGAGGATGTTTTAAAGTTTGGTCCAGTTGAACAGACTATCTTGCCTCTTTCCTCTGGCAGATACCATGTATAATGGAAGCTTCACTGACAAACTCAAGCTTCTTTTTAAGTTGCACATCCCTCCAGGTAAGTGAGAGGCAGTGGTGTCTGGAGAGAGTTGTTCCTGGACTTTGTTGTCTTTATCACTGCTGTCTTAATACTTGGGAGCCCCAAACCCACTTTGTTCAATTATTTATTGCAGCTTTTACTGAAGTAGAATCTCTAAGCCCTTCCAAAGGGGATGATCTTTCCAAAGAGGAACTGATCCACTTCAGCCAACTCAATGGTGAGCTCCAGAATGTGAGGCTTTGCATGCAGGATATTAAAGGGACTCTGTTCATTATCTTGTGAAAAATGGGGAGCTTACTTCTGAAAACTAGTAAATCCAGCAAAGCCTATCGCAGTTAACAGAATCCTCTGCAAAGATCTTCTGTAGATAATTACAGTTTAATGAAGTAGTGCAGAATTTGTGGATAGCTCATCTGATGGTTGAATTTAAAGGCTGCAGGTGTTTACATGGAAATGAGGGAGCATAATAGGCAGCCTTCACTTTTGCATCCCTGGCATAAAGGGATGATATTTTTCTGCCCCAAGAAATAAAATACCCCAATCCATAATTATTTTGAGGCACATAAGCAAGTATTTCAAAATCCTTTGCTTTCATTTTAAAGCAAGTGAGCTGAAAAAGGTTTTGTGGGATCTAAGTGTATGGAATTGATAAAATACTGTTTCAAATACTCTGATTGGAAAGCTCAGTGATTTTACGAAGTAAAATAGAAATAAGTAAAATAGAAATAAGAAGTAAAATAGAAAGCTTACAAATCTTACCATGTGTTTTTTTCTTTACATAATCTGTGCTGAGAACTTCAAGGTCAGTGAGGGTCCTGCTCCTTAAGGAAAGAATTTTTGATTAAGGAAATGAACCATTGGTCTCCTTTTCTCAAATTATTAACTCTTTCTTCTTTTTCTTCTCCTGAACTGTAGTTTCATCTGTTGGGGATAGTCTTGAAAGTGATTCTTTAAAGAGCAGCCCAGAAAAAGGTAAAGTATCCTGGTGACGCTTCTGGTAACTGTCTTTTGGGGGAGTAGAGCTGGGAAAGTGTGTATGACAGAACATACTAAGTAACATCTTCCTTAGCCTACTCCTAACATGCTATCCACTTTTACAAGTATGCTCCTGGGAGTGAGACGATAATGAATGGAAACTCTGATCCTGTTTAGCCCTTGCTGGGTCTCACCACTCTGTTAAAAAGGAATGACATTGAGGATGCCAGTTCCTTTAGCTCATCATCTCTCATGGCAAGCTCTTAGTTCTTGTTTGCTAATTTTTTTTTTCTTTTTGTCAAATAGGAAAGGGGAAAGTTGATATTCAGGCATATCTGAAGCAATGGCAAGATGAACTTCTTAAAAAAGAAGAAAACATTAAGGATTTGCCGAGAATGAATCAGGTAAACTGTCTGAGTCTTATTTAAGTCTATTTTTGATTTGAAAATTTATCCTTTAAGTCCTCTTACAATATTTCTAAAGGATTTGTAAGATTCCTTAAATTTCAGACCTTCACATTAATCATTAGACTGTGGCTTTTTAAAACTGCTGTAACTTAGGAAGAGAGAGACTTAGGTTTATCAGGGCTGGTCCATGCCCCTGCTGTCATCAGAGCAGCTGTACCAGGTGCCTGGCAGCAGCAGGCACTGGACTGAGAGCACAATGTGTAGTGAAACAGGACAGTTGTGTTACTGTTCTCTCTATCTCTCTGTAGTCTCAGTTCATCCAGTTCTCAAAAACCCTGTACAATCTGTTCCACGGGGATCCCGAGGAGGAGCTGTTGTATCGGGCTATTGCGGTGGTTACCAGCCTCCTGCTGAAAATGGAAGAAGTTGGGAGAAGACTGCAGAGTCCCACACCCCCAGTCCGAAGTCCAGTTCCCGTTATGGAGGCCCCTGCTGAAATCCCCAGGGCGGGGCAGGAGGAAAGCAGCTCTGAGCAGACTGAAGGCAGTAGAGCACAGAGTTTGAGGGGGAACCATGAATGGTCTTTTGCCTTTGAACAGATTCTGGCATCCTTATTAAATGAGCCAGCCTTTGTGAGATTTTTTGAAAAACCTCGTGACATAAAAGTTAAAATAGAGAGTGCTAAAAATTTACAACTTAAAGCAAGAACCAGAGTGTAATTTTCTTCACCTTTGACTCTGATTTAACCACAAAGCGCTTACAAATGAGGGTCGCCACTAAGGAAATCAAGTCTGGTGTTTACATGGGGAATTAAGTCTTCAGAGTTAACTTTGAATATGAAATTCCTGGTATGTAATGTAAATAAAAATAGTTTGAAGCACAATCACTTTCTTTCATTGTTCATAAGTTTCACTCCAAAAAAAAAGGACGGAGTAATGAACTGTCTTTACCGTGTTATTAAAATATGCAAAGTTTCTTGGAAGTACTGGGTGTGGCCAGTTGCAAACCTGTCTGATTGAGCTGTTTCAGTGAGTGCTGTCCAGGTTCATCTCTCTTAATAAGAGGAGTGAGTTCCTGCTGTTTTCACTTAAAAGGAGTATCAACAGCTTAGAGGTTGTCTTCCATGTTATTTTAATTAGTTATTTCCAAACGTGCATGTGGACTGGGGTCAAGAAGGGTGAAGACTAAGAATAGGCACAAAAGCATGAGATCAGAGAAGGAAGTGCCCTGCTCTCAGTTCCTCTACTTTGGTGTTACCCATGGTCCTGAACTCTGGCAGATCCCAGCCCCTCATCAGCAGTTTGCAGACTGCATTCTCCCAGCCCATCTCTGGTTTTGCCACTGGTTTCCTGCCTTTTCTAGCTCAGCCTGGAGTTCTATTTCCCATTTTCATACTAATCCTCCTACCATACAGGTGAAAAGGATGGAAGTTAATTTGGTCATCCAAACTTCACATGAATGCAAAAGCTAACACTGATTGTTGAAATCAAGGGAAAGCAGTGGCTAAATCTGTCTGACCATGTGGTGGTTGTCCTTTACCTGGCAAGAGGCTTCTTAGGAGCATGTTCATGAAATGCAGAGTTTTGCTGGTGTTTGGAAAGACCAAGCACAGACCATCTTTGGCTGAATGATGACTATCAAACTGCTTAGGGACAGATTGCAGTAGCTCCTTTACCTACCCTGAATCCATTCTTCAACCTAGTAATTACTATTTCTTTTCTATAGCACTCTGCATTATTGCTGCTGTAATATTTTGCATCTGCCAGCATTCAAGGCAGCAAGAAAATCCCTGTGAATCTGACTTGAAATTTTAATATATAAAAAATGATATAGTGGAGATTCTGTGGAAGAAAGGTCTGCCAGTGTTAATGCTGAGAAATGTTGTCCTTGAATCTTTGGTAGCTGGTGCTAGAAGGGTTTAGAGGAAGAGGGTAAAAGCAGCAAAGGAAACTGGGACTTGGTGCTTAGTTAAAAATGTCTGTTTCTAAAGCCTGTCTGACAATCAGGCAGATTGTCATACAGAGCAGCATTATCTTTATACTGTGCATGTTTTTTGTAAAGACGCAGAATGGGGATGGTATCATTCACTGGGGCTTTTCTTGCAATGCCAATGTGAATGAAGAATAAAATGATGTTCTGGCTTGCATTACATGCACTTTGTGCCATCATTATAATCAGTTTTAAATACAATTTTGATCAGGAGCACTGAATTTATGAATTATGTCATATACTCTCCCCCATACTCTCAGGTATTAATGTAAAATACAGTTTTATTGGATGAACAATAAGTCCAAAAGCTGTATCATATATATGAGGAATAAGGAAGCTTTTTTCAAAAGCTTTCACAGAGTAATTAGATTTGATACAATATTGTGCTGATTCGTATTTTTATTCATAAAAGATAAATACGTTGATATGGAGAAGTAGGGCCACACTATGTTACTTATTTTAAAATGTACTTACCCACTGTTTTCCCAAAGTTGTTTAGAAGTGCAAGGCACATGATGCTGTTGTTCTAGTCCAGGACATACTCAGATAAGGTTTGATCCGTGAGTAATTCTGGAAAAGCTGTGATGAAATCAATGGAGATACAGCTGCCCATCCAAAAACCTGTTGTAGGTTTATGACTGATATCATTTACGTCAAGAAGTAGTCAAAGCTGGGAACTATTTGCTAAGCAAGGTAACAGAGATATGAAAGTCTTAAAACTCAAGGACATGTTTGAGATAGAGAGCCGAGATGTTATGATGCAAGTACAGGAGACTGTAGTGAAGGAACTTGCAAAATGCAATGATTTTCTACCATTGCCTGGTTATGCAAACTGAGCACCTTTTTACAATACCCTGTTCTATTGCTGCCAATCCAAGAGACTGGAGAGCCATTGCCAGTTAGGCAGTAGATTTTGTCAGCTATCATACCTATGTATAAAGAGAGATTACCAGCATATGAATATATATATAAAATTAAGGTGAGAAGTTAGGATATGTAGGGGAACAGTAACTTTTATTAACTGCATGGATTTTCTCTTCATTAATTTATATTTTTTTTCAAAATGAGTGATGTCTTTAAATTGTTCTTGCAAAACACCTGAAGGTCAATCCAGGAGGGTTAGTCACAGTGGCCAGGCATCCAGTCTTAAGATGGAGGGTGGAGCAAGGTCACTTTCAGGAGGCTGGCAGCACTTGGGCAACTGCCCAATGGGCAGGTTCTTCCTTTTGGAGTCTCTGGACTGTGGGCTGATCCTTGGGGGAGATGTAGATGTACCAAGGAGATGTGGATGTACCCAGTTATTCCCAAGGAGTGTTTGGTGGGCAGCTTCCACAGTGCATCTGCAAAGGCAGGGACAGCTTTTTGGCCAGGCAAAATTGGTGATGCAAAGATGAACCCAGTCCCGCATCACGCGGGGAAGCTGGGGTGGGGTGTGCACACTTGTGTTGCAGGAGGGCAGCTGCCCCATGGAGCTGAGAATTATACAGACTCAAGGAGTCTGGTAGTTGCAGAGCAGGGGTTCCAGAATTACTCAGCTCCTTCCCAAGGGGGACTTTCCATTCAAATTGTAACTTGAAAATTTTCAGAAGTGTATTTGAACCATGAACAGTTCATTCTTGAACAAGAAGCAGCGTGGTTAAGTGAGTTCCAATGTGTCGCGTCACTCATTTGTGTTACTTTTTTTCTGTAAGTTTCCATGATGTTTCCTATCCTTCCATTTTTCTGGTTCAGTCATAGGAAATGAATGAAGATGCATCAGTCAGTACAAAATAGACAGTTGTAGGTGGGTACAGATTGCTAAAATTAGTGGTGCTGTTTGTACAGTTTGAGAATTGCACTACCTGGTGCAGCATCACCAGTGTGACTCGGCAGCTGTGTCATGGTTATCCCAAAACACTGGCAGTGACTGTCAGCCAACACTGCAGAGTCCTTTCTCATGGCTAGGCTGTCGCTGTTGTTGCTGTGCACGTAAGATGCCTTTTGTCAGATGTAATTGTTAGCCCAGGGGAATGGCCAGCAGGCTGTGATGACCCCTCAGGCCTGCAATATGGAATGTGCTGCTCCGGAGCCCAGAGCCATTCCCGGCTCTCAGGGTGACGGTGGCAACCCTGACCCCCATGGGGAGCTGAGTGCCTGACCCTTTGTGTGCCAAGCTTGACTTGGGCACATGAGGGGAGGAAATATCTCAAATAATAAAAATACCAGCTCTTTCCACCATAGGGAAGAACTGGTGGTAATTCAACTGGTAGCATTTCCCAGGACATGGAAATGGCCACTGCCATGTGATACAGAAAAAACACGTGGTTTCCATCCATTCCTAAAACAAGCCACTTGCTCACTACTCTAATGGCTGGAAAATAACGTAATTTTAGAAAAGTTTGCTACTACAGTGACTAAGAAATAGCTCTGTGTTGATTTTACTGGAAGTTTCTCATCCAGTTGTACCATAGAAGATTCTTGATTGAGATTTCAGTTATCTGGACTAGAACAGAAGGAAATATTCCAATTTGTTTCCAGAAAAATAGGCTATTTTGTCTTTTTTGCAATAGCTTTGTCACTTTACCACGAAGGCAACACATTTGTGTTGACAGACTGGCTTTTATACAGTGTATTGTATGAAGAAATACTGTAAGACAAATGAGGTGTTAAATAAAGTATTGTTTCACTTAAAAAAAAAAAAAAATCTGTGTTTGAGGCACTATTATTTCACTTGATGGCCTGTTGCAGAAGTTTCTTGAAGAATGTTGGTCACATTAAAGTCACAGTTGGTCAGTGCTTTCCAAAAGCAGGACCAAGCCAGAACTTGTGCTTGGATACCAGCCTTCCCGAAATGGAGGAAAAATGGAGACCCAGATTTTGAAGCCTGGGACAAGTTTAGCCTTGTCTGAGATGGTGAATGAGTGAGCTCAGTGCTTTCTGCATCCAAATTAAACATTTACAGTGTGCAGATGTGTCTACAATGACCCTGAAATCCCAGTCTCTGCTTTGAGGCCCATCCCTTCAGCTGTTCATGCTCTTGTGTCTCCGGGAGAGCAGAGATCAGCTTCTGATCCCCAAAGGATCCACACCACCAAGGAATAACAGCACATAGTGAGTAAGAGGTCTTACAAGTATTATTTTATTTTTTCTTAATTTTTTTTAAATACTATATACAATCTGTTTAAAGCTTGTCAAAACGCACAGGCTCCCATTCAATGGAGCTGTGCAGGGACATAGATTCAAAACAAGAATAAAATCTTTACTTTTCATCTTCATAAGACACTTTCTTTTTCCCATTACAAAATACTTTTAAGAATAGTAACATTTATAAATGTATTTATAGTCAACATCATATAAAATAAACCAAGATTTATACTCAATTCTAGACTTTTTCTTATTTTTCTTTTTTTTCCCCATGGAATATGTACAATATATACAGTAACTTATCATTGTGTTTGTCAAACCAGCCTGATTATACCCACCAGGCTTTAGCTTATATGTACAAATATGCTAAAAGTGCAAGACTTTATTAATTAAAGCTGCCTGTGTTTTCAGAGGTTTGGAATTGTGTGGCCCATATATTTTTATATATAGATATACACGTGCATACAAACATATGTATATTAAAAATATGTGTATCTATATATAGAGACATACAGTCTATAGGTACTTGTGTACTAGGAAACCTCAGAACATTAATGACTAAAAAGGTTGACACTGGAGCCCAACCCTGCTGCAAGTGCCATTGGTCACATTTCTCTGCTTGTCACCAGCCAGTCACACTTGTGTTTTCTTGTAAGGAGCTGGGGGAGGATGAACCAAACCCACCAGCAACCCTCAATTCCAAATGAGTCCTAAAAACACAGGTCATAGCTAATACCGAGGTAAACAAATACAAATCAACCTGAACAAAGAGATTTATTTATCCATATATTTTTTGAGAGTGAGTTGACAGTATAAGGCAAAACCCCCACAGCCTTGACTCGGCCTTCCCTCCAGCTGGAGGCAGACTGAGCATGGACCAAGCCAGCCCCGGAAAGGAATGGTGGGATTCTGTCCTTTGGAGCATGTCTAGAAAAAAAAAGGCTCTACCCGTGAGGCAGTGCCTGCTGCCCACCAGCAGCGAGGCCAGAGGCTGGGCTGGACACTGGGAATCGGGGGGAGCACATGATAAAGTGCGATAAAGGTCTCTTGTTCCAGCAAGGCCGATCTAACATGTAAACATCCTCACAAAGCTCCTGTGCCCTTCGCTGGGAGGCTGCAAGCAAAGGAGCAGTGTCCCCCCAGCCCTCCCTGTCCCTGCAGTCCAGCGCTGCCATCAGACACACCCCTGCCCTCCCACCTCCCCCCAGCCCCAACCCTCTTGTGTTTGACTCACTGTCAAAGCCACAGCAATGCTGGAAAACTCCTCTGCTTCAGCTACCTCCCCACCAAGAACACTTAAAAAAATACAGTGCCCCAGCCCCTGGCCCAACCACCATCACCTCCAAGATACATTTGATTGACGCCTGCCACAGCCAGGCTCATGTGCGGTGATGGGACACTGCAGACCAGCCACGGTGGTGCACTGGGGTGCTGCAGGTTTAATGGGCAAGCCAGGGAATTGCACAGCCTTTCTCTCCTGCCAGCCACCCCGAGCCACAACCTGTACAATGGTGCACCCCTAACATGCCTCCCCTCTAATGTTATGTTCCAAGGCTATGGTGGAAAAAAAACCCCAAACAACTCCTAAAAATGCAAGCCTCTCCTGCCTCAGCCTCATGAGCAGCCACACTGTCCTGGGAAGAGGGAGAGTCTAAAAGAAATAGTGCTTTAAAAAAACCAAAGTTAAAAAAATGTTTCCTACTCCAAAGGCTCTGTGCTGGATCACACAGCAGCACAAACCACTGGGGCAGGAAAGCCCCCACACCCTCCCCAGGGCTTGGGCTCTAAGAGCCCAGGGATGAAGTGTTATTTCAGCTCCAGATTGTTCTCCAAAGGCAGATGCTCCACATCCCAGTACCAGCAGTGAGGGCCCATGGCTCTGCTGTAGCCACAATTTCCTGTCATGATTTGAAATGGGAGGGGCTGGTTCAGGCTGAGTCCCAGAGCAGCTGCTCAGCTGCCCAGTGTCCAGGGCTGCATGTGCTGGCCGGGTTTGGGCCCAGGCAGCGACTGTGCTGACAAGGCACCAGCCCCATGAGCAGACCCGCAGGGCTAAGGGTTGTCAGACACTCCCTGCCTCCAGACCACGGCCCACTACAATCCCCAAAATGCAAGATGTGGTCAGGACACTGCACGTCTCCTGCCTGCTTTGCAGACCACAATCCATCATGTCTGGCATCCCTGGGAGCCGTGCACCCAGCGTCCTAGTCAAAACCAACCTGTGCAGATACTTTTGCCAAGGGAGAGGACCCGTGGAAAGCTGGGGGCTGGCACAGCTTTTGTTCACGTGTCCACCCCCACCCCAGCCAAAATACCAAAGCAGCCCAGTACCTTGAACCAGGCCCCCAAAAGCTCCTGACTGACCCCTGGTCCAGCAGCCTGTCCTATGTACCACCACCACCACCCTGGGCAACGTGGCACAAGAAGAATCAGTCCCCTGCCCCCAGAAAATTGCTGGGAAACAACCCCTGGGGCTGTTCGTAGGGCTGGGAGAGCCTCACTGCACCCTGCCAGACAGCAGGGAGGCTGCAGCCAAAACCCTGTCTGAGGCAGAGCTGTCACGCTTCCGTTTCAGTCCTGAGCTCTCCAGGAACCTCCAGCTGCTATAACCTTGTTCACCCAGGCTGAAACAGTCTGTTCTTCTGCCCCCAAGCTCAGCCTGAACCCAAAGTTAATGAAATCCTCTCAGTGCTGCAGCACAGAAAATGTGTGGCTCCTGGGGGCAAATGAGCCAGCCTTTCAGATACAGCTACAGATATACATATAAATAGAGCTATTGATAGATCTGTGCTTATGACATTAGATAGCTCAAGGTACCATTAGCTATAGCTATTGCTTTGACACATTCCCACTTCCCCCCTTTTCTTGAAACATGGGGTCCCTTGGGGCTGCTTGTGCCAAAGGCTGTAACACCAGTAACACCAGTATCCAGCTGCTGCAGTGCTACAAAGAGCCAAGCAAGCAGCTCGCACAAGACAAACAAGGAAACAAATGCAAAAAAAAAAAAAAAAAAAAAAAAGCAAAAAAAGAGTATGGTTTGCTTGAGTTTGACATTACAAACTAACCCCTCCCTAAACCTTCCTCTGACTGCCAGGTGAAGATTTACTGCTAGATGGACTAGGTCCTAATTTTGCAAAGTAATGGCCAAACCCACCTCCTGTGTTTGGGCTCTAACAGTGCTCAAAGGTAGTACTGAGCTTCTAACACCTCAAAAAAGTACCTTTTAATTTTTCCTTTGGAAAGACAAAAACAGTAGGGACACATCTATATACCCACTGAGGAATAAACTGTTCTTTCAATTTGTAAATATAAACTTATAGTTAAAAAGTGACAATTTACAAAAATACAATTTATTGCTGACCCTACGGGCTTGTAACATCACTTGTGTCGTGATCATGTATTTTGCCAAATTGAAACATGACCTAGCAAAACCATAAAGTTTGCTGTCATATGCCAGTCTATGCATGTTTGTTTTTATGTATAGAAACATATACACAACTGTATCACTTGAAACAAAACAAACCAACAAAACAGGAGTAAGGATTCTTTGTCTGTAACCTGAAAAATACTTGGCTACAGGGAGTAAAAACCCTATAAATTTATCTGCACTTTTTAACCAAAACTAAACATGACAAATATTGTACTAGCTGTGATGTGAGCTGGTATAACAACAGTAAGAAATTCAGGCAAAAGTGGTGTCATGTAAATTAGCAGCATTACCCAATCTCCTGGAAAACAAAAAACTCTGGGACTGAGGTATAGAAAAAAGGGGGGGGGGAAAATCCACAATGGATCCACTACAGCAAAACGAGTTATGTACATGGTAATCCTGCGGCGTCCTGTGGACTGGTACAGTCTATGTGCTCCAAGTGCGGGGCTTAAATTCACAGTGACTTTCAGCATTGAAGTCCTGAATGGAAAAGGGTGTTTTCCATTGCAAAGCAAGCTTCGTGGCGACCTGACAACTAACCTCCCTGGAGCCAGAATGCCACTGCCTCCAGTGGCACCACGGTGCTGGGCCAGGGCACATACAGCTGCCAGAGCAGCATCACGGATCTGCTGCATGGAAATCCCGACAGACAAGGGGTGCCTCTGGAGCCATCCATCCCCGTCAGGGACTGTTCCTCCAGCCACCACCATCTCCCAGAGCCTAACCTCACTGTCCCGTGCTCCGATGGCGTCGTGCTCTCCTCTGCGTGCGCCCGGAGCGCTGAGCGGCTGCAGCCACGTGGTCCCTGCCTCCCAGAGCCAACATTCAGGGCAGCTGCATCTCGGGCAGGTCGGGCAGGTTGCAGGGCTGACCCTGTGTGTGGTGGCTCTGCTGCTGCGGGTGGAGGAAGTAGCTCAGGGGGTTCTGCTGCGGGGTGTGAGGTGGCTGGAAGATGCGTTGTGTGGGACCCCCAGGCACCAGCTCAGGACCTTGCATCTGTCAGGAGACACAAATCTGACAGGTCAGACCTGCCCCATCACCCAGCTGCTCCCTCTCTTGCTGCAGGGCTGATGCTGAGACTCGGACCCTGAAGTGTGTGTACCAAGTCCTAAAGGTAATCTCTACCCATCAAGGGTATGAGTTGTGTCCCTTGGGTTGCTGGCGCTGCCAACACAACTAACAATGACAGAGAGTACAGAGGGTAAGCAGGACCCATCTGTCCTCAGCTCAGCAGGAAAGGAGACCTTCAAAAGCTACTTGGATGCAAGGTAAAACCTGCAGGATGTGCAACTTTCATATTCCATTGGAAGAATGATTCTTTTATCACTCTAAATCCAGTCCTCCTGTTTGGCTGCTTTCAGCTCCTCCTGCTTTCCTTCCTACTATCTTTGCCTGGAGGACTGTAACTTACCTCTGCCAACCAAGCAGGGCTCAGAGAGTGAGTTACTAATTAATTATTAGTTTCAACAGCCTCTCCCTGGCAATGTCACTAGTTCAGCATGCACTGATGAAAAATGTGTGTTGAAAAACCAAAATTGCCTTCTCCAGAGATTTGTGTTGTGAAATACTCATTTATTAAAAGAAAGCCATGACGGCAGCTGATGAAAAGCTTGCTCTGCTGAGACATAACAGCAGGAGGCATGTTTTAAAAAGAGCTTATCTCCTATCATGCTTCACATCTACAGCAAGCTTCCAACCAGAGCTCCTCTGGATGAAACGCTGTGTTTGAAAAACTGGGTATTTTTTCTGGACACTATGTGATAACTGAGTTCGTTGGAAAAATAATGGCCTTGAGAGTTTGCAGTGTCAGCCTGGAAGGGCTGAACACTTGGCTATGTGCAGATACAATGGGAATGGAGGGTATGCAAGTGCACTGACCAGATTGTTCAGGCAGGTAAGCCCCATTCCTTCAACAAAACCCAACCAAACCCAAAGCCATCCCTGTGCCTCCTCAAAAATCTGCTACTGCTCCAATACCTGAAGGTAGAGACGGTGCTGCTGAACCTGATGCTGTGGCCACTGGTGGAGATGAACCGGTGTGTTGGCCTGGTGGGATGTGAAGCTGGTGTGTGGGATCATCAGAGATGGGGAGAAAATGGGCGACGGGGCTGAAGGTCGGACGGTGCTACAGGTAACTGGTTGTACCTGTACTGGGGGAGGCAAAGTCTGCTGCTCCGCAACGAATCTGCCATGAGGAGGAAAATCAGGTGTGAGAACCCAAACCCAGACACACCACCAGAATGGGCACTGAGGAGTCCAGGTGCTGCAGAAACCAGACTGCAGGGCTTGTTAAACCGTGCAGACCCTGGTGACAGCAGCCTCCAATTTCCCCTCCCACTAAACGTGCACTAGAAATGCAGAAAATTAACGTTTTTAAGGATGTACACCTTCTCCATGTCTCAGTAAGGCATTTTATGATTTGCAAAAGTCAGAAAACAGTTAATTTTTTTCCAAAGCACTTTATTAATCATAAAATTCTTTGTAATGAGAAAATATTCTTATTACTTTTTCTCCTAACCAGCTGAACTTTTGTTTCATTTCAGACTGAGTCTGCATTATCAGCTACAAGTTTTTCCAAGTCATTTTCAGTGCTACAAAGTGCCCTGTTAAAACACTGCAGGAAAACAAGGGCCAGCAGAGACTCACTTTCCTTGCTGCCTGCTGGCACTGCTCTGCACAGCCTGGCCACCGTTGTTGGCTGTGGGCATCATGGCTTGGATGGACTGATCCAACAGCATCCTGTGGTGCAAGGAAAACAGTATGGTCAGGAAGGATTTCAGGCTCCTGAGGATACAGCATGATGTGCACAGCACCACAGCACCCTGCTTGCCTGCACACTGGGCTCACCTCTGCAGAGGGGATGTCCCTATATCCCCGACTGTGGCATCCAGAGTTCATTAGCTCTGAGCCCAGCAGTGCCTGCCCTTCCCAGTGCCCAGGTACTGCTGTTTTCTGTCACTGCCACCGGGATGGCCCCGGCAGGGCTGTGGGTACCTGAGGCTCCTGTCCTGGCCATAGTCGGACTGTGGTTGCCTTTCGCTGCTGTCAGTCGGCATCTGTGCAGCCACTGTAATGGGGTGTGTCTGTGAAAACACCATGGGATTGTTGTAGAGGGGCACTGAAATGCTCGCCTGCCCTGGCAGACACGTTTGCTGGCCTTGGCTTCCTCTCATTAGGTGCTGCTGCTGCTGCTGCTGGACCTGAAAGGAAGACACAGATACCCATGTAAGTTTTGAGTCTAGAAGGCTAAAATAACTGCTTACATAGTGCAGATGGGGACAGGAGAAGGAACAATAGGATATTGTTCCTGAACACAGCAGTAGGAACAGTGTATCTATTCAGGACAACCAACCCACTGGCATTTATTGTCCCTGCAGGGCAGGTGCTGGCATCACCAGTGGCAGAGACAGATGGTCCCTTGAGAAATCAGAGTATAAGGGTAAGGGCACAAAATAACTGAGGGGTAGGAGAACAGCTTAAGAGAGGCAGTGTAAATCTGAAGTCCCTGAGGAAAGCATCTCATGTGTCCTTTAAAGCAGTGTATTTGGCCTTTTTTAGCTTGTAGATAACTCAAGACTTTCCCAAGGAGAAGTGACCACCTCAAAAGCAGATGTAGCTCTAGTGATCACAATACTGTTTTTCAAAGCTGCCTTCCAACACTCCTTGGACAGAGGAAAACTAATGTTTTAAAACGATGCCTATTTCCCTGTGTTACGAAGCCACAACTCTCACTGGCTACAAACGAGCACCGTGTGGCAATCACAAACACAAGTGACTGAGATTCCAGGCTTCCCACTCAGTTCCTCCCTAGGATCACCAGGTTTAAACACTCTTCAGCTACTTGGCTTTTATTTTTACAGCTGAATGACATAATTCACTGACTCTCAACAAAAATTCCATAATGCCAGTAAGAACAACACAGAGGAGATGCACAGGACCATGGGGAGGAGGGACACAGCAGATAAGTATTTAAAAGCCAGGAAGGAAGAGGAGTGATAAAGACAAGGAAGCAGGCAGTGACCTGGGTGGCTGTGCTGCAGGGGTCCCTCAGGAACTGGCGTGGTGAGGGCTGGTGGGAGCTGCAGTAGTGCTTTGTCCCCACAAGGCCTGGCTGTTGTGACTTCTTGGCTGTGGTCTGCCTGGGTGTCCCCTGTGGCGGTGGCCTCCGGGGGCTGGGGTGCTGCACATTGTTAAAGACAACGGGGATCGGCTGCTGCATCAGCATCTTTAAGTAAGAGAGGTACATGAGTTGTTGGAGGTACTGCCTGAAAGAAATAACACTGCAGCAGTGTCATCTCTAAATCCAGGGGAAAAGTGAACCATGAGTAACAGGAAATCAAATGTTAGATTGTGCCCAATACTATTTATTTAGAGCCATGATCATTCCAGCTCTTCGTGCCTGCTGTGTTTTGCAGGAGTGGCACTGGGTATCCAGGAGCACTAATTAGATATGAACCACCAAGCTTTTTGTTCAGAGGTGTCTTCGGGTTAATTTGGGATTGCTTTTTTCTAAATCATGAAAATTACCGATTCAGTACTTACCCAGATATTGACGTCACTCATCTCTCGGGAGACACCACTCCCACGTCTGAGACCAAATTACCAATTTGTCCAGAGTTCATTTATAAATGCTTTTGCTATAGACAATTTTGTGACTGATCTGTATGCTCAAAGGCAAAGCAAATAGTGAGTTTGGGAGCCCCTGGGGAAACAAGTACCTGCAGATTGGAGTCCTGCACTAGCTGGAGCTGTTCCTTGATGACGTGGAGCTCTTCTTGCTGCGTCTTGATGTCAGCTTGCAGTATGCGAGTCCTCTCCTCCAGCTGCTCTTTCAGCTGATGCATCATCCCCAGCTGGGTTGGGAAATGATACACTGGCTGCAGCAGACAGAAAAAGGACCACAGGGTAGGACCCGTCCTGCTACTCACATTCATTGTGAGCCTGTCACCAGAAAGCTGACTTGCTTTTCAGCTTTTGCCATAGAAAATATGGTGCAGACAAAAAAAAAAAAAAAAAAAAGCAATTGCATATTTAACCAAAGTACCACTGTAGTTCCAGAGCAGCAGCACATCCGGTTCATACTCAGTGTCTCCCTCCAGGCCTGTTAAATTTCCACACAGATGTAGAGTCTATACATGGGTAACACCCTGATGGTTTTGGGCCACTGCATCCAAACCCTTGCCAAACCTCCTGCCTGGACTTTCAGCTGTGCTGCTAATGGTATTAGTCAAAGGTCAGGCCAAGTTACACAGCAATCCCACCTGAGGATCCATCCTTCACACCTGCTCTGGCCATCTTCAATTGCTTTTTTGTAGTCTGAACATTTACTACACTCACACCAAAGCTCTGTGAGAACAGACCTTGTTGCTATGATTTATCACTCCCATATTTTTCTTGTGGTTTTTGCTTTTTCTGGCCTAACTCAAACCTATCATGACATCCCCTTCCTTTACCAGGGGAATAAAACTTCAGCATTGTATCACCCTGCAGTTAGCTGGTGAGAGGGGAGAGCCCTCAGCAGCCTCCAATGCTTTCAGCAAGTACAAAACTTCTTCTGTGGTATTACTCTGTGTGTCCCACCTGCTTCATCTGCTTGCTGAAATAAGTGGTTGCAATAATTTGGTTGCAGGTAAATCTGAGTAACAGCAACAGAGAGAGCACAGAAACCTTGTCCCCACTCTGGGATGAGCAACAAAGGAGATGAGGGCAGTGATCCAGAACCACCAAGGCTGCCCCATCTACTGGTCACACTGGTGCACTTAACAAAAATAAACCACGTACCATCACAGGGTGCTGGGAGGGGACTGCCAGCTGAGCCACAGGGTGCTGAGGGTGGTGTTCACCAGGGGCTTGAGGAGTGGCTATGGCCTAGAAATGAAAACTTTGTCTTACTGTAGGTCCATAGCACCTCTAGTGCTGAGTTGGTGCTGTACCAGCTCATACCAGGGATGAACAAGGGAGAGAATTAGACAACTCCATGTGGAGATCTGAGAATGAGTCTGAAGGGAGAATTTAAGCTCCTGCATGCACCTGATAATTTCAAGTCCTTGTCATCAGCACCCATTTTGCATAAAGGTCATGTGTACAAACCCCAAGAAAACCAGGCTGGCGGTGTGAAAAGGCATTTAGCCTGGAGGAGCAAACTGAATCTTGAAAGGAGGCTGCAGAAGAGCCTTTAGCATCTCTCCACTGGCTCTGGCAGACAGTGGTGTTTCCCACAGCCCTGGGAAATCCCAGCACACTCAGAGTAGGTGATCCAGCACCTCTGAGCGAGAGATCAAGGTTTCTTTAATAGTCTCAGAAAGGCTTTTGCTTGCCAGGACCACTGACCTGAGTGCTTCCGACTGACGCCAGCCGCAGGGCTGCCTTCTCTGCCTGACCCCCTGGCACTGACGGCCGGGTGGGAGTGCTGGTGTCCGTGCGTCGCATGGATGATGTGGCTGGAAAAGAGACAGTTCACTGTGATGTATCAGACCCGTGCCTGTGTATCCTGCCTAAAGCCTGAACTCTGCATACGCAGATGAGCAGGGACCCAGAAGCTGCCCAAGTGGGTCCCCAAGTTGCCCCTCTATGGTCCTTCTGGCTTCCAGTCCCCTCTGATGTTAATCCTGCATTTCAGTCTGCCCTACATGGCTGTCTCCAGATGAGATTCCCACTCTTGCCATGGTAACTATTTCAAGAAAAGTCCCCTGCATCGTGTCCTACCCATGGCCTCACATGGGCACTGTGGTCACCCTGCTGCCACTCCCAGGGCAGGGGTGGCACTCAGGGAGCTGGGATGAAGCTGCTGGCAAGGCAGGCTTCCTTCTGTGCTCCTTCTGCAGGGATTTAAGCAACAAAGACCTCATCATAAAATTATATTACCCCGAAATAAGACTTTTGTCAGTGAGTTCTCAGGGGCTCAGTCAAGCTAGTGAGCCACTTCCTGTCCCCTTAGCCACAGCAAAAAACCATGATCCTCAGCTGGTGACAAACAGGGCGAAAGCTGCTCTCAAACTGGCAGTCAGCTAAGAGGGACGAGGCAGCACGTAGCCGTGGCTCTGCTGCTGCACTGTAACTTCTTATGACACGGCATATCGGTCTCAGTATTGAGTATTCCCCTCCCACCCCCACTCGGTCACTTCCAGCCGAACCCCAGCATGTGGAGGCTGCTCTGCCCTCCTTGCCCCGGCCGCGCTGGCACTTACACGTGGAGTCGGAGAGGGCGGTGTGCGAGGAGCGCCGGGAGCTGTGGGACGACAGTGACACTCCCTCCCGGCTGGCGTCCTGGCTGCTGCCGCACTGCCCCACGTCCAGGTAGCTGCTGCGGCTCTGCGGGAAGCGAAGCACAGGCGGTGAGATCGTCAGCAGGAGGGGACGGCACTGGAGGGGACCTCCATCTCCCTGACCCCTTGTTGGCAGAGAAAAACAACAGGCTGGGTGTGCAGCGACATCCCTCGCTCGTTCTGCCCCTCTGTGTTCATCCTAAAGCCTTCTGGTAGACAGGACCCTCAGAATCAAACCCGAGGCACCCCGGCTTGGGGTGATGCCTGGGACACCCATCCGATGTCAGTGAGCAGCGCTGGGCGGGACACACCATGTGTCAGGGTGTATCCTGTATCCCGAGCTCCTGCATGCCACCCTCCTGCTTCCCTGCCCACAGAGCTGTGAGCAAAACGAAATAAGCTTTGATAGTCAGCTTCTTTCTCTCCGATTTTTTTCAGGAATGTCACACCTGTGGCACACTGGCGATTGGTGGCAGGGGGAATGAATGAAGGTGGCAGGAGAGACTGGCTGGGGAACGGGTTTATTCATTGCAGAGATGGAGAGAGAGGACCGGGAAGGATCACGGAGCAGTGGCATGGGGACATCAGCTGCTGCCCCAGGCGAACCTACAGCAAACAGGGTGATGCTGGGAGCTGTAACCCAGGAAGCAGTGGCTCTCAGCAGGCTGTTCTGGCCAGGAACCAGGCAGCACATCCACAGAAGGGAACAGACTGAACTCCCATAAAGTAATGTTTGAAGACCATTGAGGCTAATGGTATGATAACTACACAACAATCCACTTGAAATTACTTTGATTGCTGGTATTATCTGTAAACTAGTAAGAAGAAGAACTAAAAAGTAATTAAAATGACCTTGTTATCTGAGAAGGTGTGTTGAGATTCAAGCCATGGGAGTTATTGCTCTGGTCACAATCCTACACTTGATGAGATCCAGCAATAGAACTGAAATCTAAGATAAGTGTTTTCCTGTCACTGCCAATCTTCATCTGAGTATCAGTGATGAGCTGGCACTAGCAAAAGAGGTACCCTGTAATATTGCCCTGCATGTGGATACTCTCCACCTTTCTAAGGGTGACAGGTACAGCAATCTATCCTCCATCTCCAGCTCTGCTTTTCTGCTTCTGAGCTGAGGTGGTTTAACTTGTTACTTGCATAATGGTCTCAGAGAGATAACAAGGAGCAGAACAGAGCAATACAACTGCTTAATTTGCAGTTATTATGGAATCAGAGAATGCTTTGAGTTGGAAGTGTCTTTAAGGATCATTGAATTCCAATTCCTCTCCCATGGGCAGGGACACCTTCCACTAGAGCAGGCTGCTCAAAGCTCATGCAGCTTGACCTGAACCAAGATGAGCAGTCTACAGCCATGCAGAGGAAAACTCCTCATGATCTGCCTGAGTCATAACCCAGCTGAAGGCTTGGTATGAGATGGGAATAAAGAAAAAGGAGAAGAAAGAACAGATATTTTCCTAAGATTAGTAAGTGATTACTTAGTTTCGTTTAAAAACCATGTCATTCAATTGTGAAGGGACAGGGTACCTTTAGAGAAGAGGATGCCAGTTCAATTGATGATTCTTCAAGGCCAAGATCTCGCCTTCTCTCAGCCCGAACTTCTGCATAACTAAAAAACCAAAAAAAATCCAATCTAAATCCAGTTTTTCAGCCTAGATATTATTTACTGTCTAGTAAATATCCTACTACACAAGCCACTATGGAGTCTTCATGTTGAGTCCCAAGCTTTGCACAACACACACACACACACTCAATATGCAAGGCACTTACAGGAACATCATCAGATTGCCTTGCAATCTGCAACTCCACAGGTCAGAAACAACAAAGCAGTGTCCCATTGCACTGTACCCAGGACTGCAGAGCGTGTAGGATTAATTGCACTAATCATTCCAAACACAAAAGTAGACACTCTTTTGCAAATATTGGTCCTGGATGCCTTCAGGCAAAACTCATTTAAAAGCAAAGTGCACTTGACTCTTGAAGACAAAATGGGTGTCTTTGTTCTCAGTACAATTTTCCTAATAAAGGAGATTCCCATTTTCCATAATCAGGCAGAAAAATGATCCTACATCTTCTCTCCAGGTAAATTGCCACAACAAGAGTACATTCATTTTCTAATCTGATGATGATCAAGCATCAATTTCTTCCACATGGTACAGCAGCTCTGTGATCCCTATGCCAGTGCCTTGGGGAGGAGCAGCTCAGGTCCCTCTTTTTGAGGGTGCACACAACGTGGTACATCAGAGTTAACACCATGCACGCCACTAGAAGCTCTGAATACAAACCAGCAGCTGCCCACGTGCAATGCAAGGCGCAGGAATCCCCAGAATTAATAATAAATAAATAAATATAAAAGTGTATATTTGCTTTTCTTACTTTTCTTCCTCTTAAATAATAACATATTTACAGTACACAATGCTATGTGATTCATCACTGGGATAAAATAGAATGTTTTAAAGACTCCCTGAGTGCTTGTTAGATTTGAGGCACTGGAAGCAGAAGGAAGAAGCAAGTTCATGCACAATAAAGTTAGACTTTAAAGTGAAGCTGAATTCCCTAAAGGATGGCAGAAGCAGCACAACTGAGAAGCAATCTCTCTGTGTAACATTTGCTTATGTTAACATTTGATATGTAGTTTATATCACAGATCATAGAATGCTAAAATCAACAGAATTGGCGTCGAAATAGACCTTAAAGACTGTCTAGTTCCCACTTGCGTGCCATGGGCAGGGATACCTTCCACTAGACCACGGGGCTCGGAGCTCCATCCAATCTGGCCTTGAAACTTCCAGGCATGGATCAGCCAAAGCTTCTCTGGGCAACATCTTCCAGTGCCTCAACACCCTCATAGGGAAGAATTTCTACCTAATACCTAATATTAACCTACTCTCTGTCAGTTTAAAGCTGTCAGTCCTGTCTCTACATGCCCCTGTACAAAGTCCCTCTCCAGCTCTCTTGTGGCTCCTTTAGGTACTGAAAGGGGCCTGAAGGTCTCCCTGGAGCCTTCTTGACTCCAGGCTGAACAGTCCCAACTGTCTCAATTTGTCTTCACAGGAGAGATGCCCCAGCCCTCTGATCATCTTCATGGCCCTCCTCTGACTCATTCCAACAGGTCCATGTATTTCCAGTTTAATAGTGTTTGTTCTTCCAGATATTTGTCAAGAAAAAGGGAGTGACCAGAAAAATATCACAAATTGATTGCTGACTACGTATCAAGAAATACAGAGGGGGCAGTAAGTTTACTCAAGTTAATAGAGGAAACCAGTATGTCGCTATTTTTTCAAGCCCTTCAGTAAATATCATTTCACTCCTAACACAGTCTTTTTTGAGATGGCAGTGTTAATGAATCAGATTCCCCTCCACAAGATGGGTATCACAGAGCACCCTCACATGCACTGCCTTACACGCACGGGGTTACAACTCAGCACAAGCAACTTCCCACTAGAGGGGGATCCTGGGCTGGATCTGGGGTGAGGAATAAGGCTCGCAAGCCAGCAGCTAACTCTTCAAGTCATAAATATTTAAAACGCTGATCAAAAGGTTTAGTAGGAGATATATGGTCCCGTTCACGACCATAAATCCATCTGATTCTTACCAGCTCTAATTCTTTCAATGGCCGTGTTATCACTAGGGATAAAAGGGGAATGTAACACACTGGTAAACTTGCCCAACCGTGGCTTCCAGGCTTTTGATCCAGTCAATGAAAGAGGAAAAAGAGTAATGAAAATACATGTCCCTGGTCATAATAATTTTATGGAATTAAACACCAGAGCAAATATTTGATTAACTCAAAATAGAACTAGAAAAAGTAATGGCTGAACACTGAGACACCCTCTGTGAAGGGTTTGGTGCTTGTTCCTACCTAACTACCAGGTGAGTGCAAACGATGAACTCGGGCTTGGAATTCCATTGGTGGTAGGTGATGTAGTAGTGTGTCTGCAGCCATATCCACTGCTGGCCTTTGGTCAGGAACCGATAGTAACAGGACTTTCCTTTTCCAAACTGCATCACTGTTTAGCAAAAAATAAAGCAATTTATAGGAAACAGGGATTTCCTGGGGCAAAGGCAGTTAGAAGCAACTTTTCTAAGTCACTTGACCAGCACCTTACTCTGTTCCCCTGTGCAGTTAAATTAAAAGATCCTTTCCTACAGGTGCAAATACTCCTTTAATACGTAAGAGGAATCCACGGTCAGTAGGGATGTAGAACATAAATCATCAAATCAATACTCTGCTGAATGATCTGATCCACTTGCTATACAGTTGGTGTCTATATCAAACTGCACGAACACATTACCAAAAGGACATTGTCTGGTTAAGTAGCTCACTTCTGTCGGAATGGTCTTTTAAGCAAACAGAACTAACTCACTGTACTTAAGGGCAATTAAAATACTCCAATAATATTCCCATTTACACTCTTGCTGCACTTGACACAACTTTTGTCTACCCCTTTCACAGAGTCCTCTGTGTGCTCAGCTGAGCAACCTGCTCCCTGGCAGCTGTGGTACCAGTGCTTTGCCTTGACAGGGCAGAGAAACCACCAGGGAAATGAAGTAGGGAAACTTGACAATCGACAAAATTCACAGGGTTTTGGGGCTGCCCTCACAAACTGGGGGGAGAGGGGAGAAAGTTCTGACTTCTACTCTGTGTCCTTTTGTGAGGACAGTAAAGGGTTTTGCACAAGTGACAAACGAGATCAAAGGCAGGCACACTGCAGAGGGAGGGGAACTTACAGTGTTCGTGGCACCTAGCAAGAAGCTCCAGGTCATCTGCATGGTAGTAATCATACCCTGACGTTCCCAGAACCTCAAAGGGTAAATATCCTATGATAGGTGGAGCCCTAGGAAGGAAGAAAAGGGCAGGTAGTGAGCACAAAACCTGATGCTTTGACATCCTGGCAGATAGGCTGTGACATCAGCAATAAAAACCTCATTCATTCACTTGGCAGGAAAATCAGGAGTGGGTTTTCATATCCGCAACGATGTATTTTGATATACAAACAAACAAAAAAAAAACAACAGCAAGGGAGAGGTAAAAATTGAGAAAATGAAAAGGTGTGTGTTTATTGTTTCATAGCCTATTCATTACGTGGGTGTAGAGAAAGGCATGTACGTATGTGAGTGACTCAATTCATTAAGGGCTCTTGTGAGACACGCAGCTTGAGAAATGCTACACAGCATGCGTAACAACTTGGAGCTGGAGTAAAATTATCCAGTAGGTTGGATGTAAATGTCATCTGGTTAGTAACTGTGGAAGAAAGAGTAAGTGGGAAGCTGCAATGTGTGTCAAGACCAGATTGGGGAAAAAAAAAAGTCATTGTTCCCCTGGAAAAGCTTGGGAAACTATAGCCCATAAAACTTTCTATGCTCGTATAGATAGCAAGAGGCATGGGGCTGATTTAGGACTGCTTTTGCTTTGGCAGGTCCATAAGGAATTGATGAAGTATTTAGATCGTCACACTGCAGTGACTTAAAGTAGGTGTCCTAAGAGAATTCTAGATTTTCCATTTTCTAGGCAAAATATGAGCTTTTTTTTTTTTAAGTAGGTGTCCTAACAACACAGAGTGTGTGCACAGCCCTCACTGGAGCCTGATAACTTACAATTGTGAAAAAATACTGAAATGTGAGGAGAAAAACACTGATTTTTTCTCCAGCACTCAGGTACACTCCTGCTTGCACCAACTCAAGCACTGCACTCCCTGTGCTGATGTGGCTCCACCTGTTTGTTCTGGCTGCAGGATGTGCTGATAGTGTGGGGCTCACCTGCAAAGTTCAGCATGTTTCTCAGGAGTAAAGTGGTGGTGTGTTCATGAAATGGTTAATGACTAAAATTGGGGCAGGCTGAAGGGGATAGTGCCTACCAAACCTGCCTCTCTCGCTGCCCTTCTCTTGGAGTGTTGAGTGCTCTTAAGGAAGGTGAATGAACAGAAGCCAAGAATAGAAGCTAAAAAGTTATTTAAATGCAGTACATTTGGATTTGGATGGACCAGTGCTGAATTTCTTGGTTATTAACATGGGAGGTTCCCTCCTGGCTGAGCCACTCAGCTCAACATTTGTACCCTTCAGAGACACAGTGCACATGGGTTATTGAACTAAACAAAGCCCAGACAGGTCTATAACCTCCCTGTTCCCCACAAGTGTAGGCAGTCTGGCACCAAATGAGAAATGGGGGGAAAAGAAGGATGCCTAGACGGCAGCTCAACAGCACTCCCAGGAGGATCAAGGTGTGAGCAGGACAAAGGTTTAGCTGGGAAAGCTCACTCAATAGCAAATCTTTTGAAACAGTGTGCTGAGTACACACTGGTCTCTGCCACAATACAGCTTTATTTATTCAAGTAACTTTTCATAGAGCACTGTGTTCCTTTTCCTCACGTGACCCAGATTTCTGTTAATGATGATAATACGTGTATTTATTAGTGTCCTTCCTTACTGTCTCTTTGGCAGAACACATTACTGTCTTTCCTATTTTTAATGACATGCTTATATTCAAGACAATAATGTCTTTCAGATGCACATCAGATAAACATTTAGGCTGATCAGGAAAGTATTATGCTTTCCTGAATACTGCCACGGCTCTTTATATGAGAAAGTAACCACAAAATGCTCCTCGTCTGTCATTTGAAAAGGAGCTGCCTTGCTTGTGGAGCAATTTAAAAGTGTCTTCTTGTTAGCTTAAGTTCCAGCCTTGAGACCTGAAACTCGCTGTGTAAATGGGAATGCACAGTCTTCAGAGAGCCTTTCAAATGCAGTCTTTTAATAAATGAAGGGAAAATAAGAACAGTACCACAGTGCAGAAGAGAAACAGATAATTATCAAAGCTGACAGGTTTTCTTCCTTTACACATATTTACATATAGACCGAGAATAAAGATTTTTCCTATTTTTCTTGTGTTTATCCGGATCTATGGAATGGTTTTTGCACTACCTATCTTTACTGTGGTTTAAGTTATGATCATGACAGCAAAGGTCCTGATTCCAGCTCCTCCTTGGAACCCTCTGCCGCTGCTGATGGCACATCTCAGCATCAGGCAGCCTGCGTTGACACAAATAAGCAAGAAACACCAACATTTCACAGTGTCCTACGGACTGTACCGGAGAGAGGGTTGAATGGATGATTAAATAAGACAACTCCCATGATCTCATGCTCATTCTTGGGCCTGAGCTCACTGCTTGCATCTGGGTCTGTCACAAACTCTGCCTCAGCATCTGCATTAGCTTAATTTCCTCTCAGTAACAATGGTTTCCTCGCTGGGCATATCAGTGGGACTGGAGTGGTTGCAAGCACCTGGCACGGAGATTCCTCTCTGAGTCATAACCCAGATTCATCAAAAGACTCTTTCTCTTTGACAGGTTTTAAAGTAGCTCCTGCTCACCTTATTCACATGAGCTGCTGGAACACAGCCCTGTGGAAAGCAGCTCACTCCATCAGTGACGTGAGGGGCTTGGGGCGCTTTTACAAACCTTAGCATTAATCAGCTGATTCTGAAACCATGCATTATTGGACAGGCCAATTAAAGTCTAACAAAGCCACTCCAGCAAAATTTTGATATACAAATAATGATCTGACTTTCCCAAACCACACAGAATCAACCGTAGGGCTGCTGCAGGGTCAGTTCCTCCATGCTTGAAATCATGATGGACGAGGTACACATCTCATGTACTATATAAATGAAAGTTATTATTCATTTGTGTTTTCTCTCTCTCTAAATGTGCAGATGATATTTAGATTTTTTACCTCACAGATTCTTTTTTCTTACAGTCTTATTTACTAGTCTTCTATTTCTAGTAATGACTAACTTTGCACAGTTCACAAGGAGGAGGAGAATGGAAAATGTAGGATTTTGTAATGTGCTTATGCATATACGTCAAATACAGAGAAGTATTTGCTTCTTTAGAAGAAAATCAATCCTGTATTAATCAGCTTAATAAAGTGGTTCCAGTCTGTTTCATTCACCAAGCTGAATCCTAGCCCACCGTATGGCATTTTCAAAAACTAATCTTAATTAAAACATGAAATCTGCTGCTTTTTCTTTTATTTTTATGAATTCCATCATTTCTCAAGATGAAGAAATCAAAAGTCTATTGACACAGCAAAAGATATAGAAGGATTCCTGGAAGCTGCGGTAGCAAAACAGAGGAACTAAACCAATACAGGGAACAGGACCCATACTGCTCAGTTTCAGTGACTTATTATCTTGGTAAAGTTAGACGTTTTTCTAGATGTTTTCCAGAATTTTATAAGGTTTCTTATCTGGCTAAAATATGGGAAAGAGTAAAGCATTTAAGGATGCCTAATAAGTAAGTTCACAATATTGTTACTTATTCAGTTGCACTTAATTAGAACTATTGCACTTGGAATCTCGGGCAATAGCTGCACAAAATTTTCTATTTTTAAACTGTAGTTTATTTATTCTTCAGTGACTAGACCCAAATCTCTTACCTGTGGTCCAAGAATAAAAACTTCCACTCCAAACTATGCCTTGATGTAAATTCTTCACATGGCTCTTCAACACTGCAGAGCTCCTGTAAAACAATGGACACATCCAGACATTTAATTCTATTAAATGACAAAAGGAACCTGCTATCAAGACCAAGGATGTATCTTGTTGATATAACAAACCACAGAAAAATACAGTGCTTTTAATGTACTTGACTTATTTTCCTCTAAGGAATGTATAAACATTGCTTTATAGATGCACGAACTGATGAAAAGTGTCTGAATAACCTACTCTGAGCTGAATTTCAGAGCTAGGATAAATAGACCAAGGGTCTCCTCTTGTACCCTGCAGGCAAAATTCTGCAGCTTTTTGCAAATATTGGTATTTGAATGCGGATGACAGCTCCAGTGCAGCCTCTAACTGAGCTGGGTAATGCCCTCTTGAGCAAGAAGCACCTATGGCTGCTATCCCTGTCATCACTGCACTGTGTCATAGGACATTTGCAGACCAGTATAAATGGCCCATGAAACAGAGTGTTCATTGTGTTTCGAGGTGCACGTGGCCTCCTTAAACAAAGGGGTGATGGGCCATATATCTTTGAATCTGCAAATTCCCAAGGGGTGTACCTGGTCACCTTGACTTAGAGCTTCCTGGGCTGCCCATGCTGAGACACTCCAACACACAACAACCTCTTCTCAAAAGCAGCTCCTGCTTTTGACTTTACCTTTCCAAAATACGCACTTATGTCATGTCCCACTCCCAAACACAGCGGTGTCCTTTCTTCTTTACTAACCCTCTGCACAAACAACCCAAGCTGCTGAACCTGCTCCCTGAGAGGCTGCCACAGCACAGCTCCCACACCCCCACCCAGCTTGGGGCACCCACAGCAGCCCCCCACCAGTGAGCTCCCTACAAAGGACAGATGCACTCACAGAGATCTCACCTTTAAGAACTGCGGTGTGACAAGACGAACAGTCGCTACGAGGCAAATCTGCTCCTCCGTGGCTGACCTGAAAGCTCGTGCAATAGCTGACTCAAAGCCATTACAGGAGGGTGTAGGCACTAGACACAACCAGACAATTTATTTAAGAAGAAGAGGAAGAAGAGTTTTCTTTTCATGTCAAGACAGGTACAATGACTGATGAAACCCCAGCAACAGACTCCTCCTACCCACAAAGTGATGCCACACTGATACATGCTGATGTTATTTAAAGCATGACCCTTCAGGCTCCAAGTTACACAGCTGTAACTACCTACCCCTGGCTTGCAGGGGAACTTGGTAAGACAGCTCTGAGCAGCTCACAGCGTGAAGCTGCAGTCTGCTTGTCAGCCTTTCTCTAGGTCAACATTTGCAGAATTCATGATTTTACAGGTATCTCAAAGTATTTAATCTTTGTAAAGTGTCATTTCACTTCACGGGGAGAGGTGGAGAAACAAAGGTAGGCTAGGGTAGTAACTTACCATGAGTAAAATATTTAAAATCCACTACAAATTTCACATATTCATACATCAGGGGTTCATTTGGATCTAAACTGCCTCTTGCTAAATGGCAGCAAAACTCTATTTGTTTTTCTGCTGAAAAGAGAGAGAGAGAGGGAGACACAGGCAGTGTTACCAGAAGTCTGCACTTCAGCACACTCACACTGAATTTATCTAGGTGCTCATACCAACTCTGCTGCTGTGGTATCTGAGCACACTCTGCTGGGATGCTCTTGAAACCCAAAAGTAAATATATAAATGTTATGAGCAATTATCAGCTGGTTCTGATTAAGGAAATGGATTCTCACCCATTCTCCCATGGCTTTCCAGTCACTCCAGTGCACTGGATGTGAAGCCCTGGCTATACCGACCAGCAGGATTTCCCCCCAGCAGGATTTCCCCCTGATTTCACAGATGCAGGATTTCAGGCAAAGCAGTTGCATGATACATATTGCAGCACTCTGCTCTGGCACTGCTCATTAGGACCCAGATCCAAAGGGCACTGAACCCACCCTAAGCCTCCCCATTAACAGTGGGAGGGCACTGTGCCAAGCTCTCATCCAGTTTTCTGCCCCAAGTCTGAACTCTATGGATTAGATCATGGCCAGAGGGAAACCACCCACAGGGCAGAGCATCATCAGCACAAGGGCTGCTCAGTTCCCACTGATGCTCCCAGGGCAGCAGGGAGGGGAGGTCAGTGCTGCTCAGCCATGGTGAACACACTGGGAAAGGGGGACGCCAACACAGACTTGGTGAAACGTGGATGATAGGAAGATGCTGCTGCCTGCACTGGTGCTGAGGACATTTTCTACAGAAAAGGGATATTCTGAGGGTGGAACAGAAGGCAGCAGTACAGATCTGCATGGACTGTTCAGATAGGAAGGCTGCTGCTTAAGTTACATTAGGGTTTCTCTCGTGTCCTAAGGCATGCAAGCTTCCTAAGGAATATAGGTCCCGCCAAAAGCCTTTGTGATTTCTCCAACCATTTTCCTTTCCCTAAGCCCTCATTCCTTTCTCAGGTTCAGTCCACCATCCCACCTGGAAATACCTCATGAGGACAACTTCACTTCTATGGGACAAAACAGACAGTAAAACAAACACCATCCAAACCAAAGAGCAAGTACTGGCAGCACATACGAACATTAGATGATGTGATGCAGTAAAACCCACAAATACAGCAAAACAGAAGTGGCAGGCAGGAGAGTTAAATAGCTGGAGAACCCTGTGCAGGCTCCCCCAGGAGCTGTTTGCCTTTGGCAAACTTCCCTGACAGACAGACAAGAGCAGAACTCACCATTTAGAAAATCAGCTGCAACAGGATCTGTCATGAGCACATGTGGAGAAAGGAGCTTGTACACTTCGCTCTGCTCCCTCTCAGGCAGAAAGTTTAATATATTTTGGTCCACCAAATCTGACTGATACAAAAGAATGCTTTGTCATGTTCAGCAGTACAGTCTGACACAACCACACCTTTTCATCCCCCAGCAGAGCACAGGTGCTGCCAGTCTAGTGCAGATGCCTAAGACAAGGAAGCCCAGTCAATCTGCTCGAGGGCAGAATTTAACCCTTAGGTTATTTTACCCCAGGATTACTATCTATTTGCAAAAGGTTGAACAGGTCCCAGAGTTTGCCCCCTCTGTTCAGACAGATGTAACCTGGAGAAAAAACACTGGTGCTACAGGAATGTGGCATGTATCATTGACATGATGACAAGTATAATTTGAAAATGAAAGTGTGAAACATTTTCCTTTGGAAGCACAAGAAAAGTGGGAGAGCTCTCCCTCACATCCTCCATGTGTCTTCTATGCTGAACATCTGGCAAAATCAACTTGACCTGCAAGTGATTCAGTGCTGACCAACCCACATATTCTGAGTAAAGGGGTTCTACCAAAATGTCAGCACAGATTTGTTCTTTGCACACAAGGAGATGCAGTTAACTGTGTGCTCAAATTTGCCCTTGTAATTGTTGGTGTCTCATGCTTGGTACTGTATAAAGAGAAAAATGTTTTTGAGGGGCCAAGCTGAAATTTCTGGTTTCTAGAAATTCTCCCAGAAATCTCTAAGGCCACACACTTGTTACAAAAGACTATGGGCTCAAAGTAGAAAAACTCAATGTCATTAGAAGAGCATAGATTCAGTCCTGAAATAATATATACATTATCTAAGCAGAGCTTCAGCACAGATTTCACTACCATAACATTTTCCATATTCCTGGCAGGACAAACATCTCCTAGACCATACTTCAGATGTGCAGCCAAGTGATGAACAGTGATTTTGCATAGTTGAATTTTTTTTAGATAACTCACCCTGAGAGAGAATATGTTATTCACAGGAACTTGAGAGACTCCCTAAGAGTTCCTTGGTTCACTGCCCCCTCCCAGTCAGTTGCCTCTTTGGGTGGACAAAACCAATCCCTGGCCCTGCACTGACAGGCTGCACTAAGAAGGGGAACAACCTTCATATTGAGTGGTCAGAACTTACCGGTAAGTGTCCGAGCAGAGATGAAACACTATCAGATACATAAATAATAATCCCATCAGTGGTAAGAGCAATGAGAAAGCCATCTAGTGCCTAACGATAATAGGCAGACAAAAAAGAAGAAGAAGAAAAAAGAATTATGCAAGGTAACAACCTAGAATATAATAGGCTAATTGACTCTTCGGTGATCATTCTAACAGCCTAAACTTAGGAGAAATTAATCATGGAAATGACAGTTCAGTGTGGGGAAAATAAAAATTATACCTGCTAATTCAACGTTCTTTTTATATTCTTATTTGCTCATTATTATTAAATTGACTTGTATTTTTCACCCAGTGAGTATTAATTTAACATGGAGCAAAACAGTGATGCTTAGAATTTCAACACCCACACAACCCCAGTGACTTCAGTCACTTCATTCTGTGTTCTAAGTTACACAACTGTTAACAAACTTGGTGCGTAAAGAGATGTCAGATACCATCATGGCAAACTCAGCATTGTAGATGGATGGACAGATGGATGGATGGATAAGTGGATAAGTGGATAGATAGATAGATGGATGGATAAACAGAGACAGAAAAATTATACAATGATGTATTTTTAGCAAATTATGGACAATATGGAGAAGATCTAAAGCCTTATTTGTTTTGCTTAAAGCACTGATTTGTAAGGGTAGTGACAAAACAACTTTAATGATTGTTTTGTTTCCCCTTTCTTTTTCACAGTGATTTTTGTCCCAGACTCAAGGTTCTCTGTCCCTTTTAAGTCACTGCCTGTGCCTTCCTCCTTGGGTGTTCTCCCTATTCTTCACAACATCTCCTTGTACCATTTACTCAGTGTCTGTCCCTATTCTTCTCCAACATAAAGATCAGGGTGGTTTAATAGCTGGTCAGCACTGTGCACAAAGCCAGACCTTCTAAAGACACTGTTAGGCTGCTTTGCAGCTCAGCTACAGGGAACCAAACAGGCAGCATACACCATCTCCCCCACCTCACTGCCATAAACTGCCTTTGCTCAAAGTAAGTCCTCTCTGGAAAACAACTGAATGATTTTAAGCAAACTGCTTAAGTGGTTAAGTCTAACAAAGCTCAGCAAGCCAGCAGTTATTAAGGGCTCACTCTCCCCGGCCACTTCCGATCTAATGGGGAAATTTGTTTTGATTCAGCTGGAATGAGCTCGCTTGTTTGGTGAGAGAGATTCCCAGAAAGAATGAACAGACTTTTCCAGGGAGGTGAGTCATGACATCCTGATGAAAAGGAATAACTAAGACACTGCAGCACCTCCCAGCTCAGCCCTGCATACACCCTTATTTTGGTGGGGCAAAAAGCAGCAGCTGCCCACACAGGGCAGGAGATGTCCTTTGCAGCACAAACCTAGAGCCACATCCTTAGGAAAGGAGACATGTAGGCTTGTGGGGCATTTCTAGACCTGCGAAGCATTTTAGAGGTGGGATTACCAGAGCTGTTCTCCTCAAAGCACTTAAAGGCAATCCAAGCAAAAGAGACAGCAGCACACAGCAAGCAGCTGCAGAGGCAGCAGAGGCTGCCTGGCTAATGGGATGTGGGAGGAAGAGAGTTGTTCTGCTTTTTTCAGGTCCTTTCAAGTTTTTCCTAAAACTGCTAGCTCTAGCGGCTCTTCTGAGAAGGCAAATTGTCTTTTTCCTCTCTCATCAGGCCAAATCTGGGCCAAATCAGTCTTCACTCCTAAATGAAAAGCCATTTATCTTAAAGGGGAAGCAATTGTATTTTTAATTCTGCGATTGCAAAGCATTTAGCACAACATTGGTCTGTGTCAGATTTGTATTGCAGAGTATCAGTCATTAGCATTGGTACCTACAGGTGAAAAGGAACTGTGCATCTCTGACCTGCTCCACTAAACTGATTCCTTCTCACTAATCTATGCAGTTTTAATTTCTTCTTACCTCTAACATCAACTGGGTGAACTCCTCGTTGCTAAGAAATGAAGGCTTCCAGTCTTGTCTAATCTCACAGGCTTCTGTCTGTGCTGTGATTTCTTAAAGAGAAAACATCAAAAAAGCAACATGACTCATGCTACTTGGATTTTTTTTCCATTTTCAAGTAACACTACATTTCTTTAAAGAGGGCCTTCAGAGGAATCATCCTCAGATCATTCATCACACAAAGACTTCTTGCATGCAACAGTCATTTTCTGTGCCATCACGATACAAATACATTAGAAATCAAGAAAGGGAAATGGACACTTGGGTGGTCTGAAGATATCCTTCAAAATTATCACCAGTGGGCTAATTTCAGAGTGGTAGAATATTCCTGTGAGCAGAGGGTGTCTGTGACTCTGGAGCTGTTTCAGGAAGGCTCTTGGGAGTGGCCAAGGCAGCAGAATTTGATCACAGAATTTGATCACAGAATATTCTGAGTTNAAGCAGCATTCAGTCATCTGCTAATCTGAGGGACCTGGGAGCATGGCATAGAATCTCCTTTCCCCTGGCTTTTCAGTGGGTGCTGTTTCTCAGCTTTTCCTCCCTCATTCCCTGTTTGAGAGTGTACAAAGCAGACCAAGGGATGTGCAGGCCAATGAGAGAAATTATGTCTCTAGATTAAAAAGCATTCAGCTCTGCATCTTTTAAAATCTACCTATGTTTAACTGGTCAGCACTGTATTCAACCATAGCCCATTTCCTGAGGCCAACAGCTATGCCTTATTCTGCCCCTCACTTAGGCTCATGTCCTCTCCGGGGCTCTGAGATGCTTGGGGAAAACAGTTTTCATATTGTGAGTGGAAACTGGCTGCTGGGCATATGCAGAGCCAACACCCTCCAGTACCTTTCTGTTTCTGTAGGAAGTCGATGGTCCTCTGCAGTATTGTGGACTTGTCCATCTTGAGAGGGTGCCCATGGCCCTGCAGCATCGTGCAAAGCTCTTTAATGAGGACATTGAACTGGTCTCTCCTCTTCTTTTCAGATTTGTTGCGTGATGCCCTGGGCGACAGAAACATAAATGCCATCAAGCAGAACGAAAGACCAGGGAGAGGTAAACAGCCCTGCCTCAGCAAAATACTTTAAAATACAAAAACCTAAACTCCGCTGGGAATGTTAGTTTGCTTAAAATTTGGCTTGTGTGCAAGTGTTTTGCTGGTGTTTAAAGCCTTGCAGCAGGACAGAACTCACCAGCAGCAAGGAACGCCTGAAGGTAACAAATACAATTTAAGTTCGTTTGAGCAAGACCGTATCCTTATGGACATTTCAGCAGCAGGTCTCTGTTTCAAAAGCAGTGACAGTGAGGGTGTTACGGGTGAAATTTCCCCAGTAAGAGAAATCCTGGCATCCACAGTATGTTAATGTTTTGCTCACTTAATTTGTATGAACTTCTGTTTCGCAGTTAGTACACACATAAAGGTCAAAATGTGAAGGATTCATCATTCCCTGATCTGTACTTGCAAAAGCAGCTTATCAATAGTCAATAGTGTGCAGAGACAACTCAACTGCTGAATGAAGTGTTGTAGTCAGTATATGGTTTTGGAAATCTGCTGCTGTGGTACATAAAACTGGAAATGTTAAGAGTCTGGCTGCAGAACCACAGGCTGATTTCCAGCTCATATTAATACAATTTAAGAATGTTTTATTAGGGTTTCCCCTCCATTAAAAACAATAAACGAGAAAGCAAATACATTCAGTTTTTTCCAAAGTGCTCTTTCCAGTGCTCATGCCTGAGATAACTCTGCTTTCATACAACATCTTCCAGTAGTAATTACTTTGCTTTACAAGTTTATTCATGATGATACATACTTCCTGTGATCTAGACTGAATGTGGTATGCAGAAAGCAGTTCCATTCTTGTTCAGGTTGGCATTTGGAGGTTCTCAAATCCAACATTTACATTCACAGCCATCTCTGTTATGGCACTCCTGTATGATGACGAATTAGAACTGAGCCAAATGCTTCTCTGACAGGAGACTAACTAATGCCTGCTCAAGCAGTACTGCTCTGTAAGTTTCACAGGAAACTCTACCCCATGTGGACAGTACTGCTTGATGCCAATAAAATCACAGGTCAGCAGTGCTGCATCAAGATAATAAATAGCCATGGGATAACGTGAAATCCTGAGGACATGACAATGTAATCTGAGGAGCATTGAGCTGATTAAGCCATTGTAGGGATGGTCAAAAACTATGAGAGGCCTGAAAACGGTGACTTAATTATGTTGCTTGTGGTCTGCTATACAGAGCCTGTAAACTGCATGAGGGCTTTGTCTCTGACATCAGTAGTGACAAGTAATTTGCCAGGCACTAGGCAACATAGCATTGACAATTCTCCTCCAGGCATGCATCCCAACATACCTCTTTGCCCTGTCCTTCTCATCTTCATCCATCAGTTCGTTTACACAACACAGGGCTCTGGAAGGAAAAGACAGGAGTACTTACCCAAACATATTCCCTGGTCTTGCTAAGAATGTCAAAATACGATGCTTACTGGCTAGTACTTTAAGACCTCCTGGATGTTTCAATCTTCCCTTTCCCAAACTCCACTCCTGTTATGTACTTCCTTGCTTGCTCAGTCAACTACTGAGGCTTGAGAAGTGAAACCATTGCTACACACCCAAACACACAGCTACAATAAGCGTAACTTTAGAGGGAGAGAGCTAAACGCCAGCAGCCCCTCAGTCTGCCTTTGTACTCCCCCTGCACCAGGAGAGTGAATCCTGCTAAAGCACTCAGATCTGCATTTTCCCTATAAAAGTGTGAGCTGATTTGACACTGATGTCTGTACCACCTCATCTGGTCCTGTTTTGGGAAATCAGACAGGCTGCTGGTTGATTTCAAGCACTGCACTGCTTGAAATACATCTGAGACTTCTTTCACAGTGGAAGGACAAGGGAGAAAGAAAGAAACTGTGCTAATCCCCTAAAGGATTAGTATTAGGCAACAGCAGGGTGCTATCAGGATATCTAAGAGATGACATGATAGACAGGTTCATCCAAAGCATCCTGCAGCCAATGACTGCTGCTTGCACTGGTGGATGTCCCTCATATCATCTGCGTCCTACCACTGGGATTCATATCCAAGACTTCCAATTAAAATTTCATCACCTGGAACTAACCAGGAAGGGCATGTGACCTGGGTTCCCTGGGTTCTATATATTCCTGCATCAGGAATTGTCAACAGCCATTGTGTGCTGCTGTCTTCATCTTACCTGTTCCTGCAGCACAGGTAAGGAGAAAAGTTGGCAACAACTCCCAGTAAGGACACAGTATTCTTGAGCCCCATTAAATGATGGAAATTTCAACACAAGGGTGACTTCTTCACTGGTGACTTGCTTTCTGTGACTCAGATGGGCTAAATCCGAGGGATGGGGAGCCAGGCAGGTGCAGGTGAGACAGCTGCTGTCACTCCACGCCGTGTCGCCCGGGTCAGCTCTGCTGGATTGCACCCCCCTCAGACACCTCCAAAGAGGAAACTGCACCCCTCCCAAGCACCAGCACCAATCTGCCTCCATGTCTAGTGAGCACTTTCCCTGCAAAACCCTCCCACACTGCCCAGCACCCAAGAGGCATTTTTCAATGTGTACATCCAAATGGTTTTCTTTGTTTTGAGACTACTCCAAGCTCAAACAACTTGGTGGGTATAAAAGTAACATGAAATAAAGCCGTCCACAACTAACAGGAAGTCAGAGATGCTGCTCATAGTAAAATATATAAAATTCTATCCTTCCTTCCCTGTTCCAGGGCAAGGATCTCCCTCCCTGCAGATGACCTGGGAAGAAGAAACTGTATGAATTCTTCTGTTCCAAAATATGAATACACTCCATAGGGAGGGAGTGGTTATCACTGCCTGAGTCACAAAAAGCTACAAGCCAAATTAGAAATTACCTGTTCTATTCCTCAGATTCATCAGTCCAGACTGACAGAGTGGGATTAGCACTTCTTACCACCATGTAAATAGAGACGGAGAAAAATTAATCCTGTAAGGAAAAGGAAGTCCAGTTAAAACACAGTTTCAGTCAAGACTTAGCCTACAGAGCAGCAATCACTTCAAGCTGAGAAATGTCCATCACCACAAATTAGAAACATGCTCAAGTATGACTGATGAAAGCTCAGCAAAGCCTCCAGCAATGGGAGCTGGACCAACTTCTGGGGCTCCTGGCTCTGTGGGCACCACCTGCTGCCAGAGAAGCAGCCTGGGAAGGCCAACATGACATCTCACGTCCAAAAAGCCATGTGGCTCAGCAGGGTGCTGGAATAGCCCCACCAGCTTGGAGTCACTGAGAATGGTTGGAGTTCTTTTGAAGTATGACCAGTTCACTTGGTATGTGTGCTGTGAAAACCAGCAAGTATCATCTGTACCTCATCTATCAAATCTTCCAACCAAAACCTCCTTTGAGACAAACATGATCAGCAGAAGTCAGCACAAGTCGCAAGCACCCACCTGTGGACTGACTTAAGACCTCCCGTTAAGATTTGCTACTGATGGGACACACAAAATCTCCTTTTCACTTGGGATTTAAAATTTATTTATTGCACACCTAGAACCCCTGGCCATGCCCACACCACAGGACTGCCCTCTCTGAAGTGAAGCCTGGACTCTCCGGTCCAGTACGGCTGATATGAGCTGCCAGGGGCAGGGGAATGAGGCTTCCTAATGAATGCAAGCAATGTCCTCAGACAACACCAGGCTTCTGCACTAAGAGAATAAACAGTCATAAAAGAATTCACAGGCCCAAACACACAGAGAAGCTTCTTGCATGATGCAGCAGGATGGTGAGCTAGAAGAAGTCTTAGCAGAAGAGACCTAAGGACAGAATATTCTTAATCGGATTAAGCACTCCAGGACTACATTTAGCTAAGTGCTTTTCGTCTTGTTATGAGACGGAGCTAAATATAGTAACCAGAATACTTAAGAATAGTTTCATAAGGGTTGTATACACTCCTCAGCCAGATAAGGCACTTAGCACTACTGACAGCAGTATGTCTGCAGGTTAAGAGTATTTTAAATAGCTCCAGATAGAATCTCTTTGACCTTAACTGTATTAACCAGAGGGATCAAAAAAATTTATTTATTGCCTCCTGAACTTCGTGGGCAGGTAAGGAGGAAACTTGTCAGTGCTGCTGGCATTGTTTCTCACCCCACCTATAACAGGCAAGGATTAGCTTTCTCACATCCATCAATGCACATCCATCACTGCTTAATGCACTCCGTAAAAGGAAACTTTTTTTTCTTTCTTTACATAGGGAGTCTCAAAAACACTCACAGCATTTTAAGGGCATATTATGACTTAGACTTTTCAAATATCACAGTATTTGAAGTTGTTTCCAGGGTTACAGAAAGGGTAATGTAGCCAAATGACAGTGTTAACAAGACAAATGGACTTCATGGACACACAGCTAAGATTTAAAGCATTATTCCATGCTATCTGCAAGATTCTGGCACATTTTTAACTGAAGAGAGAATGGAAGATGGAATTGTAAAAAAAAATCCTTGCTTTGCAGAACTGTCCAACTTCAGGAGCTACCTAAAACTGCAAACTTTGGACTTAAGAAAATGTTTATTTATCAGCTTGCTGCAAATCATAAAAATATTAACATTACCTGAGAATAACTCTTAATGGAACACTACATTCGTAAGAATTATGCCCTGAAACCAATAGTTCCTATGAATGCTTCATTTTAATTTTAATTATTTGGCTTTGTCACTGATGGCAAGGCAAAGGTCATTCTATGTGTGATGCTGCCCATTTCTTTGTGATCAGCAATGAATAAAACTTTCACGGGTCACCTAAAAAGGGTCCTTGGAACTAGATGATTTGATTGCTTTTCCCAGCTATAACTGGTCTAATGAAAAACATTCTCTATGCATAAAAATTTTCCTGTGCTTGTATTTAAATTCTCATAGAATTTTGCATATGAGTAACATATGGGAGATAGAGAGTCTAAATCTATATTTAACATCTATTGAATCTTAACATCTATTGGATCACAATTCAGAGACTTGCATCTTTCTTGAATGTGGTTTCTCTCTGTCTTGTTTCTTACATCACGTGCCTTCATTGCTTTTTCTTTTCCATGTTCTTCATTTTCTTCTTCTCAAAAGAGAAGTGTTGCAAAGACGTCAGTTTTGACAATCCCTCAGCCATTTCACTGTGGGAACTCAGCTTGCCCAGGTCTGAGGCACACGACTGTTGAGTTGTGTTTAGGGACACACTGCCTTAGGGATTGTGCTGGTGGGGATCCCACTGACCTTGGTCCAGCTTCAGGAGCACTGCCCTGTCCTGCCTGATAGCTCCCAATCCCAGTTTCAGACACTCTTTTGAGGAACTGGGATCTCCTTCAGTTCAGTGGCAGTGTCGTACAGCTCCACACTTCACAGAAACACCACCCCACATCCACGATGGCTGAGGGAAGTGGTCCAGCACAGCACACCATCCATGGGAGCTAACACACCTCATCAGTTTTTAGGAGGTGTCACGGCAGGGTGACATGCCATGACTATATAATATTTTCACAGAGCATCTTTGTTTACTGGCATATGGGTGATGGTGGTCCACTGGTAAGGCAACCCAATGTTCTGTGTTCCCCCTGTCAGAAGTGGACTTTATGTGCCACTCTTGTAACCACTGCATCCAATGTGCTCACTTACCTACAGCATACTCTCCCCTGGTTTATTGAGCTCTAAATTTAGCTTGTTACCCATGACAGATTTATGACTACATTCATTATAACAGCAACAGCTTCAGACAGAAGCTAAGAGGTGCTCAAAGAAAATGGATTATACAAAACAATTGCACCATAAAAAAGGCTGTATCAGAACACTGTGATTCAGCAGAGAAGTGAAATCAAAGACACAGGGAGGAATAATGGTGATGTGCTGGGGTTTTTGAGTTGTGTTGGTTTTTGTTTGGTTTTTTTAACAGTATGTGGTACTTCTAGCAAAAGAAAGGTGGAAGAAGATTAAAAACTAACAGATACTTGAAAAGAAAAGATGATTACAAGAACATTCTGTTCTCTAGGATTTTTGTCAGATCTTGGAGAAAATAGCTGGCCAAGTTTGTTCTGTTCTAGCAAATTATCGAACCTCGCAGGGTAAAGAGACAACATTGTAGAATATTATTCATAATGTCTCTGGGGCTTCTGTAACAAGAAGAGCATGCATCTATCTAATTAATTCAACCAATTTGTCTAATAGTCCCTTAAAATTCTCAAAACATGGCAAAATACAGAACTGCTGATTCACAACCTTAAGTAGTAGGAAGCTATACTTGTGGCACAAGGAGGATAGGATAAAAATGCACATGCAAATAATACTTCTTCTGCAGTCTTGGATAAATACCTGCAGCCATTCGCAGCCATTCAGTTACTTACTTACATTAAAGGTAAATGTGTGCAGTAGTATAAAATGATGATATACATACAACCTATAAATGATTCTTTTAACACATCTGACTCAGACATAGAGCCAAATAATTCTCAAATAATAACATGGGTTTCCCTCATGTAGAACGGGAGCAAAGACAGTCGTCCACAGTTAATCCTTCGGTGGCAGTTGAGATGTTTGTTTTCTTGGGAATACTACCAGGAAAGGTACACAGAGCAAAAGAGAAGGCAGGAATATTGAAAGTGAACGGTCAAAAGTCTTTGGAACAGAATGTTCTCCAAAATTTCCTGCTCTTAGAGCTCTGTTTCTGTTTCTGACTGACCTCAATGATGCAAATGCATCATTTGCATGCGTGGGGGTGACTGCATAGACATACAGATATAAACACATTTTACTTCGGAGCAACTTGCAAAAAACTACTGGGAGCAATTTCTACCCAGGTAGAATAAGTCCTGCAGGATAAGTCCTGCAGTGGTCACTTCCTGATGTTGGGAGTTAAGTAACTGTTCCTGCTGGGTGCATGGGAAGGGAGGTGAGCAGAGCTCCCTCACTGCTGCCTCAGGCCACTTCCTATAAAATTCACTTCTCTGGCAAACCACAGGGGGTGTGGGAAGGTTAACCCAATAAATTTCAGCAATGAAAACAGTGGCTTAACAAGCTCCAAAATCCCTGCCAAAGCTATTGATTCTGCAGCTTAAACAATTTGAACAGCATCTGATCATAAATCCAGTGTAGAAATTCCATCTCATTCCAGGGTTTCAGTCAGAATACTTTTAACACTATGAGGGCAAAACAGTTAGGAATATTTCTAAACAAAACCAACATTCTGCTATGTCAGCAGTGTTATCTTCTGCAGAACTGCCTGCGAAGAGGATGCTAGGCACCCTGACACCTCCTGCTCCCGATTCAGGGATCACCAGCTGGAGCGTCTCCCTGGGAGGTGCTGCGCGTTACTCCCACCAAGAGGACGCAGCTTACATCAACTACATTGGGGGCATTAAGTGAGGTCATCGGGTCCTTCTTCGGTTGTGCATCTTGTTTTGGCAACTATGTAGATGCTAGGACAAACACGTCAAAGTTGCCTTTCTGGATGCGTTACTCTGAAATCCCTCTGCTAATTCATCTTCTCTTCTATTTACTATGGTTGAAACTCACCCGAAGTAGAGAGCTACAGAAAGTCTGTGTGTGTCATTAAACTGCCTACTTTTATGCCTTATGCTCTCCCTGTGCACAGAATAAATGTAATCAGCCAACAGCAAAGAAAATCAGCAATCTAATTAAATACCTTTCCCTCTACTTTTCCCAGTAAGAGAACACCCCCAGCAACTACCACTTCACTGAAAGAGGCAGCAGTAGAATTCATGTCCTCATGTTCTCTTTTTCTCCTCAAACAATACATTTTTGCTTTGTTTATTCTTTGCTTTTCTCTATTTTATATATAAAATGCATTTCAGATGCTCGAGGATAGTAAAGATGAGACGAGCACTTGTGCTTTGTGTTTGTTTGTGCTGGAAGTTGAACTCATACTGCAAAAACAAACGTAAGGCCTGAGGGCTGCTTGCTTTGCACAGTAAAAGCAGGAGTCTTCAACTGGGTCAGCAGTGTGTTCTAGGTGGTACCAGCACCACACTTCCAAAGAGCTCTGCTCTGGAGGAGAGGAAAAACACTGTGCATGACTTGGCTTCACATTCCATCTAGGAATGATGGATTTTAGGACCAGCAAATGGTGGGAGCTATTTATGGACTGGAGGATTTTCTTTCGAACTTGAACATCTTCTGTCTACAATCACTACTCTCTGGCTATCGCCCTATAAATGTGCTTTAGCTCACTCCAGTAGCAATTACAGTCAGTCTTGGAGTGATGTACTTACAACCTGTGAAAGCAAGAAGAGTCCAGAAGCTTCCTAGCCCATTTCATGAAAGGAGCCTGATACTGCCAGGACTCTTCCACTACCTGACCAGGTGTTTAGCTGCCTAGACCGGCACAGCAGGTCTGCCCCTCTCCAGCATGCACAGACTGACCACACGTGACACAGATCAGAGCCTGCTGGAAGCACACGGTTTGCTACACCTGTGCTGCCGGGACCACGATCAATGTTATGTCTCTGGATGCCCCTTCCAAGAAAGGGCAGTTCAGCTGCTCCTCTGCTGCGCTTGGGAAGGCAGCTGGATGGGTGGAAGCGGCACAGACAATCTGCAGACAGCCGGCAACCTTTGGCTCTGTCATTTCTGCACTTCCTTAGATCAGCTTGGTCCTCTGCACAGTCTAGGGAACCCTTCAGCTGGTGAAGTGGGAGGTCTTGGAAGTCTGATCCTTGTTCAGCATCCTTTGATTTCTACTGAATAATGTCTACTTTTCTGAGGCTCTGCAAGCAGCCTGCAGTCATCCTTTCTCCTGGCTAATGCTTTTACATGAGGAAGTCTTGGCACACTCTACAAACACAGTTATCCATTCTTATTGTACAAGTGAGGAAACAGGGGCACATATTTTACTTCTGTCTCTTTTTTACAAGTGTCCCAGTTTTGGGAAGCTGAATTTGAAACAGTAAATGCAGTTACAGCCTAATTTTCAGTAATACTGAAACCCAGCATAAGCACCTACAAATACTGAACGTACTGGAAAAGCTCGACCTAAATCATTGACCCAAGGTCATGCAGCAGAGCTAAGAAGTGAATCCAGATGTCTTGATGATTAGCTCTGTCTATTGGCATTCAGTCAAGTCTTCCCTCCTAAAATAAGCTTCCTGAAGCATCTAAGACTACAGTCTTAGAACTCCCTTAAATACGCAGCACTGGTAAGACCCGATTTTCCAATTAAGGAGGAGAGAAAAAACCAGTCCATTCTTTTTTCCTCAAGCCATCCCTGACTGACCAATAAAAGTGCAGCACAGAGTCATTTGATCTCACACTTCTTCCTATAAATAAAAAAGGGAAGATTCTTGTCCCTTTTCAAACAACATGAAGAAAAAATGTTCTGCCTCAGTAACCCTAGACCTGAGTAGTTAAATCTGTTCTCTGTTGCAATCTGTTTCCCATGTATACAACCATCCTGGAATTTCTGGAACTAAATACATAAGGAAGCTATTCAATAAAAGGAAATACTACGACAAAAAGATTACAGATAGGTCTGAATTAGATTGAAAGCCTCCTTATACCAGAGAAGAATCCAGCTCCTGATCCAATGTTCAGCTTCTTGATTTCAGCCAAAATCTCAGGTCCAAAACCTGCCAGAACAATGGATCTCAGAGCTAGACCACCTTTCACCTCTGGTTCAGAGGCAGAAGGGATGAAGAAACAGGTTGAGATCTGCTGCTGTATTGCAGCAGAAGGGGAACAGCACTAGCTGTCTGTACTGGGTAACTACTCAATAAAACAGAACAGGATAGAACCGAGTATTTCAGTTGGAAGGGACTACAGGGACCTAATTGATCTGCCTGACCACTTCAGTGCTGACCAAAAGTTAAAGATGGTATGACAGGCATTGTCCAAATGCCTCCTGAATGCTGACAGGTCTGGGGAGTTGACCACGTCTCTTGGGTAGTCACTCTGGGAGAGACTTACTTCTCTGTGGGAAGCTTATTTCAGTGTTTGATCACCCTCTCCATAAAGAAAAGCTTCCTAATGTCCAGTCTACGTAAAAGACCTGTGAAAAAATTATAAAGAGCTTTAGTAGTTAAAATTCAAAGTCCCACATGCGAGGTTAGTTAGAGTTTTATCTACTTATCCATGAAATGAATATCAAAGGATTCACTGCAGCTGAGCTAACTGACCTCATTTTACATCTTTGGCTTCATATGTTGAAGTCCAAGTATAAGAAACTTCTTTACCCTGTTGGTGTATTAAATTCTGGAGCATTTCAGGTATAACATGTGCCTAAATCAGAAGGAATTGAAACAAAGCCCTTAGATTTCACAATTTGTCTTATCCTCATTTGGCTCCCAGAATTTCAGCTGCTTTCCTTAAATGATCTGCTCACATCTGCTCTCCAGCTGAGCCATGTTCATGCCCCACTGACCTTACTGCTGCCATCCTCTGTAATCTTGCAGCTGAGAATAACCAGCAATGCATTCAGTCCCTTTAAGCGTCAAGAGCCTTTCAAGAAGGAGGAGGCAGAAAAGAACCAGCCTTTATATAACAGGGAAAAGAAGGATTTCAGAGAAAAAACATTGTTTGACTAAGGTGAGTAATGGGAGCTGCACGCCTGAAGTGCCCTGGTCCAGTTCCCTCAGGCAATGGGAACTGGAGGCGTCAGCATCTTGCAGGATTATATTCTGCAATGGCAGCTGGCAGATATTTTTCTAAGAGAGAGCACAACAGCATCGTTCACACTCACTCGATTCTATTTGCTGCTGTTCCTATTCAAACTCAACTAATCCGATCAAGTTATTTCTTGGCTGTGCCTTAAAGCTGAGAAAGTAAACACCTTTTGTAAGGTTTGAGCCCACTTGTTTCAAGTGTATGATTAAGGGCTAGACTTTAGCATTATTGTGAGAAAACTCCCCTCATTACTCACCGTTTCCAAAATCACTCACAGGTGCCTTGAAGAGGCACATTTCCATCCAGTGTTTTACTTCCTGCATTACAAATATATAATACAGTTGCAAAGGGGCCTGAACACCAAATATACATTTGCGTTTCAGCTGCCCTGAAGAACAGCTCTTTGAGCTAGGAATAGCTCATAATGGCACCACTTAGACACTATAATGCAAAATATTTTCTGTGGCTACCAGACCTTCTCCACAGATGTCTCTTCTTGTTTACTATGAAGAAGACAGATGATAAATATAGGTCAGCAAATGCATTTTGGACAAAGTCATACTCATTTGTAGTATTTACACTAAGTAACACCAGAAGACTTGTATAGTAAAGATTATGATGATCCAACTGTAATTCCATCACTGTTACACCAAAGATGGATTTGAATGACTGAAGTTTACAAGTCTTTTTCAAGAAGAATTGTTGCCACTTATATTGCTAATAAATAACTGGTATATTGCTAATAATACAACTGGTATTGTCAATATAACTGGTTTTTTTCTTTTTTAAAAACATCCTTGTACAATTTTCTTTCTCTTCTCTGAAGCACCTTCAACTTCAAACCCAGCATTCTCTTTTGCACTGTCTTGCCCACATTGCTTTTCAACTAGCTCCACATAAGATGGTTATTTATTTTGAAAGCTTCAAGAATAAAGGAATATCTAAACAATAAACTGCAATCATATTCATCATCATTCTGCATAGTACCATTGATATGCACTAGAAAGATAATGAGAAAGTAAAACTTTCCTTTAGGAAGAAGAAGAGAGAAGATAAATATCTGCAGATCCCTCTCATCACTTTGTTATCTCTTTCAGACTCCACATATGTCAGTCACTGGAACACTTTTCTACTAGGTCATTATTGTTACACATATTATGCACAAAGACCCAAGGCCTCATTCTGTCGTAGATAAGCTATTCACACACATCCTTTTTTCCCCCTTTGTAGTTTATTTGCATGGCTGGCTGGATAATCAGCCATAATAACAAAATATGACTCAGCATGACTGAATGTCCAATTCGCTTTGGGGATTCTCTTGGAATGTTTCTTTTTTTTAACTATTGAAGACTGAAAAGATGTGTCCCTCCCAGATAATGTTAATGTAAAAATGATTTGAGTAAACACAAAGGTCAGGGGAAAGGGAATGGATCAAACTGCAACATTTCTGCTGCAATGCCCTCAAAGAACCTCTGGTCTCTTCAGCTGTTCTGACAGTGCAGGGTCCCTTGTCACCCACTGTGGCATGGACAACAATCCCAGCACCCTCGGCCACTCCCCACAGGGCTTGTTCTCCAGTCCCTTCATCATCCTTGTCACCTTTTTCTGGACCCTCTTAAGCAGTCCAACATCTTTCTTAAACTGGGGAGCCCAGAACTGCACACAGTACTCAAGATGTGTCTGACCAGTGCTGAGTACAGGGGAAGGACAACCTCCCTGGTCCTACTGACCACACTGTTGCTGATACAGGCCAGGATGCATCACTCCCAAAGGATAACTCTCTCCTACCAAGTAAGTTAATGGGAGTAGCAATGGACACTGCCGTCACACTGAGCAATCCTGGCTGTATGGATGTGACTGACAAGGATGGTTGTCCCTCATTTTCAAGTAAGAGACCAGGCCTGCTGAAAGGCTGCAGTGCAAGAATACATTTGACCTGAGGCAGAGTGAAAAGGGCATTGAACAGCTTGGCCCCTCATTTAGCCAGATTCCTTGGCACATGCCTCTATTTTTAACCATCTGTGTAAATCTTGGGTGAAAACAGCAGGGGTTAAGTTTTCTGCATTATGATAAATGTGAATTTACTTCCCAGGGCTTTCCAGACCCAAGGACCTTAAATTGTATATCCTTATACTAACAATGTCACTGCGTTTAACAGAACAAAATCAGGCTGGCTGAGAAAATATGCACTAAAACCATTTGATGGAAAGAATCACCCTGTCATGTATGTGCATAAAAACCACAGGGAACTTGTTTCTGTGATAATCTGACTACGTAATACAGCCAAGGCCAGTAAGATCCCTGTTAAAAATCTACGCAGGAGCATGATGCCAGCAGCAGAAGTTAAAAACGCACATGACCTTTAGCTGGCAGTCCCAGTTTCCTCAGAATTCCACATCGTATTTGAAAAGCAAACATCATCTGTACTCCCAGCCTCTTTCCTTCGTGCACATCTGCTAAAAATCACAGGGAAACTACACAGTGCTTTAACTGAAACTCAAACAGGGAAAACATTCAATTAGGCAGAAAGAAAAATCTAACTTCCTCCTTCCTTTCCTTCCTCTCATTAGCCCTTCTGCAAAAGATCAGTAGTGAAACTCTTACCTATTTCACTGAAATTGGTATTCCACTCACCCTGATTGAATGGCAAAGTTGCTCGCAATTTAATTCAGTTTTGTTTTTAAGATGTGAGAAGTGCAAAATAAAAAAGAAATTAAAGCCACGTCCTTAATTACTGCTATGCAAAGCAAATGCTCCACGGAGCCAGCAGAGTTACCAAGTAGCAACTGCCTGAAGTGCCACAGGGCACCTAATCCTAGCTCAACCACCACCCAAGGACTGTGCTCACCATCACAGCTTGGCACTGACTGGGCAGTGCAGAACCAACACAGAGGCTGAGCATTTTGGTGCTCAGGCTGTCATCCTCCTACTAAAGCCAAAATTTCTTCCTGTCCATGAACATCTCCCAGGGGCAGTATCTCCTCCAGTTCTGTGCTCACCCTGTGGACAAGTGCTGCACATTGTAAACCAGGATTGTGCTACATATGCTTATTACGGTAAGGGATGTCAAGGATTGTTATTCTCTTCCTCTACTCTGCCTTCACGAGACCCAGCTGTAGTACTGCATCCAGCTCGGGGATGCAGTATCTTTTTTTATCCTCAGCATAAAAAAGATGTAAAAATTACAAGAGGGATGGAGCACCTCTGCTATGGAGACAGGCTGAGAGAGGTGCAGTTGTTCAGCCTGGAGAAGGCTCTGGGGAGATCTCATTGCAGCATTCAAGGACTAAAAGGAGCTTATAGAAAAGAGGAAGAATGACTTTTTACACAGGCAGATAGTCATAGGACAAAAGGGAACATTTTTAAACTAAAAGAGAAGAGATTTAGACTAGACCTTAGGAGAGCATTCTTGACTGCCCCATCCCTGGAAATGTTCACGGCCAGATTGGATGAGGGTCTGAGCAGAAAGGGTTGGAAGGGGCTTCCTGCAGTGGAAGGTGTCCCTGCCCATGACACAGGGTTGGAACGGAATGATTTTTAAGGTTCTTTCCAACCCAGACATTTCAATGATTCTGTGTTTGGCTGTCTTCAAAGTGAGACCCTCGTTATGATCACACAAAATGTAATGTAAAGTACCTAAGCTTCTTTCTACACTAAAGCTGAATTGAATAAGAAATCAAGTGCAGTACCACAAAATGCTTCTCTTCAGCCTCAGAAGCTTGTTTACCATTGCTGTAGTAGCTGAATTGCTGAATGAAATATTTACAACTATTCATGCAATCAAACTCATTTTCCTTAGGAAATAACTGATTAGGTATCTCACATCTGTTCCTGACAATGATTTAAGCCTCTGCTGATCCCTATCTAGACCTGACATGAATGTTAATGTTTTAGAAACAGTCACATTTAATAGAAGGGTGACGACAGACTCTCTGGGTCTGGCCGTGATTGACTGCAATGGGGAAGTTCTGCATCTACAGGTGAAGGCTGACACAACCATCCCACAATTTTCTCTAACCTTATGACCCAGGGCTTGGGAAGCCTGGCAGGAGATAGATAGAAGTCAGAGCAGAGCTTGACGCAGAATTATCTTGAGAATTATCTCCCTATCCCTGTCAGAAGTTTTTAATATCTCCCAGACGCTTGCTTCCTCTATGCAGAGCAGCAATCCTGCCCAGCCAGGCTCCAGCATTGCATGTCAACCTTCCAGCAATGTTTCCCCATCAGGGCCCTTTGACTGAAGCTGCTGCAAGTGTTGCAAGGCTGGGAGAAAAATCAGCTGCTAGTAAAGCTGATTGAGATTCCCTCACACAGCACAATGTTCATGACAGGAAAGACACAAAAATAAAACTCATGGGTGTTTTTCAAATAAAAGCTGTTTCATGAGTAAACAATCAATGCCAATACACTATCAGAGAGAGAAATCTCTTGTTTAGTTAAACTGATTAAATTCAGCCAGCAATCCCCTTTTCCATAGGAAACTTGTCACAAGAACTTAGAAAAAAAAAAAAAGCACAACCCTCCCCTCCATTTATCTCAAAATACTCTTCATTTCTGCACAAATCAAGGGACAAATCTTCGTCCCTCTCAGGTCAACTGCAAAGCTCTGCCACATTGTGTCAAAGATACAAAAGACATAAGAGCTGATCTGTATCGCTGCTCCTTCTGGTAAGGTGCATCCAGTGGGATAACTGGGCTTCCTAAGTTCTGAAAAGAGCAACTAGGTCAGAAGAAAACTTTTGGTAATACTTATAATTCCTAAAAATCTTACTTCAATGTCAAGGAACTAAATAAAAACAACTGAAGTAAATGAACATTTGCCTGTAAAGGACCTTGTCAAGCTGTAATTCAAATAGAAATGAAATCTGTGTGTCTGAACAGTAATCTCTGGAACAGTCAGAAATGCCACATAAAAGTAGATTTCAAACACATTCCAAAGAAGATTAAACTGGCAATTCATCTCTCTTAGGACTTCTATACATCATAAATAGGCATTATGCCTTCTATGTAAAGCAGCTCATTATCTGATTTATTCACCAATATCTCTTCTTATTCAAACAATTCAAACCAGACTATATTAGAAAATCCCAGAATAGTTTCCTTGGCACTGCAACTTTTGAAATGAGTTGATGATTTATATTTATAAAATTTTACTTACCGTACAACCAAATTCATGTTTGTTAATATAACACACTATCTCTAAGGACAATTTTTAAGAAAGATGCTATCCCAGCTGCATCATTTATTAACATTCATATGCTTTCCTTCCAAAAAAATCAAAACACAGAAGTCGTTCTTCCTGGTGTTAGTATTTTCATCATGCCTCAAGTGAAAACAGAGATTCTAGTCACAACAACCAACAAACTAATCATTCTAACACTCCAGATCTTGATAGCTTTACTAGTTGCTTTTTAACTATGAATATATCCAAAACAAGGAATTCAGCTCCAGATTCAAAATGTGCCCCTGGATAAGATGAAGTTATTGTTTCTAGTTTCTCAGACTCATTTCTAGTTTCCATATGGTTTAGGGGCAATTTTAGTCCATTGCATTTATTATTCTCTCATTTTAAACAATAGATCTTTGCCCTTTCCAGATAATACACCAGGACTATTGCAGAATCATATATACTTCCTTACTCTAACAACCCCTCCTTCCATACTCTGAATTATTTACAGAAAGTTGAAACATAGCATTATAGACAATTTTCCCATGTAACATGATTTTCAGCAAGGCTTCCCGAGTCATGCAAACTTCCCCCAATAATGGACTTTGGCTGCAGGCCCAGTGAGACACAGATACCAGGGGATCTTGCAGTCCAAAAGCCAAGTCCCAAGAGATGTGAAGATGCCCCAGGTAAGAAAGTGATTGTCCATGCTCCAGCAGAGCAAGCAATGAGAATTGTCAGTGCCAGGACTAGCAGCCAGGGGCCAAGGTATGCTCCCTCTGCAATTCCACAGCTCCACATCGCCATTGCCATGTGGGAGCTTTAACCCCAGAATTTATGACAGAGAGAAAATACAGTAACTCACTTTTCCTATGTTGACACATTGTCTCCACTAATGACAAGGCTCAGCTCCTTGCATAAGCAAAATTAAACAGAAAATGTAGGTGTTAAGATTAGCACAAAGAGTTTGTTTTATTAATACTTCCTGCTGTGCCCTTTCCATTAAAAGCCTGTCCCAAAAGGAAGCCATTCTGATTACTCTATTTGAGAGAAAAGGCAAACTGTTAATATTCATCTTTAATACATACATCAGTAGCGGAGTCAATCAAAGTCCCACCTTTTTTCCTCATGTGACTCACTTAACACACATATTTAATACATCACTTAATAAAATCTAATTTGAAACAGTTTGATCAGAGTGAATATTTTTAAGTTACTGTAAATCAAGCCAGTGTACATTGCACCCAGAGACAGGACAAACTGGTTTATGGTCAAACTTCCTCAGCAAGGGGTGTAACCCTCCCCAGCTATTACAGCCTCTCTAATAGCTGCCTTTGCTGTGACAAGCCAACTGTGGACCAAACACAGCATCCTCCTCTATACATAAACACATACTTGCAGTTTGTGCAGGAGAGCTTTAAACAGCCTAAACCCAGGGACTGACTCCCAGGGACATTTATTCTTCTCTTCAGCTGATACTCTGGGAGAGGTCCTCACTGCACAGAAACTGGTGGAAGTTTAGCCTTTACCTCCATTGAGGCCAGTTCTGCTCATCCCCTTCAGATAATGCCTCTGTATTGGCTTGAGAATCTTCTTATAATGCAGGCACGTCTATGCAAAGTAATTATTGGCAACAGCAGCTCTTATCAGCTCATCTATTGTTCATTAATTACTCCAAAAAATTGTTTACTTAGTAGGTTGCTTATGGTCAAAACTTAATTGTCCTGAAGCAGTATGTTAAAAAGTAGGCTGAGCCAGAAAAGTACCAACAAACCTTATTAATTTCTTTTAAGCATGTGTGTATGCGTGTTTGTGGGCTGAAGAGATGAAGTAAGAGAGGAGATTAGCATTTTTATGGATATGATTCCTGCCATTGCCACATACTCGAAAATCTTGCCTAAGCTTGGGCAGTTTGTAAACAAGAATAAACACACCTACAAATATCTCTCCATTCATCTATTAGTCAATCAATTAATTAATCTGCCTACAGCTGACACTCAATAAAGCACCTCATATTAACTTACAGGTGAGGCGGAACACTAATTGTGGGGAGACAGAGGCTCAGTGCAAGTGTCTGCTGAGCCATGATGCTGCCATTGGGTACAGAGGGGCTGAAATCCCTGCCCAGAGCCAGGGCACACAGCAGTGCAGGTACAACCGCAGGGACCACACAGTGGCCAGCCAAGCCCTGGGAACTCGGTGTAAAACACTGAAAACACTTTTCTATTTCACACAACAGACTCGTGAGGAGCAGCACTGGAGGACTGGGGTCCCAGAAGATGCTGGAGGGTGACATGCAGGGTGGCAGAGTCCTCCACGCCATGGGAGCAGTGGTGCAGGGAAGATCAAGCCCTTTGCTCTCCCTGCCTCCTTGGGACCCCTGGGTGTCAGGGACCCAGCAGGAGGGTGGTATAGTTGTCCCCAGCCCATCTGCTCTGCGAGATCAGGTAACATCAGTATTCAAGGCAGTTTTTAGCCAGCGTCACCTCTTCAATCATACCCAGAACATGTACATCACTAGCGAACCACCCTGTGCTCCCCTTCCACCACCATCAACAGGAGGTCAATTCCAACTGCTCAGCTGTGCATTTGCGTGTGTTTGTGTGTGTCAGAGCTCCAAGGTCTCACTCTGCCTCTGTTCCTCCCTCCTAAAGATGTATTTTGCAGTGTTCTCCGTGGCAATGTTTAGCGAGCCTCTTGGTTACCATAGTGTTATGTACTAAAAGAATGTTGACAAATTAATCAATTATACAATTGTGTTTGCCTAAGAATACAAGTCACAGTCAGATGATTCAATGCATTTCAACAGCTCTGTGGAGTTTATTTAACAGACTTCCTCTTCTACCATCTCAGTGTTATCCTCTTCTGTGCCGCCTGTTTTCCATATTTCAATTTCTCTTTACAGGTGACTTAGCAGCTAGGTGATCTCTGCTGCAGGCTAAGTTGAGCTATTTTCCTTCTTTCATGCCTGCTTCCTTTCTATCTTGTTTTGTTGCTTTCCTTCTCTCTCTCTCTTGCAATAAGGCAGGCATGATACACTCTGCTTTCCTCTAACCAAGCTGTGATTTTAAAATTACTAATCCATCACTAATGGTCAGCAATCATTTCTTTCTTCTAGAGATTATCCTGCACAATTTACAGAATTTTACTCTGATCAGCACCAGAGCAGCACTGATTTTAAGCCCAGGTTTTCAACTTCTTTGAGGAATATCAGGTCAAAAGGGAACACCAAGACCAGCACTCCAGTCTTGGAAAACAACACTGTTGATGGCTACTTAATAACAACTCTTCAACCTGGCAAGAAGCACCAGAAGGCCCAGAACACATTCTCATGTCATAAAACAACTTATGATACACATCAGAAGCATGCAAGATTAAACTGTGCTGTGACATAGCAAAGGGCAGGTAAAGATCACTGCCAGTGCTGCCTGTCCTTGTAGCCACACCAAGTTCATTAAGGCCAGCAACAGATCACAGAAAATACACCATGAAGTACAATAAGGTTATTTGCAACACAATCTGAAGGAAAAATGCCTCTCTGGCCCAAAATCTGACGAACAGGTTGAACCAGGGAGCACGCCAGAAAAATCTGCAGGCAATTGTGCCTGTCTGATGCTACAAAGAATCTCTGCATTGCACATTTTCAATGCCTAGTGCTTGAGAGGAAGGCAGATACAGGAGAAAAAAGATTCAAATCTGCAGCAATAGCGAAAATTAATTCTTGCCTTGGCTCACAAGAATACAGCAGATGCCTTGATGCATGGGGTTAAAAGTGTAAACAATCCAGGTCCGTTCTCCTTTCATTCTTCATACATTACAAATATTACTATATTGCACACCAAAGAACTAACTCTGCAAATGTAATTTCCTATCTCCGGGAGCTCTCTAATTTAATTGTATAATCTCTTTCATAAGATTATCAAGACCTATCTCAAAACTACCCTAATTTAAAGACTCTTACACAACTTCAATCCTTAGGTAGCTGGAAGCTTTCCTCTAATTTGCCCTGTGAATTTATTCATGATCAACTTAGACAATTTGATCTTGTGCAACTGCTTTTATTTTTTCTGCCTTCTTTTACAAAGTAACAATTTTGTGTAAAAAAAAAATAAAAATACTGTAACCTGTCCCTTCATTTGTTCAACTGAACATAGCTAAACAAATGATGGTGTTTAACCTCCCTTCATATTAAAGATGGTCTTTTTGTGTGACCACATCTTTAGCCCTCCTACTGTTGTAATTTAACATTTTCTTGACTTGGTGTCTAGAGCTATGCAAAATCCCAATGAGCTACTCCATGAGCAATGGAAAGCTCTTGTACTGATGCTCTGCATGATGATTTGCACAGTGATTGTATCATGTTTCCTTGAATCTCTTGTATTATTTTCCTTTGGTACCCAAGGACGTCAGTGATCTATTTCACAGATGTATGTCATTGCTTGTTCCTAGGGATCTCCTGAGCAGCCAATGCATCCACATCTCTCCCTTCTGTCATGGACAGCCAATGAGCTCCTGTTTCACACTGGAAGCTCTTGTTCCCAGTCCCCATGCTTAAAGCTTTTGAACTCAGCACTATTAAATGTAATTTTATGTCTACCAGTCCAATCAACAAAGTCATCTAAATTCCTTTCATATGATAATCTGATCCTCCTCTGTATTGACAATAGCTCTCAAATTTTTGTCATCCCACACAGCTCCTGGACACACACCCAGACCCTGCACACAGCTCTGAGTGGATCCATTCAACAGGACCAAGCCTGGTCTCAAGGGAGCACCACCACTAGTCTCCCTCTGTCCCGATGACTTTCTCTGAATATCTCTTTCCATTCACACAGCTTTATTCTCATGCATCTCTTGTACCTTTTCCTTGGTCAGCTCCTTTTCTACCTTTCAATTCTTGTCTTTAACCACCATCCTCATTTCAAGTAACGAAGTCCTGTTGGGCATGGTATCAAATGCTTGGCTTTAGATAAATTACATTCCTGCCTTACCCCACCTAAATAACCTGTTATACAAAAAAAGACGTTAGATTAGTCTAGCACAATCCATCTTCGATAAAATCTTGTTGTAATTTAGCCTGCTTCCTCATTATTTCCATGTCTAATTATTCTTTCCTACAAAATACGTCATGAGACGTTGGGTACTATTGCATTCAAACAAACTTGCCTATGGTTTCCTGCATTGCTTTTTTATTTTTTACCTGTATAGGGACTCAATGTAGAGAACACAAATATTTGCCCTGTTCGGCATCTGAAGAGGCATGACAGAGTCTTATTGCAAGCCATGCAAGACTTGTGCCACTGCTTTTAGTATTCTAGGACTGGGATTATTGGCACTTCTTCATTTGTCTCACTAAGTATTTAAGTTTTGCCTGTTTTCTTTTTATTTTTTTAACTTAGCTATGAATAGTTTTCAGTTGCCTGCAGATTTGTTAGTAATTATACTCTGTTCCAGATTCTACAGAAGGTTCTGCATTCATGAGAAAGTTGTGTCATTATTTAGAGACATCAGTTCTCCTTTCAGTTTAGGCACATCTAATTTCAGTTCTGTGCAAATTGACTAAGTGTAGGTTTTGGTTGAACCCAAATAAGATCATTCGAACGAAAATAAGAACGTCCTTACACGAGGTCACATCAGGTTAATCAAATCACTTTAAAAACAGACTTAAACTAAATTGGTGTAATCTCCCCACGTAGACAACGCCAAAGCCAATAAAGGAATATGAAGTAGGTCAAAGTCCCTCATTAATTACACAAACTTCTGTGGTTTGACTGAATCTGGTGGTTCTGAGGCTGGGCAGATGTGCAGTCAGACAGCCCAGCTGTGCACAGAGTGCTTGTCAGGGCGCACCACCACTTCAACCACTTAAACCTGGGCTTAAGTGAGACTGGAGTAACAATAAATAGGGTCTTGCAGCACTTCTGCACCAGGGCACTGCTCCTTCAGCACACAGAATCACACACACAGAATATTCTGAGTTGGAAGGGACCCACAAGGATCATCAAGTCCAACTCTTAACACTGTCTCCCTGGCGGGATTTGAACCCAGGTCTCCCACACTCCAGGTGGGGACATTTACCACTGTACTAAAGTGGATTTTTACAGGCCACAGGGCAAGAAGTCATGCCACAGGGGCACCAAAAGTAGCAGAGAACAAGAAAAAAAGAGAAATGGTTCATCTTGGGTGGCAAAGTAGGACAGACCCAGCAAAGCAGCACCGGGTGAGCCCAGCCACCACGGCTGTGCCGATGGGCACAGAGCTGCAGCAGGACAACGTGAGGCACATCAAGCAGAGCATGGCCTGAGTGAGGCAGGGTTCACGTGAAAGAAGGGTCTCATTCAGGTTGTAACAAATAGTTCTTGTAGCTGCCTGGCTTCCCCAACAGAGGTTTGGAACTGAAGTGACAGAGAGGTTTATAATTTTAATAATACCAAAAGAGACTGGTTCATGCTATTTTATTTTTTATAGGTTTTACTGTTGTGGTTAAAGCCATTATTACTCCACTAGAATCCATAACTGTCCCAGTACAAGCCTGAATCCAGTTGTTCTGATATAGGCACGTAACTTATTCCTCCACTCTTGAAGGAATGAGCCATGTTGGCATTAAAACCTTTGTACCAATACATGTGAATCTTGGGAGGTTGCGTAATTTAGGGCAAAACAATGCAACTTCTGTGCATAGACAAGCTGTGGCTCCAAACCGTAAAGATATCCGTATCAACTTTTTTATACTAATAATGAGTAGAAGTTGGATTCAACATCAGTATTTCTGCAATGTAATGCTGCCTCCTCCATCATGAGACTTTAGTTATGAACTACTCATTTGCTAATTTTAATCTTTAACTCTGAGCTATTTTTGTGTACTTGATGTGGGTCTTAAACCAATAAAATAATTCAATACAGACATAGTCTCAGTGGCTAGGAACCATCATATATCTTACTGAAGCTTGTAGTTTATTTAAAAAATACAAACCAATTTTGTTTTTTCCTCTAAATCAAGTAACTGCAATTCACAGCATGGAATGAACAGGATAAATGAGAAGCAAGCAACCACTCCTAAAGCCATTTGCATTTTTCCTATTACATCTTCCAGAAGAATTCTAAAGATTCAATAATAAACATGTTTAGCCCAAGAGATACAAATGCCTCCCCTGCACACGAACTTCCAGTTTTGGCTTACTCTGGAGCCTCCTCTCCTCATTAGTGCCTGCTGTTTGTCAGGGCTCCATCAGCGTCAGAGCCTTGAGTACTGTTGTTACGGCGCATCAGAGCACAGGGCTCTGCTCCTCCCGGGTGCAGCACTGACACACTGGCTTACTCTGATTAGCACATCACAGGAAAGTTATCTTTTTTCTCTTTTTTTTTACCACAGTTTTTAAAAACCCAAACATTCAAATGCATTTTTATGACTGGATAACTATGGGGAGGCTTTGCAGCCCAGGAAGTTTATAAAAATTACACATATTCCCAGCCAAAACAGCACATGTTCAGTACCAGGGCTTCACACTGCATACTCTTGAAATCATCTGCTGCTTCAAACAACATCCGTAGGACCTGTGAGGACTGTAACGCCTATGTATCAAACCCATGATGAGCTAGCTGTCTCTTGAAGGCAAATTCCCATTCCCAGAGCTAGGGATTAGCCAGCAGTGATCTAGCAAAATAAGGACAGAGGAGCACCGGCATTTTGCTCAAAAATGAAGCGACTCCTAACATTTTCTCATGTCTACACCAGAATGTTTCATCCCATCAGTGAAATCAACATCACTGCTTTCACTGCACACAAAATAAACTTCAGCTAATAAATAACCCTGTGGTCCTGCACCCTCCAAGGTGGGGCATTTTAACAGCTTTTATTTCAGGGACATTATCTCCGGGGCCACTTAGAGGCAGAAGAAGACAACTTCATTCAGGAATCGGGGGTAATTGGCACTTAGGTGCCAGTTCTGCCCCCCAAAAGAGACTGATGTCGTGGACTTCTCCAAAATCCACCGAGGAGAGACCTGCTCTGCGACGACTCAGGAGCCTTCTGCCTTCGGGGACTGTGCACTTTACAAAGGACAACAGCTCCCCAAACCGCGTGTGACACCTCACTGATGAATCACACAGGGCTCAGCTCCGACCTGTGTTTCCAGTGCAAGCTACCCAGAGCAATCAGTTCACAATTTCTGCCACTATGAACCAAGGCTTGGTGTTATCATTCACAAATCCACGGCTGAAACATACATGGGGGTTCGTAATTCCCCGTTTATAATGTAAACAGTCTGTAGAATCAAACGACACATTAACTCTTGTGGGAGGAGTAACTTTTCAACCTGGTTTTCAGATGCTATCTTTAGGCGCAAGGCTCATTTCGGAGGCTTTTCCCTATTCTGTTTTCAGACAAACACATTCCCTGAACGACGGAACTTGAAGACAGAACGCGAAGATTGCAATCAGACCTATTTCAGCCTCCAGAAAATCGATTTCCCCCAAGCCCCAATCCCCTGAGCTCCCAGCGACGCTCAGCCCGGGGCCGGTCCCCAGCTGCTCCGTGCCCCAGGGTCCGCGGGAGCTGCGGGACGAGGATGCCGGTGTCCGGTCCCAGGATGCGCCGCGCTCCATCACCCCGGGGTCCCCTTGCCGCCTGCCCCCTTACAGCCAGAGCCCCCCCGGACAACCTGCCCTGCCTCCCGTACCTGCCAGTACGCGAATTGTTTTAAGGGGGAAATCAGAGGACTTAAGTTGTGGCTGTCAATTTCCCTCTCTAGAACTTACCTGGGACGGTCCAGGCAGTGCCGGACAAGGGCAGGGCGGCGCGGTGGGTGCCGCGTACCGGCTCCGCAGCTCTTCCTGGGCATTCCCCCGCTCCCTGCAAGTGCCGGGACCCTCCCTCCCGCACCACAGTTGCGGCCCCCGCGGCCGTACGTACCGTCCAGGAGGATGCGCGTCCCGGAGCCGCTCTCAGTGCCATACCCAGCCCCGGCGCGGTGCCCGCCCGGCGACAGGGGTTACCGCTCTCCGCGGGGTCCCGCTGCCCGGCGGTGACATGGCATGAGCGCGGGCAGGGCGGGGNGACCCTTCCTCCCTCCCCGTCCCCTCCTGTGCGGAGGGGAGCGAGCCCCGGCCCCGGCTGCCCCGCCGGGTCCCGCAGCCGTTCCGCGCTCCTCGCGCGGCACCGACTCCCTGCGCGGCACGAGCTGTGCTCTGCCGGGATTAGTCATCCCATACTGTGAGTCACCCATTTAACATTTGCTGCTTCCTTCCTCATGGGTTTTATTTTAATTCCCTTTCTCCACTGTAACTGTTTTCCCTCTCCTCCGAGGACAGCGGGTTGCTCCTTCCCCCTTCCCGCGACTCCAGCCGTGCCCAGCTGCGGGCGCGGAGCTGCAGCCGGCGACAAGGAGCAGCGGGTCCCGCCGGCGAGTCGGGCAGGCACCGCTTCTCACTCGTGCCATAGGGTCCTGCCCATCGCCCGCGTTTGGTTTACGCTCCTTTGTGCATCGAAGCGGTAGGCACCGAAGCGGGGACGCCAAGAGTGGTCTGCAGCCTTTTCCTCTCTTCTCAAGACACTGCCAGGAGGGGACCAGCACCGCGTGGGAAGCACCTGGTTGATGCCACCCTTAGGGCGACCTGAACCAACATCGCTGACCCCGTCCCCGCGCTGCTGCAAGCAGCTGCATCATGTAATCCCCTTCCAAAACTGAGTGCATTCTCTTACCAACAAGTTACATTTTGGGGGTGGTTTTTGTTTGGTTTAGTTTTGGGGTTCGGGGTTTTTTTTTCGTTGGCTTCTTGCCTTTCAGCTCCTCTTGGAAAGTTGCTCCTTAACCTATGCAATGCTGGGAGACCTGCTCCCTCTGGGAGTAGTCCTTTGCCATAACTGGCATCCTCGCACCTGGCTTTCTTTGCTCAGCCAAATTTCCTGTTCCTCTCCCAGCCCTCGTTGTGCTGGAGGAAGAGAGAAAGGCAGACACAGAGGCAGGCAGCCTACATGGCCCCTTCCCCACATGTACCAGTGCCCCAAAACACTGCACGGGAGACAAAAGCAGAACGAAAAAGGGGACAGCAGACAAAAGACTTTGCTGTGAGTATTTTGATATAAACCTGATGCCAGTGAGGAAAGGGAAGTGACGTTGCTACAGCAATAACCCTGAGGAATATCAGCTGTTATTGATGAGGACAAGAGAAAGGGCATCTTTGCATGCAGTTAATACGTATTTCTTACTTTCTTATTGGAGACAAAGCAAATTAGCTCGGTTGTGCTGCCTGCCGCAAGTGGCAAATCTGTTTTTTCCCACTTAGAGTGTTTTTCTGAGGCATGCCGCCTCATCACATGAAACACAGCAACTGTTTCCTTGTTCATATGGGAAAAATCCTTCTTGCTCTCTTTCAGGCAAGATACAAACAGGTATTGAATTCAGTATTTCTCTCTGTTTTTACTTGATTTAAGTTGTGTCTCTACAGCCTGCAGTGCAGCTCTGTCACCCCGTGATGTTCACTGAGGGGATGCTATTGCTCCCCTACATGGGTATAGAGATATACATTTGGGGAAGTAGATTTGGAATAATGAAAACACTGCACTCTGCAACTGAGGCACTTGCGATTATGCACCCACAGACGGATGCCGTGGGCAGCACAGGCAGGCAGGATGTGGCCCCAAAGGGGCTGTGCCAGGTTTTCCCTCAAGGTACAAGTGCCACAGCCATTGCTTGAGTTGTGCTGGCAACTGACCGGGTGTGCTGGCACTGCTGGGACACTTCCATGGCCATCCCCTGTCCCTCAAGCCTGGCAGGCACAGCAAACAGCATCAACACTTGTACAATAACACAAATCACTCAGAAATACCTCTTTACCTGATAAGTGCAAAAATGTGATGGTCTTCTGACCAGATATTATGGGTTTTTTGAAGTGTTTTAACCAACTACCCTGCTGCCCCTGGCAACTAGAGTCAGCAGGCTGGGCAGACACAGGGGCCTGTCCTCCTACAGCAGTGGTGAAGGAGTTTTCATGTCAATTACTTTAATTATCTCATTTAGAATAACACATTTTCCACTAAGAGCTTTCCAAAAATTAAAAAAGAACAGGGAAACAGACAGTTCTGCCACACCAAAATTCACACAGTGCTCAGAAAGTTGCAGCATTAGGCAGTTTTGGCTCTGCTCAGCGATGGTTGGCATAGCCTCAAATTTGTTTATATTGTTAGTTTTGAACAATGCTGCATTGCAACAACGTGGCAACAGCAATAAAAACACGAGAGAGCTGGTTTTGGCCAAAAAATAAGAACAACAAAGATTACACATATATATTCTTTGTTCTTCTTATATACATTCTTATATATGTTCTTGTGTATTTAAATATGTATATATAGATATATGTATGTATAAACCCCAGCCTATCCCTGCTGCTCTCACCCAGTGGACTGGCAGGCACCATTAAGGACTAATATAATTCAATTATGAACTAGAGGGATAACCTGAGCTGTATTTTGGAATATCACACTCCTATTCACAATCCTTCATCTGAAGCAAACTAGCTTTTAAAATGCACACTGCAACACTGCAAAAATCCCGACCCAGGAAATGCTTGCATTGCGCAGTGCTAAGTCGAGAACCAGCTCGGATTCAGGATCATCTCACTCCAGAGCGTGTCCAGAAATTCAGTGTGATGTTTTCCCTTTTCATACAGTAGTAACTGTCAGGCTTGGTATAATGCAAATGAAAAGGAAAGAGAACAGTAAAGACAACAAAGTGGAAAACGCACCCTTGCCTTGCTCCGAAGTGGCTGGTTCTGTGTGGGTTTCGCTGTGACTCTGGGATGTGGCAGCGAGCGGAGAGCAGGAGCCGTGGAGCCCACCCAGAGCTCCCCATGGGAGCGTGCGGGTGAGGCCAGAGGGAGCCCAGCTCTACCCAAGGCAGAGACACAGCGTTAATTGTGTCAGTGCTATTGCACAATACTGTTGCCTTGACACTGTGTCATGTAAAGATCTTAAACTGCCTCTTTATTAGTCATCCTCTGCTCATTTTAATTGTGCCTGATAAGCAGGGCCATTTCACCTTTGTGTTCTCTGTGCGCACTTATCGTGCGTATTTATGTCACCCAAGAGACTTTCAATCTCTTCCTGTAGTGCCAGTAGATGCACAGCAATGAGGAGCCATTGCTATCACAACAACCTGTTGAGGTTCTAGCCTGTTTGCTTGCTACCTTTTCACACCATTGCTCTCCCAGTGTGGACATCTCCACAGGTCCCTGATCCTGGCACTGAAAATGTTCCGGCAGAGGCTTAGGTTAATGCATGGGAAGCAGTAAGAAGGGGTAGGCTGATTGAAATGTGCACTTAATTTTTTTTCAGGATCAAGTGCTGTAGGTCTGTGCTTAACACTACAGGACTCACTTTGATCTTCTCCAAGGACAGAATTCTCTGTGGATTAAATTCTTGCTTCTGAATTATGGTATTGGTTATTTAACAAAATCAAAGCTGCGAGATGAATAACTAATTATTTGATTTAATACAATAAGTACATTGAAAGTTTATGGAATATTTTAGTCTCATTTGCTTGCAACATAAAAATATACTGCCCAAGAGTTTGCCCATGTGAACTCTGTTCCTGCAATTCCTTATCTAGCCTTATCGTTGTGAAGTCTGAAGTTTCACTGCAAGCTCCTAGAAATAGCAGATCGTTTTCCTTTCTGTGGTATTATGACCTTCTCCTCCTCCTAAACATCACTTACAGTTGTGGTGGGGAGAAGGAGGGGCACTTTGGCCAGGCTCACAACGCTGTCACCTGTAAGCACAGCGCAGTCAGGTGACGCAGCATCTTTCCCAGCACCCGGAGCCCTGCTGGCACTGCTGCCGTGCTGCGGGCACTGTTTGCTTAGAGCTCACGTCTCTGCTTCAGGCAACACCCAACACTTATTACAGCCCTTCTCCATCTGGAGATGTAACTGTTCTCTGGGCTTATCTAGTTTCACCTTACTTTTCCCCATTTAAAAAGACTCAGAAATAGAATTCAGGTTTGCACTGCAATCATGTGAGGAGATGGGTAAAATCCCATTCTCATTTAAGTTCAGAAAAAGGAACGGAAACTCCATTAAAAGTGGAGAAAAAAACCACATTTACTCCAGTGTGAACAGGATTTCCCCCTTAACACAAAATCTTCCATCTCTGTGGTCTGGAAGGAGCTACTTGCTGTCCTACCCAGAGTCTTCGAGGGCTACTTCGAATCTTTATGCAACTGCTTTAAAGGATTAGGACTATACATGGGTTAATCACCATTTAGGACAAAATTCCAGCTAAGTTTTTGAGACCAAACTGGAATTCATTTTCATTTTTGTCATCCAGCCTCTTATTCTGTAGAAAATGGTTTAAGATGCTTCTTACAGAGGCATGAGTGGCATCCAAATTTTGTATTTCCTTGTGCTGAAGTAATAATGGCCAGATAAATTAATGTATTTATTTGAAAACCTGAGAGGTGCCCACATCAGATTTTTTTGGCTCAGAGAAAGGTTAAAGAGTCATTTCAATGTAGCAGAATGTACTACCAACAATAATTATTATTTTTATAACAGAAAAGGTATTCTCAACAGTTAGTTATTTTCTGATAGGTGTGCTTGTGATCTGTTACTCTACCGAACTCAAAGCAGGGAGAGTGGAAAACTTGCACAAACAAGAGCATGGCTGCCTTCTTCTGCCCACATCCTTTCATGAGACCATACAAGCTAAAGCTAAAACTCTGACCACATTTTAGCTTGATCCCACAGGATAATGTACCTGTGAATTAATTTGCTTTGATGCTGGGTTCATATCTTCTGGAGACTGTGCTGAACACAAATTCAGGCTGCTGCATTTAAATATGGGTTAAGTCACCTCTGATTAGTATAATCAGCAACCAAGGGGCCTCTTGAACAGGAATATAAAATAGAAACTTAGTAATAATTATGTTAAAGGCCTAAATCTCCCCAAATTCAGTAGGCAGAAGACAAGTGGGCAGAAGGAGCACCAGGTAATGGCAACAGCTGTGGTATTGCCCATGGGTGAAGCACAGAGGAAGAACAGACAAGTCAGTGCAGAATTACTGTCCATCATCTGCAAGTGCATCCTTCCTAATAAATCACACTGGTTACTACTTAGCACTTTAAATCCACATTGATAAACACGGATATTTGCTATTAATACTTATGCTGATGCTAAGCTTTATTCATACAAGGTGGTAATGCTTTAAATCTTCTCTCTGGTATTTGTCCATTTTTAGTTACTTGATCCCATACATAGCAGTTAGGAATTGTGCAGGTCAGCTATTCCTTGCACTGAAAGTTTCCACTTCTCCTTTTGGGCCTTTACCCAGAGCGGATGCATTGGTAACATCATTATCTTAATGGAGTTTTCAACATCCTGGGTTAGAATATCAATGGCTGAGTCCAAGATAAGCCCCAATGGGCTCCTGACCAAATCTGGCAGAGGGAAAGCCGTTCTTGTTGCCTGAAATTCCTGCTATAACCCAAAGTCTGGTCAGGCTTCCAAGCTGGACATTTGGGTGACAAAGGACACGTCTTGAGACAGAAGCTGCCTCCATCCATACCTTCCTATCTACTCCCAGCTACTACCATTCACCTCTGTTCTGTGTGGATGGGGCTGCAGCCAGAGGGCTCCCAACTACATCCTAATCTCCTTCCAAAACTGGGTAACTGGGTCAGAGAGTGGCATTAGGATGGCTGTGACTTCCAAGCACAAAGTATGGCAGAGGTCCAGCTCTCCCCCTGCACAGCCTTGCTAGTGGGGAGACCTCCCTCAGCAGCTATGTGGGACTGAGAGAAGCCATTGCCTGATTTCACTCTGTAAGGAAAGGAAAGTAACATTTTCCTTTCCCAGATGAATTGACTAGTGAAGTCCTTTCCCAGCTCTGTACAAGAAGACATTAAAATAACGACTATTGAAGATGGCATAAGGATGCAGCAGAAAGCAGACAGCATTTTTGTTGAGAAGACAGTGGGATTGACAGTTCTACCACACTCCAATTGGCAAAGACTGAAAAATCAATACCATACATACATGTACCCGGTACCATGAAAACTCACCTCAAATAGCTGCTGTATTTAACTACTGTGGAAAGACCAGACATAGTTTCACAGCTTGATTATAAATGTCAAGCAGTGGCTTTTTAAGCACAGGCTATGCAGGTTGTTCTGTAAGTCTGAGGGATCTCTGACAACACAACCCAGACACTGTAAAGGACAGAAGCCTGGAGCACAAACCCCAGGGCAGAGATCTCCAAACACCTCCCTTAATGGTCTTTTAGGATACACAGGAAAGAAAATGTGTGTCCCTCATCCCAAGTGCACCAAAGTCAACAGGGTTCTTGGTTGACTTCCACTGTCTTCCACTGTTTTTTCTGCCTTTTTTAAAAACACAGAAACCTTCTAAATAAGTTCATGAATGCATAGAACAAGTGAGCTGATGTTCAACAGAGATTTTAGCTGGGGAGCAGGAGACGGACTGAAAGCACCACGTTGATAAGGCTGTGCCACTCTGCTCATACCTAAACAAAAGCAAGTTAAATCGCAAGTCTGTGAGTTTTTATCTCTGTGTTTTATCACAAAATTATAAATGTGTCAAAAAATATCCAGAACTTCATGGGATGTTACTGCACTCTCTACTCACAGAAAAGCACACGATTTTTCCGGGCACTGGGGAGGTGCTGAACACCATCAATGAATTGACTATGATACTGGACACTGGTATCACGTATGTGACAGATTTTCTCTACAAGCAATGTACCAAAAAGTCAGTCCTAATAAGTGAAAATGAACCTCTGACTAACCTGGTGAAATTATGTTCTATTATGCAGCTCTAAGTGCATTTGTGTGTGTCTGTAGAAAATAAATATACAGGACAATATTTCCTCATCTAAACAGGAACATCAAAATAAGTTTTGGTCAGGGCTTGTGAATGAAAGACTGGGATTGGAGAGAGGAACTGCCTAATAAACATGCTTGTCATGAAACTCAGGAAATGTTTTGCAGAAGTAAGACATATGGGAAATGGATTGCATTTTTTTTTTCTTTGGACAGCTTGCCTCATCACTCAAATATGGTGATGACCGTGTGGACAGTTATGCACTGCCACACTTACCCTGATCCCCAAACTTTCATAGCACCTCTGAAATTCTTCTGGTCCTCTCTGCATCTAGAAACCCCCTCTGCCTTGTTACTCCAGAGGATCATCCACCTCCTCTGATGGGCCGAGCAGCGCCTTTCCAGAACATCTGCAGGCAGCCAAATCAGCCTGAGGAAGTGGAGTTTGCTTTGTTTGTTTTGTTTTGGGTGGATCTGGGGGGGCACTTTGGGTGGGATTTTGTTTTTTTCATTCAGCAGAGTATACAGTTTTGCAGAGCAAAAGTTTTTTGCAGAGCAAAAGTACAGTTTTGCAGAGCAGAAACCAAGGGTTCTCGGAGAACTGAAAATCACTGTTTAGAAAAATGCTAGCTAACAACAAATTACTTTTCATTAAAGCAAAATACCGTTCTTCTGTGGAGCATCATTACTGTCGCAGTGACATCTAGTTCCACCAAGTTTTCATCCTTCCCTTGTCCATTTAATACATCTGCCTGCCCTTCAACCAAGGAAGATCAAGAGACTTTGAAAATAAATTTTAAAAGGTGCATATTGTTTTGTAGATCTTCAGTCCTTCCACTTGCAGAACTTTGGTTGACCTCCATTAGAGAGCACATGCACAAAGCTCTACAAAGGCAACACTCACTGCAGGTTTTCTGCCCTGTCATCATATCCTTCAGTTAATTCAGACACCACCCAGTACTATGTACATGGCACAGGTAGTATCACTAGTGCAGCAACAGGTGGGTGAATCATAAAGAAACTATGAAGAGGAAACATGTCACAAGCTGAAAGAAATGCTTGTTTTCAGTGGAGTGTTTCATCTTCAGAAGAGTGCTGAAGTTAAGGATGCTGATGAGAGAATTAACTTGTGCCCTGGTCACTAAATGTAGCTTTTTATGTAGTTATGTACTGGTTCTGTTGCCATGGGAAATATGAATACTCGCCATGACAACTAAAGCAGTGTGGCACACAATCCACTTCACACAGAGCATCTTCCTAAGGATGTGCTCCCATTCATATATCCTACAAAATTCTGTGTCCTTGAGAGCAATTCAGTGTGGGTTTTTCAGGCACAGTGATTAATTCTTCTGCATTTTATGATGGGTTATATCCTGGTGTCTAATATAACTTATTATTTAGTTCTTACATATCCCCCTCAGTATTTCATCTAAAAGTACTTTGCAAAGGTAATCCTTACAAAAAAAACTTTGCTTATTTTACAATGAGCCATTCAGGCAAAAAAATTTCATGGAGGCCCCCCAGCACAACAAGGTCAGGACTGACATTTGTGCTCTGAATTCTTGAGGCAGGACTTTAGTGTAACAGGACCATGGCTCTCATTGCAAGAAGATGCAATGAACACTGCAGCCAAAATCTGCACCATCAGGGCAGAACAGCTGCTGGGGAAAACTTCACTGAGCTCAGTGCATCTCCATCTGTGATCAAGCAGGAACAACACACCACAGCGCTCTCCCTGAACCCTTGTTTGGGTTTGGCTGCATGACTGCTGGACACTGGAAGCAATCTGGGGATGGAGGGCACTCCCCAAACCAGCCAGCCCACTGCAGGGAAAGAATTACATGCCCTGAAGCATTTTGTTCCAGAAGATGCTTCTGAAAACATCTTTCCCCATTCGTTGCAGGGTTTGTGCATGCTGTCACTGATCAGAGCTGTGCACACTAAAACAAAGCACACACTGTCCTTGCTGTGTTCATCCTGACCGACCTGTGGCTCCAAACACCTCTCAAGCCCAAGCTTCCCTTTGGCAGATGGGCTTCCTCATGCCAAACCGTGTGCTCCTCCCCAATGGGCACAGCTTGTGACACAGGGCGAGCAAAGGCCACCAAGTTGGATGTAAAATTTACTTTATCATAAGAACTCACTGAAGCTCTAGCCTGTCTGGGTCACTAGTGGAGCATGAAGTTTTCCAAAGTTATTTGCCTTAAAATAATTTCTAGAGGGAAAAAAAACCAACCCAATGAATTGTGATCAAGAGTTATGAGTAACCTGGAACACCAAGAATGTTCTCAGAGTAAATACATAGCTGAGAAAACCATTACCAACCCAGATGATAATTATTCTGGCTATTTACCTCTTAACCTTGCCAGACATGTTCAAAAGTGCATAACAAGTGACATCTCTTCTTTATCATAAGGATTAGCCCAGAGGGAAATTCTTTCCCTTTTAGTTACCAACGTTAACGATGTTGCTTTTGGCTTTGGATCTATTTCCCTACTTCAAAAAACAGCAATGACAACTTTTTTCCACTGTTTAATTCATGCAGTCACAGTAATTAAATATGAATCTTCAAATATTGCTTGACATATTGTAGATTTATCATCAGTGAAACAGTCTTCTGCCCATTTCCATAATTGCTGCTGTTCAGAACAAAACGGTTATGCACTGAAAGACTGACAATTTTTTCCTTTTGGTTTAGTTCTCAGTTGTTTGCCCTTTTGGTGAAGCTGTATAGAAGTTTCATTTCATAATTAAATTAGTTTCCACTGACATATGGAAGCAATAACTTTCTTTTTTTCTAGTGTTTCTTAAGCTGTGCTGTCCAGTATGTACTGCAAGGAGCCAACATGTCCTTTAAGAGCATCTTAGGAGATGCTGCTCATGTGCATCCCTGAATGAGTAACAAAACCATATAAATCACTTAGATATTTCAGTTGAATATAGTGCCCTTGATGGTCAAGAGAGAGTTTTTTCTTGCTTCTGTGGGTGGTAAATTTTGGAAAGAATTAACAGTGACTTCAGGCCTTCAGGATTGAAAGGTTGGGGGTTTTCCATCTCCACACTGAGCACATTTATGTAATGGCTGCTCACCAGCTCCACGTGTTTTCTTTGACTTGTATTCCCCGGACAGACCAGTTTAGCAGTAAAGAGGAAAGATGAAAGGAGAAGTACTTTTGGGCACTCATAAAACCTGGCAGGAGCAGTCTGTTTGATTTCCATGCCTCAGAAAGTGCTGGGGCAAAGCGCTCTCCATCCCAACTCCCCAAGCAGGTGGCTGACTAAATGTTACCTGTCTGTCAATCATGCTGTTACACAAGCTGGTCTAATAGTCTCTGCTTAACTGTTTACACATTTTTATCTGCTTAGAAATCCTTCTGACTGTCTTCCCTTCAGTAAATAGATATGTAGTTTCTTGTGAATAAAGTCTTATCAGATTGAAAAAGCCTCTTAAGAATGGTTGAAGTATGAGAACGAGTGCAAAAACCTGCAGGCAGGTTGAAACACTGAAAGTGGTAAGAAGCCCCATTCAATTTTTTCACTGAAAATCAGTGTTTCATTCTAGGGGCCAGTTAACCCTTTCATCTATAAAGATGAGAAAGGAACAGGCTGTTCCTGTCACATGTGCCTTTCATAAATCCTCAGCAAGCACAGCTCTCTGTGCCTCACCACCACACTGTTCCTGGGTGCTTCCAGGTGAGCCCCAGCATGGGCACTGCAGTTACTCCTCAACACATCTGGTGACACTGCTGAGAGCCCAGGTGCCTCTAGGTACAGTGGTGGTACCAAAGGAGGAGAGGTTGAAAACATGGCCATTATGTTAGGAGGAAGCAAAGTGTTTCTCCCAGCCACGATTAAACCCAAACTTTCCACTGCCTGCCTGTGGACCCACCACTGCTGTCTGGGCTGGAGCTACAGCCTTCCTGATTTAACCAGACCCACAGTTCTTACCCTCCTGGTGGGAAGATGCAGCACATGGTCTTGTGTAGCCCCTGAATTCCTCATCACATATCTCAGGGTTTCATCACAGCCCCTGAGAGGGTGGAAAACCTCTCTTGATTTCACAGAAGTCAGATCAGTCCTCTTCTTTGAAAAGCAGCTTTCATCACAGATTAGTGACTGGGAGACTACAGCTTTGAGGTTTTTTGAACCTTCATACTTCAGTACAGAAGGTTAGAGCCACAGCCAGTGGAGAGGATGGCCAAGCCAGGTTTCCTCTAAAGGAAGGGCTTACAATTTGAGTTGCTGAACTGATTGACTTTGTAATTTCCTGATTGCCACAGGCAAAACCCACTGTCCAGGTGAGCATCAAGCGCTTTTGCTATCACTGACCAAAACACACCAGAACCAGGAAGCAATGAAATTATCTCTGAGGAAGGTGTCCTCCTCCTCCCTCCCTGAGGACATGGAGATCTCCCTGAGCATGACCAACATTCAGCTGCGTGTTTCTATTTCAGGTCTTGGCTGCTGGAGCTGGCTGGAGCAGTTGATCGGCTTAACTACTGTCTTGCCAGGATCAGGGCTTGAATGAGGGCAAGCTGGCTGTGACCCAACCCACATAAGTCTGGGAGTGTGCTGACAGGCTGGGAAAGAGAGGGAGTTGGGAGAACTTCTGCTCTCTGTGACAGTAGTTTGCTTTTCATTACTCACACCCAGGGATCATAGTGTACTGGCTTCTGCTCATTGATTAATTATAAGAAGAATGAAGATGGCCTGTTCGCTTTTCTGGATCAGAAGGTGGAGCCCATTCTTCTGAACATGGGTCTTTCCTATACCAAGTCATGTAGAGAGTGGACTTCAAAAGTCCAGGGCACTCTCATTACGGAGCTTGCACCAGGAGCAGTGTGAGCTTTTCTCTACCCAAGCCAAAGCAGCAATTTGAATGTGCAGCTTCCCCTGCTCACAACAGCTGCAGCGCTGACACACTGCACAGAAATAAGATTTGAATCCTGTGCAGTGAGTGCTGAAAATGTGGTTATCCACAGGACAGACTCTTCATCCTGAGACTGACTGGCAGAGCTAAGGCATCCGACGTAGTGCTTATTTGTCATCCTTGAAAGAATAATTTCCTACTTCATGTAGTTTTTCTCCTGCTCTCAGCAGGAAAGGGACAGGCCTTTTAGCAGGGCCAGTTGCAATGGAACAAAAGGTAAGGACTTTAAACTAAAACCGTGTCGATTTACAGGATCAATTATATTGGAAAAGACCTCTGAGATCAAGTCCAACCTTTGACCTAACACCACCTTGTCAACCAGACAATGGCACTAAAGGGCTATATCCAGTCTCAAATACCTCCAGGGACAATGACTCCACCACCTCCCTGGGCAGCCCATTCCAATGCCCAATCACTCTCTCTGGAAAGAACTTCTTCCTGATGTCTAACCTAAACCTCCCCTGGCACAGCTTAAGACTGTGCCCTCTTGTCCTACTACTGTTATTGCCTGGAAGAAGAGATCAATATCCTCCTGGCTACAATCTCCTTTCAGGTAATTGTAGAGACTGACAAGGTCTCCCCTGAGCCTCCTCTTCTCCAGGCTAAAAATCCCCAGCCCCCTTAGCCTTTTCTCATAGGACTTATGCTCCAGTCCCTTCACCAGCCTTGTTGCCCTTACTCAGACTTGCTCCAGCACCTCAATATCCTTCTCAAAGTGAGGGGCCCAGAACTGCTACAATGAGATGGTGATACACTGGCACAGGTTGCCCAGAGAAGTGGTAGGTGCCCCATCCCTGGAAAAATTCAAGGTGAGATTGGATGGGGCTCTGAGCAACCTGATCTAGTCAAAGATGTCCCTGCTTAGTGCAGGACTGAGACAAGATGACCTTTAAAGGTTCTTTCCAACCCAAACTATTCTGTGATTCAATGATCCTGTGACTTAATATCTCTGTATTGTGACTTTTCCTCATTCAGACAAGTGTAAGCAAATGAACATTTTAGTTGATCTAACAAACAAGAACCCAGATACAAATCCTAGAAACAAATACTGAATTTTTTCACAGAGCAAAACTGCCTGGATGGGACTTGTGGCCTCCTGGTTGTAGGACATTTAAGCATGATCTCTAAGGCTGGAAAGACCAGCCCTGGGGAGTGTTTTGGAATAATATACACTGTTGATCAGTAAAGGTGAGACACTGAACTTTGCGTAAATATGACACTTGCAAAAATAAGGCTGAAAAACCAGGCAGTAAGTTTTATTATCAAACTGGTATTGCTTATACTTCCCATAGAAAGAGAAGAGGTATCCTTCCTTAATGAAGTCTGGTGGGGAGAGAACTTACTTGCCTTTTCTTAAAATCTTCTCAGAATGGTAATAGAAGGGACCTTTGCTTCTGTGCTCTTGTAAAACATATAATGGGCAAATTTTTAAAGGGAAGTAAGCCTTTGTGAATATAAATTCTTTGCCCTATCAAGGGGAGATAACTATGCTGTGAAGAAGCTCACTCTCTAAGGCTCCCCTGCATGTTGGAGCACTGGATTTAATTTTTGGGGGACTGCAGGGCCTGAGTTGTACTTTTAGATTAGCTTGGAAGGTATAACCAAGAATTCCAGCCAGGCGTATGACTGCATTTTTTGTGCAATTCAAAATGGGAGAAATTAGAGCTATATCCTTTGACTGAACAAAAAGACAACAGAAATCTTCAGGCAGAAATCTCTTCTTAGATCTACCTACGCTGTGCACAATAACGGCAAAGAACAGCATCTTCTGGGCTGCTTGCAGGGAGAATGCAGCTTGAAAACAGATGCCCAAAGCATGTATCTTAGAAGAATATAATTAGCCTAGAAGTGTTTCAGACTGAGAAGTGATTGTGCAAACTTCATTTTCCTTGCCAGTATTATTTTAGTAAATAAGAAGGAAAATGTTATCCTACTTACTATGACAGATAATCTGGTTAAAGTGGGAATGAAGGAGTAGCCTTGAGTGTGCATTGATAAGAAGTACTGTGACACTCAGTAGACTCAAGCTCTTAGATCTCAGTTTCTGATTTGATGGTTAATAAATGGAGCAGAGCTTTCAGTTTAACTCTTTTTGGGGAAAAAGAACTGTTGAACCCAGGAGTTTGAAACTTGTTCAGTTAGTCTATCAGGTAGAATTTTTAATTAAAATTATCAGTGAAAGATGATATATACAACTTCAGAGGACCGATTGTTTTGTTTGAAGGAACTAGGCAGTTGTGGGAAACATTTAAAGAGAGAGAGCCCTGGCAAGTTTAGAAGACCCATCCTGATAAAATGGGCCAGTTTGGATGTTTCTTTATTTAATATACAATTATGCCCAAGTGAGATGGCAATTATATTTTCATCGCTCATTACATGGATTGTTCAAAAGTTGCTCCCTTCAGTCACTGAGTACTGTCCAAGGGGACACTGCACCAGACTCAGCTTAGGAACTTCTGCTGCTTAACACTCCTTTTCTAAAACCAGGAGCCATCCCCCTTGGCAAAACCAGATCACTTTTGCACCAAGAAGACTGGAGCTGCACTCCTTTCCCTTTGCCAGGTCTCTGGGGATCTCCATTTCCATGTGGCTCCTGATTCAAGCCTGCTCCCCAGCTCTACTGGGAAAAATGATAAAGTTGCATGCAGAAACCCTGTCTGCCTGGGCATCCCTGCTCCGGCTCTGCCACAGGTGGGTGTCCCCGGTCAGGGGTGGCTCTTTCCATGCTCCATGTCCTGAGCAGGTTCCCAAACAAGGCATGCTTCAGGTCCCACCTCAGTCTGTAACAGCCCATGGCGCAGCACCGGCTGTATGTAGAGTGGCAGGAAAGGAAAGGGTTTGCTTCATGTCAGAAAGTCACCTGAATTTTGCAGGCATTTAAGGCACGGTGTGCAAGTGGGGTTTGCAATGCTCCTTCACCTGTGCCAAAAGGCAATCAAAGAGTTTGTGTTTGGACAGATGCTTATCTGCACAAAATACATCACAGTGAATCACCCCCATAGGGTGGGGGACTCTGGGCAAACCACCTCACGAGCTGTGAGGCATAAGCAAGTCACTACCAGCTTTACACATTACAATATATCATTTGCTGACAGGCAAAACTTCCCTTCCAGGACAACTTCTTCTCTAGGATAAATTTCTCTCATCCATGAGGATCCTGCAAACACTCTCTGGGTGGGAAAGCAGACATTGGGAAGGCAACAATGATGCATATGATTAAAGCAATTTATGGATTGCTTAGCATGGTGCAGGACACAAGAATTCATACGAAGACTAAAACACTACTGTAATAATGAAGAACACAAGTCAGAGGAGTCTTTTCCTTGTTGTATCACTGCAAAAAGGTTCCTATCTATCAGATGGCTCTATTAAAGCCAGATTTGCACTGGGAATGGCCATGGACAGCCTACACTTTGTTCCTTAAACTTCTCCACACATTTAGTTGGCCAGAATTTAATTAATACCAGCTTGATTTATGACTGCAATCATGAAGGATGAGAAAGTTCTAAGAAGAACTTACAAAGCCTAGACCCATGAGATTTCCTCTCATATTTTGCTGTCCAAAATTTCTTTTGAAGCCTTCAAACATCTTTGACTTCTCTGGGTTGAAATTTGGAGGCAGAATGGGGCTCCATAAATGCATTGGGAAATAATACTTAGTAATGGACAAACCTGAATCATGGCGTCCTCTCAGCTCCTTTGGGATGTGGGTCAGCCAGCAGAGCCAGAAATTGTGCAATGCCTTGGATTGTCTGTCTGCAACACTGCCCAAGCCCAGCATGCAGGGAGGTGGCCATTTTTGCATGTGCAATGGGGAGAAGTGTCCAGTCTGAATCAAATAAAAAACTCCTTCTCAGCACTCTCAGGACCTGTGTGGTGATGACTGTGCCTGATGGCTTCTGCACAACTTGGGAAGTGGGTGGGACAAGCCTAGAAAGCAACTGACCTACAAGTAGCCTTGCATCATGAGTGGTGCAAGTCAAACATCAATGATTCACAGATTCACAGATTCACAGAATATTATGAGTTGGAAGGGACCCATAAGGATCATCTAGTCCAACTCACCATCTAACACTCATACAG